>CM040468.1:17743765-17761260 GCA_022758105.1 Pangasianodon gigas | reverse complement strand
GTACTGTACTGTACTGTGGTGCCCACTAGTGGCCAATTTGTTAGTTGTGATAGCAAGATTTACAAAGAAAGAAAGTCATTTATACATTCATTTTCTATACATACATTGGTGTATATCAGTGAATGTGGTGTGTAGCTGATTTACACTCATTGTTTCCTGATGAGTTATTTGTCTGGAGACATAATTATGTTTCTCTCCTTTCCTGTTTCTTGCACTCCTCTTCCTTTCCTTTTCCTTCCTGTCGGACCTCTCAGAGCTGCAGAGTGTGCCGCTATTGGCCCGCTCGCCCAGCACAAACAGGAAGTACCCGCCCCTTCCAGTAGACAAGCTTGAAGAGGAAATGAACCGTCGCATGGCTGATGACAATAAACTCTTCCGGGAGGAGTTCAATGTAAACACCCCACACACATCATGCACTGTGATAGCATGTGACTCAGGAATTAGATGAATCATTGTGCATTGTTTTATTCATCTGTTTTTTTCAAGAATATGGAAACATTTATGGGTGTTCTAGTTGTGTTTAGAGCAGGATGTCTGTTGGGCAATTGGTTTTAAATCTATAAAGCAAATACAAGTGTGAATCAGTCTGGTATGATGTCATCAGAAGAGCACAAACATGGTCAGTCATAGAAACCAAAACACACCCTTGCCACAGTATGTAATCATTTCTTACATCATTTCAATCGTTTAGTCAGCTTCAGTCACTCTATATCACATCAACTTTATACGCATGGCAACTTTTGTTATATAGGCTTTTTTACCTTTAGCATTTCCATTCAGGTTTTCCTGGAAGTAAATTTAAATATAGAAAGCCCACTTCTATGTCATTCAAGTGTCTGTTTCATAGACTGACTTTTTGTTTCATAAACAAGTGCTGTAATGTTTTTTGCATTATTATATATAATTAATTTGGTTTATAATGCTTTTCTGTAGCTTGTTCCTCAATTCACTTTATGGTGATTGGTTATTAATTGTAGTTTTCTAACAAACACGCATGATCCTTGCCCATCCATGATGTTTGATAGGTTTCCTGTGCTTCTTCCCTGCAGGCATTGCCAGTTTGCCCCATCCAGGCCTCATGTGATGCCGCCTCCAAAGAGGAGAACAAGGAGAAGAACCGCTACGTCAACATTCTGCCCTGTGAGTCTGGGTGATGTACATGCACGCAGTCATATGAGAGGATTCAGAAGTTCCCTATGTGTGCTTATTGTTAAAATGCATTATTTATATTATGTAAATACACTCCTAACATAGTGGATTTTAAAAAAAAAAATCTCTTAAACGCTAAAACACCTGCTATTGACTTAATAGGTATGGTACTCCATATTTTACCATCACTGTTTCATTCAGTCGTAAGACCACATTTTTTTGGACCTGAATTAATAAAGAATGAGGAATTATTGTTAAAAAAATTTTAACTGATCATGTCAACAGCTCCCAACAGCGGGGACTAGTGAATGTATAAGTTGACTAGTCTATACGATCTATGGAACTCTCTTTCAGTTCAGTTCATTGTTTTATTACTATAACTGTATTACTTCATACAAAACACTTCGACCCTATCTTTTTCAGTTTAAAATCACATCTGTAGTGCATGTGTTTAGCGAAATATTTGCCTGTACTATAAAAAGAACAGAAAACCTTTTTACTCTAAACTCATTTGTAATGGAGGTCTATGGGCAGACGGTAAATTCTTTTAAAACCTGACTTTATAATGCAAATTCCAAACTTTTACACTTTAATAATACAGCTCTTTGGGTGAGAAAGAAATAAGAAAAAGTCTTAACAAATGTTATTTGATTTTTATTCAACGCTGGAACAATACAATAACCAAACAGGAGCCAGAATTACTTGCACGTTCCCCAGACATCAGCTGTAGTCCTATCCCTGAAAGGACAAATTACAGACTTATAGCTCAGCTTGCAGTACCTTTGTCTGAAAATCCATGTAGGTGTTTTTTTTTTTTGTTTGTTTTTTTTTACATAAATGTTGCGTATAAACATGTACTGACTGCTAACAGTTGTCATTGGACTTCTGTTGTAAGTGAGTTTCTCAGTGTTCCTTATCTTCCTTATCTCAGTGCAGGGGAAGTTAATTGTAGTCTGAAATAATTGCACATATTTCACAGATGTGGCAGATAAATGCTGCAACATTCCATAAAGTACTGTTTTGCAAAACCATAGAAAAGGCTGACTGTTTGTATCAACAATGGTGTAGTTGCTATTACTTCTACTGTTATTATTCCTAATAATAATGCTCTTTTGAACACCCCATGTTTTCTCTCTTTTTCTCTGTCTCATTCTTTCTTTCTTTCTCCCCCTTAGATGATCACTCCAGGGTACATCTCTCCCCTCTAGAGGGCGTCCCAGACTCAGATTTCATCAACGCCTCTTACATTAATGTGAGTTGAAGCACCACGTTTCACGCACACATACTCAGGCTCTAATAAGAGAAAACTAATGCATTCTCGCTTTCTCTCTCTGAACAGGGATATCAGGAGAAGAACAAATTTATAGCTGCCCAAGGTAAATAAAAATTAATGTAGAGAGATATGTGAGGAAAAAGATATTGAAAAGATCAGGACCATTTTTATTTTTATTTCTAGCAGTACAGTACAAGTCAGTTGGTGCTCTTAGGTGTAGCGTGCAAATGAAATAACGTGTGTCTGTGTGTGTGTGTCAGGGCCAAAAGAGGAGACGGTGAACGACTTCTGGAGAATGATCTGGGAGCAGAACACTGCCACCATTGTCATGGTGACCAACCTGAAGGAGAGGAAGGAGGTACACTGAAAAATTAATGACTCAAATTCAAACTATCTGAATTTTGTCAGTCATAAAAGTCGGGAAAAAAAATTAAAATAGCAAGTAAGGTTTATGGAGATTTAATTTACGTACATGTGTGTGTCTGCAGGTGGTTTTCTTTATCAGTACTCATTTTAAATCTGTGCTTATTCTGATGGTCTTGTTTCCCATTTGCTGACTCAGAAAAATTAAGATTAAATGTATCTCTAGTGGTAGCCAGTTAGCTAATCCGACCAGTTCTGGTATTTACCTACTGACAATTGCACATAAGGGACCAGTGAATAAAGATGTTAGCGAGTGTCCATGGCCTAACCACTAAAAGAAGTCTGTATTTTAAAACAATAACAAAAAAGACACAGTCCTTTCCTCTTCCGTGATGATAAAGAGGGTAAAGATAAGTAGTCAAATGCCAATTGCATATTGATGCGGTGTCATTTATCATACATCATACGTCTTGATAGAAATGCAAATTTGCCAGAGGAACTAGCACATGAACAGTTTATTTACTCAAATAAATCAAATGTTGTTAAAGTAAAAAGAGAGGCTGTATTAAGGTGGTAATTATATCTGCAGTGTAGGATACTAAAGTCAGACATATTCAGGGAAAGAGTTTTATTGTCATGAAATATTGTAATTAGAGTCCAGTAGAGAGAAGGATAAATGAAAATATATAGTAACATTACATTATTATTATTATTATTATTATTATTATAATAGAGAGAGAACAACACTGATGACTATAATGCTGAAAATGTGGATGGTGTGTTTCAGTGTAAGTGTGCTCAGTACTGGCCGGATCAGGGCTGCTGGACGTATGGGAACATCCGTGTTTCTGTAGAGGACATGACTGTGTTGGTGGACTACACCATACGCAAGTTCTGCATTCAGCAGGTATTGTACCTGGATGTCTTGGTCCTTACTCATTCAGACACACTGTAAAAATATTTCCAGAGAGCAAAAGACTAAAGTCTTCCCTTATTGCTTTACAGAAAGGTGTCAACCAGACCATTTAGTTGCTGCCGTGAAATAGGGTGTTACCTCAAGTCCTATCTTTATACTTTCTAGAATAAAAATGATTAAACCGGTTAACTCAGATTATTACTTTATTCAAGTTAACCGGTTTCACCATTTATAGACCCCTCCGAAAGTATTGGAAAGGCAAGGCCAATTCTAAGTAAATAATACTTAATATTTATTTGGATATCCCTTGTTTGCAGTAACTGCATCAAGTCGGCGACCCGCTGACTTCACCAAACTGTTGCATTCTGCTTCTGTGATGCTTTTCCAGGCTTGTACTGCAGCTTCTTTCAGTTATTTTTGTTTTGGGGGGTTTCTCCATTCAGTCCCCTCTTCAGGAGGTGAAATGATGCTCAATTGGGTTAAGGTCGGGTGATTGACTTGGCCAGGCTAAAATCTTCCACTTTTTTCCCCTGATGAAGTCCTTTGTTGTGTTGGCAGTGTGTTTTGGGTCATTGTCTTGCTGCATAATGAAGTTCCTCCCAACCCATCCTTATGTCCTTTCCATCACTTTGGTAGAGGTTAATCTTGGTTCCAGAACTTTTGTGGCTCATCTCTGTATTTCTTTGCGAATTCCAGTATGGCCTTCTGATTCTTACTGCTGATGAGTGGTTTGCATCTTGTGGTATGGCCTCTATATCTCTGCTCTCAAAGTCTTCTTTAAATGTGGATTGTGATACCTTCACCCCTTCACCCCTGCCCTGTGGAGGTTGTTGGTGATGTCACTGACTATTGTTTTGGGTTTTTTTTCACAACTCTTTCACAATGTTTCTGTCATCAACTGCTGTTGTTTTCCTTGGCTGACCTGTTCTTTGTCTGGTTGTTTTTATTTCACCAGTGGATTCTTTCTTTTTAAGGGCATTCCAAATTGTTGTATTGGCCAACTGTTGTAGTTCCATGTTCTAAGTCGTTTAACACATCTGGATGTAAGTAGCAGGAAATGAGAGCTGAAATCCTGATGTATCATTTCATATTCATCTTCTGAGCTCAAACCCATATTGCCTTCAGTGTATAGCAAAAACAAAAGAATTGGCCGTGCCATTCCAATACTTTCAGAGGGGACTGTCTATTCCAGATCGTTTATTAAAAAACACTGGTGATACAATTACATTGTTAAAGTCTCAGAATCAAAGTTGCATCCTTTATATTTTAATAAGTTGCGGCCTTTATATAGTTTGTGATGTCACGTTGAAGGTGGGAAGACAGGTTAAAATACTCTCTTATGACTGTGGACCAGGGTGCATCTTCAATAAATGTAGTCAAATAATTAACATGTTTCTTTCATCTTTACTTGTGTGGAAGTCTAGTTATGGTTCTAGTAAAGCAAGCAAACTCAGTAGTGAAAATGTTTCAGAATAGTGAAAGTGTTTTTAACTGATTTAAACTGAGGATGTTAAATTGAGTTTAACTGGATTAGTAGTTCTGAGAGTTAGAATTATGTGTATATGCTGACTCAGCATACATGCTCTTAATCTGAAAACATTCTCCTCTCTCGTTTCTGTGTCTGTAGGTGGGGGATGTATCAGGGAAGAAGCCCCAGAGGCTGGTGACTCAGTTCCATTTCACCAGCTGGCCAGACTTTGGTGTGCCCTTTACCCCCATCGGCATGCTTAAGTTCCTTAAAAAGGTTAAAGCGTGCAACCCGCAGTATGCTGGGCCCATAGTGGTGCACTGCAGGTGCCTTTTCTTTTTTTATTATCCCATATTTCCCTCACAGAGCATGCCTTTTGAGACAATCCAATCTGATCCAACAAGGTTGTTTATCCTTAATGATTTATTCCAATATCCAGTTACCTTTACAGTTGGAATCTGTTTGTATGGAATGTACAGAAACACAGTTGTACATTTTAAACAATGTTGTACATTTAAACAATGAAAAAATCCTTATTGCTTTCTGTGTAATAAGGACATTTGAAGATGTCCAAAAGCTTACCAACAAAAAAATGTTGCGACATGCTTCTCACATGTAACTTTAGTTTGGATTACTTGTAACCTACAAGTAAACAGAGATTTTCAACAGACTGCAGAGATTATGGTGCTTAAGAAACAGTTCCTTTTAAAGTGGATTGAATTCATTCAGGGCTGTTAAAATCTTTACACATAAACACGGTCGCTGTTACTTTACCCCAGAATTGACTGAAGGTTAGATACGAAAACATTCAAAAGTCTACATTTGTTGTTGCTTTGACATACTCCTCTTGTCCCCTATTAAATAACTTATATTAATAGTCTAATCATTATTATATTTATTTTCATCATTCAAAATTTAATTTACTATAAGGTCTTACATTTCTAATATTACTATACATTACTTGGTTCAAACTTGTTATTCTTGGTAATATTCTGTATTTCATGATTTTCTCTTTCATTCTGTCTGTCTCTTAGTGCGGGTGTCGGGAGGACGGGCACCTTCATCGTAATTGACGCGATGTTGGACATGATGGCTGCCGAGAGGAAGGTGGATGTGTTCGGCTTTGTCACAAGAATCCGAGCCCAGCGGTGCCAGATGGTCCAGACCGATGTTAGTTCAGTGCACACACAACAACAATGTTCAGCTTCCACACTCTGACATCTTTTTGTTCAAGGCCCCTGGCTTCAGTCACATTTCCTTAACCCAGAGCAAAACAGATCTTATTTCATAGCAAATAATCTGAATTAAATCTAATAAATTTACACAAAATGGCAAAAAAAAAGTAATAAATAAATGAATAAATAAAACCCAGAGCAGATGAACTTCAGATTTCTACTCGTACCCAAGTTTCCTAGAGCTCTGATATATACTTGGAGGTCAGGAGGGCATTTTGAGTATGATAGATGCTAAGTAGATATTACTTATAATAGAGACTATTGAACTTAATGTCATATGGCTCATCCCCTGTTCCACCTTGACTGTACTGTTACCTCACCCTCATACTCTGAGCTCAGTCCACCTGTCTCACTGACTGACCAGCTTTTATTCTTATAAATTTCTGTTTTCGAATCACAGTGTTCCAGCATTACACCTGCGCTATTCCATACAATTTCTGTATAAATGAGTGAACTGGAACACTTTAATCAAAGATCTGTCCCAAATAAACAATTACTCTTGTATTAATTATTCCTTTTTAATAATGGTAATTTAGTACAGTGACTGCAAATAAGAGACAGAGCTGCTTTATAGTGTATGGGTACAAACTGAAATCCTACAGGTCTCACAGTCGTGACGTTCTAATTATAAGTATGTGTTGCTATAAGAATTCCTGGCTCTCATGCAAGAGTCAAAACCACTTATACATACAAAACTGCAAAATTTATCAGTAACCTTTTAGATCTGTGTTTTCACCTTGACATAAAGAGGAGTGCGAGTTGTGTGCTCGAACACAGGTCAGTTATAGAGTCTGAGGTGGCTGAAAGAGTGTTCAAAGTGCTACCCCATAACTGTTAAATGGCATTCAAATTGATGTTTCGTGTTATCTATCAGTCACATTTTGTTGCTTGAACATGTGTGAAATTGATTGTATTAAGTGTTGTATTATACTGAACGGGGTAAACGGAGAGCTGTAGTCCTGTTGCATCTGGTGTAATGAAAAGATTGTGGCATGCCATGCTCACCACATTGCTTCTAGCTTCAGGAACACTTCTCTTTCACTCCCCTCTCCGTCTCTCATTCCTCTCTTCCTGAGACTTTGTCGTCACCAAACTAGAAAAAAGGCATGTTGGCGTCTGGCAAAAGATTAAAATTTGAAGCATATATTTATGGAACATGATATATTTGGGTGTTCATCATCTGAGCTAGTTGGGGCCCCCAAGTGTCACCTATGTTTGGGAAACATCACCCATCCACAATGGTTTAAGAAGCAAATTTGATGTTTAAGATTTTTTTTTTCCTGATACTCGTATTGATTCTTAAAGCATCTTTTACACAAATTAAGACCATTAAGATAATTCCAGTACTAATACACTGTGCGCCAGGGTAGTAGAGGTTCAATGCGAATAGATGCAAGCGTTACAAAAGGCTTTAGGTATTGGAATCTGGTGCTTCGACTTTTAAAGGGCAACATGTCCCTAACAACATTTTAAATTGTGCTTGGTTGTTACGGTTTCGGAAGCGCCATTGTTTTAGGCCTGAGCTTACAAACAGAATGATCCGAAAGCTTTAACCAGGTGTTTCTCTTTCTTTCTTTCTCTCTTCCACAGATGCAGTATGTATTTATTTTCCAGGCTCTGTTGGAACACTACCTGTATGGAGACACAGAGCTGGAGGTCACCTCTCTAGAGTCTCACCTGGCCAAACTCTACGCTCCTTTACCTGGAGCCGGTTGTGGTGGGCTGGAGGCGGAGTTTAAGGTGGGTGTGGCCTAACAAGGGCCAGAACTTTGGTTCCTCCTGTGAGCAGCTGCTGCTTATGATATTTCACTGGCAGATTTATGCTACATGAGTTCAGGTCAAGTGGGAAATTCATTATTTTTATTATAAAGGAATAAAAAAGTGAAATGGTGAAGACACGTATATCTTTCTTTCTTTCTTTCTTTCTTTCTTTCTTATCCATCTCGCTCTGTCTATATCTAAACATTTGTCTCTCTCTCTGTAGAAACTCACCTCTATAAAGATCCAGAATGATAAAATGAGAACAGGGAACCTTCCGGCCAACATGAAGAAGAACCGTGTCCTGCAGATCATTCCATGTAAGCTGTGTGTGTGTGTGTGTTTTCAGTCCAAGAAGCTTTGAAATAAATGCCTATGAACACTCTTGATTGACAAACTATGTATGAAGTTGGACTTGGCCTTTCTCATTTTCTCACTTTCTTCCACTCTTTCAGATGAGTTTAATCGAGTGATCATTCCTGTAAAGCGTGGTGAGGAGAATACAGACTATGTCAATGCCTCGTTCATCGATGTGAGTGTTTTCCTCACTCGCACACCAAGTGCAGCTTTCAATGCTAAAGCAATTTCACCATCTATTTAGACAGTGGCAGAATAAGATTATGAAGGCATTTGTGTGTAAGAGAAAAGGATTGATTTGTCTGAGGGCTGTCTTCTGTTTCTGCTGTGTGAGTGTGTTTTGGCCCATTTATGATTTTTTTTCTGGCCATTACTGTTTGTACTTGGCGGCTGGACTCCAGTCCTACCCTGAAGACCCTGTGTATTTGTTTATCAGTTTTACTGAATCCATATTTGACAGACACACTCAGAGTGTGGTTAGGTTTTTAACATCAACTGGTAGAGTATATTCACACACACACGACGTCAGTATTTATGCTCACACTCAGATCTGCAGGCCGTTCTGATGCTATTACCAGGAAAAAGAGGGATAAATCTTTGAGAACCAAATAGATTGACTAGAAATGTAAAGCTAGTCGAAACCATTAAATTGGCATGTGGTCATTCCGTAAAGGCAACACAAGCACAACACAGAAAGATATTTTTGTTTAGTGATCACATTTCAATAATGATGCTAAACTGGAAAATTCACCAGTTTCTTTTATATTACAAATTTTTTTCTGACCATAATATTTGTGTGTGTCTCTCTGTGTGTGCAGGGCTACAGGCAAAAGGACTCGTACATGGCGAGTCAGGGCCCATTGCAGCACACCATCGAGGACTTCTGGAGGATGATCTGGGAGTGGAGGAGCTGCTCTATTGTGATGCTCACTGAACTGGAGGAGAGAGGACAGGTAGAAAGCGAGGGAGGATGGGTAGAAATAGGGGAGGGGTGAAAAAGGTGAGGACAGATACAGATAGAACCTACGTTTATGTGCATTTTTAAAATTAGGCAGGTAAAAAAAATGATCTTAGGAGACAGGGAGAAAGATGTAAGATGAAGAAATTGGCTGTAAAAGCAGAAGAGATGAGTGAAAGAGAGGCAGGTTTGAAGGGAACAGATGGGTACAAGAGGACCCGAGCGACCATCATATGTGTGGTGTTCCATTTTCATATCTCGCTCTGTCTCGGTCTCCCTCTGTAGGAGAAGTGTGCTCAGTACTGGCCCAGTGATGGAGTGATGGTGTGTGGTGATATGTCCATTGAGCTGAAGAGAGAGGAGGAATGTGAGAGTTACACTATCAGAGATCTGCTCGTCACCAACACCAGAGTGAGTGTCTACACACACAAACACGAGCACACAACCTCAGAACCCGTAGTGCTGCTGCTGCTACTGTTGCATCCTGTCTTTTGCAGCATCAACAACACTACATATCACTGTGTGCATTATGTATTGTGAAAATGGTATTGTGCATCATGAAAAGTATCATGATATTTTGGCTGTATTGCCCACCTCTTTGATTGGCCACTCAAGTGTGATGTGTTATCACTCAGTTCAGGCAGCCACTTACCTAGCTACAATATCTCTTTTCCACTCAGCTGAATGTCACAGTCATTATAGTGTTTGATAACATTCACATCAACTACAATAGAAAACCCAAAAGCTGCTAAGGTATAGATAGCTTTATTTCATGTTAAAAAATTAATTTGAATATAAACAACTGTTTATCTCAATGCTTGTTTAAATATTTATTTCACTGTTTATTTATTCCATGCTGAAGCCTGACATCATCCATTGGCGTTAATAGGAGGCCTAACCTTTGGTTGGATGATCTATTGTAATTGATGGCTTTTGCCTGAAGGCCTATGCAGAGTAATCTACAGCTGGTTAAATGACTGCTCTGAATATGCAGCTGCTTATGAGATCATACTGTGCTGCTCTATATGATTTGCACTAACTGGAAAGACAAAAGATGCTCCAACAGTCCAACTTTATAATCTAATGTCGAGGAATACTTCCATCCATCAGTTAAAAATATATAGAATATATTTAGAAAATAAAATGATTATTTTTATTTTATTTTACTCAGTCATTAAACCACTGCCTCTACTTGAAAAAAAAAAAAAGATGCAAAAAGAAAGTCCATCTTTGTATTAACTATGCAGGAAAGGAGGGAAGTGTGGCATCCCTCCCTCCTTTCCCCAACTTTCATTTACACATTTCTACCTGCCAGTTGCCGGGGTGACAGTTTGAACACTACAGGCAGCGAATTTTCTGAACTGCTGTGCTTTGGTCCAGCCAAAGTACCCATGCTGTTTGGACTGAAACATAATTCAGGCTTTTAATGTTGCAAACTGCTTGAGGTGCTCTTACTGAGACCAACATACAGAGACCGCACTGAAAATTTAAGCATTTTAATTTCATGTAAAACTGGAAATAAAGAAAGTTTTAGAATTTTGAAAAAAAATTTTAATCAAAGAAAGAAAAATTTCTATATCTTCAATATTCAAGATTTTACACTTTTCTAGGTAACTGTTGAAATTTAAAAAATAGTGATGTTGATCATGTTAACTCTTTAGTATGAAAGGTTAGGTTTTTCTTGAGTTTTATCTCTTAAGTTGAAGCACATGTTCAGACGAGACACTGGTGGATTTAATTTAACATGGATTGTCAGGTTTTACACAAACTTGTGGAGTCCATGCCAACTCGAGTCTTTAAAGCAAAAGGGGGGACGTACACAATACTAAGAAATTCTGAAATTCCTGTAAATATTTTTAAGATTCTGCTTTTCACTCAAGTTATTGCTGGTAATATCATTTGTAATAAAAAAAAAATTATTGCACTGAAAAAGAAATAGGAGCATTTTCACTAGTGGTCTTGAGTAGCCTATTATATTATAATCTGATATATCTAATCTGATATTAGATTGCACTCACTGGTATTGACAGATATTTATTTGTTAAAATAATTTTGCATTTTAATTATTTGATTATGCATATTTCTTTCATATTAGCATGCTGAGCAGCTGTATTGGGATAGATATTATTTTGTGATGGTAAACAGACAGGTACTTGATCAGGCTGGTAATAGTTCTTGTGGAGAAGCCTTATAATTGTATGTGTCAATGTGTTTCTCTCTCTCTCTCTCTTTCTCTCTGTGCAGGAGAATAAATCTCGTGCTGTGCGTCAGTTCCATTTTCACGGTTGGCCTGAGGTGGGGATCCCTGCTGACGGTAAAGGCATGATCAACATCATTGCTGCTGTGCAGAAACAGCAGCAGCAGTCTGGAAATCACCCAATCACAGTGCACTGCAGGTGAGCCATGCCCTCTCTACTCCACCAATCCACAGGCCAAGGCGGAGCCTGAGCCTAGCACGCACACACACACACACTGCAACCATAAGAGCACTGTTACCACTGAGTGACACTAACTGATTATGTACAGCAAAGAGAAGAAACAGTGAAACCGCTCTAACTGCAGCACTTGGTTAAACATTCTCTAGACCACTTCCTCTACCCTACCCATCAGCGGAACACTAACCAGAGACGCATAGTTAAGAGAGATTAGAGAGTAGAGGTCTTTTTTTCCACTCACAATTTGTGTTAATCGTCTTTTATCCTGCATCAGGGTCAGTTTTTGACCAGAGGACATTTTTGCTGTTGCTGGATATTTTTGGTTGATCGCCCATTTCTCAACTCAGTGTGCCTGATAAACTTGTGCACATCTGCACCACACACTACCTTATCAGCGTCATGGCTCTGCTGATAGTGTTCCACCAACCAAATAACATCTGGCCAGTGGTGGTCATATGATATGTCCCTTTTCCTATGCAGTAGTCAGTAATTACACATCTGTGTGGTAGGAATAAAAATTGGACAATGAGTGTAGATGCATCTATGGTAGTTGTAGCTAATAAACTGGTAACTCCATGTACATGACTATCTGAGACTACTAAGTGTAAACAAAGTTATTATATATGTGTGTGTGTACATGTGTTTTTCAGCGCCGGCGCAGGTCGTACGGGCACATTTTGCGCTTTGAGCACGGTTCTGGAACGTGTGAAGGCAGAGGGCATTCTAGACGTCTTTCAGACAGTGAAGAGCCTGCGACTGCAGAGACCACACATGGTGCAGACACTGGTGAGCGCACACACACACACACACACACACACATGCATATACAGAGACTCTCGCAAGGCCACTGCCTGCTTCTACTTTTCTTATTCATCTTATCCATTTTAACCCTCATGTTCTGCCCAGGTAACAATGATCCGTTTAAAGTTCTGATAGTTTCTTTAAATAAAAAGATTATTTCTATAATAAATTTAATTATTATGCTTGACAATTTCTCTAACAAATGAAGAATATCATTTATTATAGGAAGCTGGTCTTTGTAATTATAAAACTGAGCTGATTTTAGTTACCCAAACAGGGGAGATGTTTTTGAGTTTCTATTTCTATTCATTTTACTTATATTGTAGATTACTGAGAAGAAGATTAGACATTGGGGTGGACAAATCATAAACTCAAGTAAAGGCGCCACTGTGCTGCCCATTTCCATGGTTTGGTTTCCTGGAAACATGACTGACTAGGTTAAAAAGTGGTATCTGAGATAACGTGAACACATGGCGAGCTAGTTTGCTAGTTAAATGCATTAATAAAGACTAAGGCAAATGAGCGTGTTTGATTATTATCCTCTTTGAATAAAGTTTCTAATGTAGCTGTATCATTTACGACCTCGACTAAAAGTCAGCAAGTCCAACCTTTTGGCTGAGATGTGGCGTTCTGTCCTTGCACCACTGTAAAACACATTATGTTTAAACATAGCTACATACCAAATTAAATATTTTGTTTAGTGAAAATTAATATCCGTTTCTGGTTGTTAAACCTGCTTGTCAGACAGGCAACTATAAGTAAAAAAAAAACAAAAAACTAATATCCCTAAACTAATAGTTTATTGGTAGTGTACATGAGCACACACTTATGTGAAGCAGATTGACTGGAGATGGCTGATATTTCTCTGTCTGTCTCAATGCAGGAGCAGTATGAATTTTGCTACAAAGTGGTCCAGGAATACATCGATGCCTTTTCTGACTATGCCAACTTTAAGTAGGGACCCTACTGAGTGAGCGACGTTCTCAGCCTCTCTCACACACATACAGTTACACACACACAAGCTCAGCACTGGACTGGCCACAATCACAGAAAAGGGAACAAGGACAGAAGAGGACGAGAGGGATGGCATTTTTGTCAGAAGAGGACAAAAAAAAAAGATGCCTTCTTGAGTATTTTGTAATTTTGTGTATTGTCTTGTTAATATGTTCCTCTTTATTTTTTCCAGTGTAAATACACTTCCCCCATCATTTATTTGTTTTTAGATGCAAGTTTTAGAGTGACCTTTTTTTCCTAATGTAGTTTACAGGTATACGAATATAAACATAGTTATATGACTCTAAATTGGTTTTGAGTTGAACAGCTGGACCATGGGGTGATTTTTTTTTTTTTTCCTTTCCTTTTCCTATTTGTGCAGCTGAGTGATGGAGACCTGACCACTCAAACCTGTTTCTCTTTTGCTTGCAGCCATATTTGTGGCTCAATTACACAAGTCACCCAAAAACATGACCTATATACCTTTGCATTTTTTTTAAAATGTACAGAGCATTGACCAGTTCTATGCAGAAGAATCTAGGGTGATTTATTCCTCCTTCTAAAAAAGCAGCAATGTATTGGATGAGGTACATCCCAGTTCCTCATGGGGGACCATTTCAAAGCCAACAAACCAATGGCTGCGTGATTCAAGTCTTTCACTTAAGAAAACCATTGAAACTGTTTTGGGCACTGTTACAGCGTCTGGGCGCCACTTTCCTTTAGCACAACTGCGTTTCAGTTCTTCTCATAAATATGTCAAGGGTCTGAGAGAGTGGCTCATGTGGTTCTCAGAAATGTCTGAACAGGTACTTCTTTTTTTTACAGTACAAAATGGCACAAAATCTTTGCTGTGATCATTGAAACAAAATGAGACTCTGCTTTCAGATAAAAGCCTTGTGGTCAAAATCGCTTCTTGAAAGTGTGATCAGAGAATGTACATAAAATATTTGCCCTTCTCACTTCTCAGAGCAAACCTTAAGAAAGAACTGATTAGCCCTGGAAGGTTGTTCAGTCAGTCTTGGGGTGTTTACAAGCTTAACACATTGTCAAATGTATACCAAGTGATCGTTTCTACTCACGAGCACGAGTGCAACCAATGAGGGTGAAGAAATACTCCCTGACAATGGCTAACAAGAAAAGAAAGCTAGTTGTTACTGACTAGCATAATCCCATTTGTGTAGCTAGCAAAGAGTGAATGTGACAGGTCATGGTTCTATTTGCATCCTTCTGTCTGGCCATTCTTACTTTATCTCATTATTAGCACTTTTGGGTGAAGCAGTCCTTTAACACTCCACTGAGCCAGTCAAATGGAAAACTACCAAGAACCTTTTTTCTTCCTCTTTCTTTCTTTCTTTCTTTTTTTTTTTTTTTTTTTTACTAATCGCTATTCAATTGTTTACATGGCTTTTGAGGTTCAAGAGGAAAGTGAAAACACTTGATTAAGGGAAACCAAACTGTGCAACATTGCCTTACAGAAAAATGGGGTTTGTTTCATTTTGCTTTCCTCTTTGTAGGGGGTCAAAGGCCACTGTTGAGAAGCCGTGAATAAACCAATACCCCAAACCCCGTGGCCAACGATGCATTTAATTACTAGTTGACCAACAGAACACTTGCACAGTGTTTTTAAGTGAATTTTCAGCTAGCTTCAGTCTGATTGTTAGTGAATGTTTGAAATTAGCGCTGTATCTAAACTCAGTGGACGTCTGAGTCAGAGCCTGCACACTGCTGATGAGGAAATGAGCCCTGAGATATCAGACTCATCTTGGATACATCAATCTGAATTTTTTTTTTCTTTATTAAAAAAATAATAATAATAATACAGGGTTAGGTCAAATTTCCTTACGTAAAGGAAGTCTGGCAGATTCCGTTGTTGCGTTAAAAAATTCAGGTTAATCCCTATCCGTCTGTAGTGCGTGTGTGATATCAAGACATTTCCCTCAGCTGAGGTATGAACAGAAAACCTGTTCTTTCGTTTATTATTTAAAAATATAGTCTAAGTTCAGTTGTGCCTATACAACTTGGAGTTAAAACTAAAAAACTCACTCAAATGGTGATCAGATTGAAAAACGCTGGAGTATTTTATTTTATTTTTTTTAATGAAACACTGTGCCAATACACATTCTGAGTAAAGTAACTCCACCCAAACCTGCTACCCCTTGTTAGCAAGCTCCGCCCCTTTAGTCCCGCCTTCGTGGAGGTGTGGATCACTGAGCAAGTGCCTATGTAATAACTTCACTGCTATATGTGCGTGTTTGCTGTGTGCTGAACGAGCTCTGACCTCAGCTTTTACTGGTTTTTATAACTTCTCAGTGGTGAAATTTTGGACTTAATTCCTCTTCAGGAATTCTTTTAAGCTGGTGTGTGTCGAATCCGTTGAAATGGGTTTTTAGTTTCTCGTATTGTCTGAGACCCCACATAAGATGAGAACTTATTTCTTAACAGTTCACTGTTAAACTACGTACACACCATGAAACAGTACTGATTTTTTAGATTCTAGCTAGTTCTATCTGGGGGTCCCCCAGTGTTTGTGAGAACCCACTGTGGAATATTCCAGTACTTTCAGAAAACAGCATCTTCTTCATCTTCTGTTCTGAATGTTGCGTCAGTCTGTGGAAGAAGATAAAACCTGCAGGAAGAGAAACGAATGCAGGACAAAGCGAGAATGAGAAATCCCTCTTACACTCTGTCTTTTCGTGTCCTTGCTCTTCACACGTGATGCTCTTCATCCATTCCACCCCTCCACCTTTTTCTCCTTCCGTCTCCTTGATTGGGTCACATTGTAAATTTGACCCCTATTTTAACTTGAGACTTTTTTTTTTTGCTCCCTACACAGTGTACGTCATCCTTTTGCTTTCATCATCCTAAATGTTTCCATCTGTACATAACGTTATTTATATTTCATTCCTTTCCGCCGCCTTGCTTATTTTTTTATTCTTATACATTTGTATAATAAACTGTACTTGGACCATTTTTTGAAAGTATTAGAATTTTTTTTCCCATTTTTTAAAGTTTGGTATTATTATTATTGTCTTAAAATCTTATTTTTAATTTGCATCTGTTTTTATAGTGTTATTCAAAATTTTGAATATATGTGTATATAATTATATATATAATAAAAAATTATATATAATTATATAATGCTAAATGGCCTTTCTAAGCAAGGAACTGTTCCAACCTAATAAAAATGCTTGAGATTTTATCACTGGTTTGAGTCTGAGTGGACTGACTTTGGTGTATGTTTCAACTGTGTATGTTTCTAAGTTTATAATTTAAATAAAATGATCAGTAGTCATTTTGGTTATCTCAGTAATTAATTTGTTCTCCACTAAAAAGCTTTTTTCCTACTATTGGAAAAAGTATTGTCTTCTTCATAATCTCAGGTTTTAAGAAAAAACTGATTATTGATTTGGGGTAATTTTGTGTGAGATCTGGCCTGTCACTTTGTTTCAGGACACTAATCCTTACCTGATTAAGACATGTCAGGAGGAATCTGCATCTGCTGCCACCATAATGAGGATACGGTGATGTTTTTTAATGAAGGAAATCCTTGGCTGATGCAGTTTGGTTGAGTTTTTTCTTTTTCAACATTATGCCATAATGAGTAAATAAGGATAATATTTTATTAATGCCCAGATGGATGGTATGGTGGATTCTCCAGTATGCAAACACATTTCCAAATTAAGTCTTGATGCTGTGAAAAGTTAAAGTATTTTGTCCTCATGAGTAACAGTGGCATGCCAACATGATCTCATGATTGCAAGCTTGTCGACAGTTAAGTGCAGTTAAGTG
>CM040468.1:17721612-17736986 GCA_022758105.1 Pangasianodon gigas | reverse complement strand
CTCTCTCTCTCTCTCTCTCTCTCTCTCTCTCTCTCTCTCTCTCTCTCTCTCTCTCTCTCTCTCTCTCTCTCTCTCTCTCTCTCTCTCTCTCTCTCTCTCTCTCTCTCTCTCTCTCTCTCTCTCTCTCTCTCTCTCTCTCTCTCTCTCTCTCTCTCTCTCTCTCTCTCTCTCTCTCTCTCTCTCTCTCTCTCTCTCTCTATCTCTGTCTCTCTCACTCTCTCTCTTTCTCTCTCTCTCTCACACACACACAATCACATAGTTTTGCATAAAACAACTGTTAACAAAATTACAAAAACACCTGAAATGTGCACAGGTATTTGGGACACAAATATATACAGTATTGTGCAAATGTCTTAGGCACCCTATTTTTTTTAGTACAAACTTTGTTATAGATTTTTATTTCATGACTTCTACATTATCAAGTCAGAAAAAAAACATTTTAAATTTCCAAACAGTTTTCCTGCACAAAATTAAAAGTTGCAGAAAAGTGTTTGTATGTCAGTAAAGAAAGCAGCATATTACATAAGAGACACTTTTCAGACAAAAAAACATAATGAAGGCTGTTGGGTTTTGCTGCAAAAATAAGGAGCAAGTGTGACAGTCGAAGTCTCCAGAAGAACTGTGGCTGCTTCTGCAAGATGCTCAGTAAAACTTACCAGCTAATTTCCTTATAAAACTGCACAAATTGTACCTGAGACTACTCCAAATATTGACTTTATTTCATTTATTACTGTTTACTGCTCTTTATAGTATTTTTTTTAATATATAAACATTTAATTTCATTATTTTTGAAGACATCTTTGCTCTACAGCATTTCTTTCTCAGCATGTGCCTAAGACTTTTGCACAGATATATATATATATATATATATATATATATATATATATATATATATATATATATATATATATATATATAAACCTAAACATATGCTTAAATGCTAAACATATGCTTATAAATCACTCCGATAAATGATTTACTAAATACAGGGTGTCCCAAAAATCCACACATAGGGGACTGTGTTTGCCAGCACCTCTTCGGTTGTGCCCTCGTCAGTGGATGTTTGTTGATGTCCACTTCTCAGTTGGTCCACAACGCTTCCAGTCTTTTTGAATTTGTTAATAAGTTTGGCAACAGTGTTGTGTGTGATGGTGTTGCCATGTTTCCTGTTAAAGTCATCGCAACCTTGCAAGAGCTTCCCGATCCAACCACGAGAATGATTTCAATATGTTCTTCTTCTGTCAAAGGCATTATTATTAAAGACTATCTGAAAAAATATATATACAATATAAACTAAATATTTTGGAAGTCAATTTTGGAAGACATTTTGCTAAAAAGTGTTAATTTCCCCTACGTATAGAGACTTTTGGGACACCCTGAATAAGATTTTTAAAATTCCATGCATAATTTAATTAGGAAGTTTCAAATCTAACATGGCTGATGTAGCTAATCAGGATGCATGTGGATACTGACTATTTTCAGATGTTCTTGTGAATCAACAGAAATCAGTCAGTGGAAAATAAGGAACTCAAACTATGCTACTATGTTAACTATGTTGAAACTGATGCTGGTTCAAGTGACTATTATATGCTCCAGTCCTTATATATTATTTAAATGAGACTTTCCAAGCTGAACGTATCACATATATCTTGCTTTAAGGTTCTGGTGTACTCAATCAAACTGAACCATACTAGATACAAGTGTATAACCAATAAAATTCAGCAAAATAATACAGCAACATAAAATAGTTTGGTGAAAGTTCAGGGCAGTAACATTCACATTCTCTGCCAGCGGTTATGAAATCTTTCCCTCCTGCTGTGTCTCACTGCTTGGACAGATATCTGGGGAGATTAAACTGTGTGAAGCAAGAGAATGCAGCTATCTGAGGCCACTGAGAACCAACGTCCTGAAGAGCATCCTGGTGAGAACTCAGACTGCATCAATTTACTTTTTATTTATGTATTAAGAAGAGATCTACTTGTGAACTTAAAATATACCTGAATATTCTATTTACACTACATTTATTCATGTTTCCAATCTGTTAAAATGGCACACGTGTAATGGTGACACGTGTACGCTCCTAACACAGTGTTAATTGCTTAATTACTTAATGACTAACAATTGTAATTGATTCGATTAAATCTTTACAGTTTTGAAATCATAACATTTTATTTATACGTATATTAGTAAAGAATAATTGAATCTCATTTCAGAAGTATAAACTATATTAGTATTAGTATTAGTTAATAGTTATATGTATCATACAGTGGTCTTGTATGATGCACCTCCAAGTGCATTTTTACTCAAGTCTCTTTGTGAATTTGCCTGCTTGAGTTACCTTGTTTACACCTGCAAGTACTTTTTCTTCTTTCTTCTTTTGACTGTTCTTTGATTTTTTGCCACTTTCTGACAATGCTGTTTCCCTATAGCTTGATGCCCTTGCAAAGGAATTCCAAAAGAGGAAATGACCTCATCAAATCCCCAGCATCATAGCCTCTTTCTTCGCTCATCCCATTGGTCTGGACAAACGCCTCTGCTAAACCGTGGGCGTGAGCATGTGTGTTTACGTTTATGTGATTTTAGCATCAAGCTTTCTGTCATCTGTGTATGAAGCAGCTCTGTGAAATGCACCATGTGATCATTCAATAAAATTTTTATTTTGGTATTCTGTCTCTTTGTGAAGAAATATATGAGAAATTCCCTGCTTTGCCAAATACATTATTATTATCTGTGGAAAGGCTTGAATTAATTTGTGTGTTTAGCTGACCTCCTTAAACTGTAAAGCCCATTCTGAGCACTTCGTTCAGCCTGAGGCCTGAGGATTAGTTATAGCTCAGCCTGTGGTGGATTTTCTTACACTGTCTCTAAATTCTGTAAAGATGTTCCAGAGGACATTACGGATACTAACTAAACCAATATTAAAAACATACACTCTATGGCAAAAGTTTGTGGACACCTGACCACAACCTAGGCCTTCTCCCAAACTGTTGCCACAAAGTTGGAAGCACACAATTGTATAGAACGTCTTTACATGCTGTAGCTTTACAATAACCCTTCACCTGAACTAAGGGGCCCAAACCTGTTCCAGCATGACAGTGCCCCTGAGCACAAAACGAGGTCCATGAAGACATGGTTTGCCAAGGCTGGAGTGGAAGAACTCAAGTGGCCTGCACGGAGCCCTGACCTCAACCCCATTGAACACCTTTGGGATGACCTGGAACACCAGGCCTTCTTGCCGGATATCAGTGCCTAACCTCACTAATGCTCTTGTGGCTGAAAGGGCAAATCCCCACAGCCATGGTCCAAAATCTAGTGGAAAGCCTTCTCAGAAGAGTGGAGGTTATTATAACAGCAAAGCAGAGACAAATTCCATAGTAACACCCATGGTTTTGAAATGAGATGTTCAATGGTCAGGTATCCACATACTTTTGGCCATATAGTGTACTTGTTTATCTTGGCCTATTCTTGTCCTGGAACAAAATTTTTAAAAATCATGTAACTCAGTTACACTTATGTTTAGTGCATAAGTAGTGTCTAAGTTCCTGGGTACAACTGAGCTCTAAATATTGATGAGCGCAATTTCGGTATTAACTCCTCACTATGCTTGTGTGACTCAAGAATAAATATGGCTCTGAGAATGCTAGCCACCCCATTACCCCAACATGTGATGGACATTATTATGATTTATCTGGTTCAGCCAGACCTCCATGTCCGGTATCAGTGTTTGCTGTTGAGGATGCTTGGACTGATGATAGCAGCTACAGCGAGCAACTGAACCCCAAGCACCATGGACTGAAATGTGTCCTTGTCTCAGTGAGAGGAATCCAAGCACTGGCCCTCTGGTCATGCATGCCATTCCAGGAAGTCCGTTTGGGAGTGGAGGCCTCCCTCACAGGCTGCATGGTGGTATAGTGCCACAGAGGTACTGGGGCATGTTGCTCCCAGTTTAAGTTTACAACACATGCACCAGCAGAGTCCATCTTGGCCTGGTGACAGCTTGCTGGTGACAGCTGACACCAATTGCTGGTCCACACATAATGTTCTGACAGTCAGCTATATCAGCACTCAAGGAGGCTAGGTCACTTGGCTTTCTTCACCTTGTGCAGAGTTTCTTCAAGTGACCATACTCATGACTGGTCTCACTGACAGCAACTAATCTGCTGAACTATGCTGTCTACTGTTATCACTATTGAAAGCTGAAAAACAGAAATGTATCTCTTACACATAGACACATACTAACACCAACTGCGCCCACACATGCACACACACACGCACGCACGCACGCACACACTTACTTCTTTTCTAGGAAAAAAACAACAGTGTGTTCAGCACAATCCAAAAACCATTATTACTTTCTTTTCCCTGGTCTTTGTTTCCATCTCACTCTTCTATAACATATGCTTCATTTCAATTTTTGGGATGACAAACTGCCCATAGCACCCAAACAATTACAGTAAATGACTAATATCAGGTTTAAGGGTATCTTTGCACAGGATATGTCACTCTTACCATGTGCTAGCAGTTGAATATGCAAAAAAAATAAAAAAAAAACACAATTGCTAATAAAAATGGAAGTATGTGCTGTCACTTTTGTCAGTTTTCCAAGAACAAAAACAAGAACCAACAGAAACAGGATCCAATGGAACTTTATTTCTAGTTCTAGTTATTTCTAGTATTTCTAGATTAGGAAAAAGAGAAATTTTTTGAGAGATGATTGGCATAATCAGTGTGTAATGATGCCATTGTGAAGTTAAAAATGTAAGTGCTCATAACATTACATGCATATGGAGTGTAACTCTGCTTTCTTACTATAACAGACTGCACAAAATTGTGTATATATATATATATATATATATATGAAGAAGTCTCCAAAAACCCTAAAATATCATCACGGGACCTACAGCAAGCTCTTGCTACAGTTGATGTCAAAGTGCATGAATCTACAATCAGAAAGAGACTGCACAAATTTAATTATCATGGGAGGTGTGCAAGGAGGAAACCTTGCTAAGAAAAACATAAGGGCAAGACTGAAGTTTGCCAAAGAACACATAGACAAAGGCCAAGACTTCTGGAATAATGTGCTTTGGACAGATGAGTCTAAAATTGAATTATTTGGACACCATAACAGAGGGCATGTTTGGCGTAAACCAAATACAGCATTTCAGCTAAAGAACCTCATACCAACTGTGAAACATGGAGGTGGAAGTGTTATGGTTTGGGGATGCTTTGCTGCAGCAGGACCTGGCCAGCTCACCATCATAGAATCCACTATGAATTCTACATTGTATCAGAAGGTGCTTGAGGAACATGTGAGACCATCTGTCAAAATATTGAAGCTGAAGCAGAACTGCAATTACATCACTTTCATCTACAGGTACAAATTAAAACAAGATCAGAAATTGACATGTTGACATTTCGTTGACATTTAATGGAGTGTCCTAATTTTTTCACATGACTGTATATATATATATATATATATATATATATATATATATATATATATATATATATATATATGTATGGCAATAATTCTGGCAATTATTCTATTATTACATTATTATCAATTATTATATTATCTTTAGATTTGTAGATATTTTGCACAGTAGCTGTATTTCCAGATGTGTTGTGTACCTTCTAGTTTGTAACAATTTTTGTAACAATTGCGAGTAGGCTGAATTGTTTACTGTTTTTCCATAAACTGTCTGGATTGAAGAATAATGTGTGAAGTTCATAGCTGCCACTACAATTGAACAAAATCAAAACTTGTGACTAAAGCAGTAATGTTATGACCAGTAACAGTGTCAGAAAGCATAGCATCACTGTTTTATAGTTCCACAACCTTCCGTTAGCTCTGCCGAGTCATAATAATTACTGGTTTGCATTGAGTAATTGTCTCCAGGCTATATAAGAAGGTCTGCCTTACTGCTATGAAATTATAGATATTTTCAGGTTACATAGCATCTACACTATGTTACTATGCAGTAAAATAATGAATAATTCTCTTGCCCTGGTCTTGTGCAAACTACCAATAATAGCTCTGTGTGTGTGTGTGTGTGTGTGTGTGTTTGTGTGTGTGTGTGTTCCTACCCATCAGAAAAATTTCAACCCTAATCCAACCCACTTGATTTTCCACTATTATTTAGAAAATACACAAGCATGTCCAGGTGTGTTAGAATTTAAATTTAAGAGAGGTCAACCCAGACAATATACAAGAAAACATTCCACCATACGACACCACTTAAAAAGCACACCCACACATTTTCCTTGCTGCTGGGGGAAAAAAAAAACAGCTGCTCACCATCATGATTAACATAATGCAAGCATAAAACCCACTTCTGTTGTGTGTGCATGCTTAACCCACAATGATAGGAATATCTGACAGGTTTGCCCTTGTGGGGACATTTGTTATTAGGTATTCTTAAGATGCACTCAAACCAACATCCATGCCACGATTAAAGTCACTGAGATCACACTTTTTCCCCATTCTGATGTTTGATGTGAACATTAACTGAAGCTCTTGACCTGTATCTGCATGATTTTTTGCATTGTGCTGCTGCCACATGATTAGCTGATTAGATAACTGCATGAATGTGCAGGCGTATAGGTGTTCCTAATAAAGTGGATGGTGAGTGTATAGTTATTAGTCTTTCAATCAGTTAAAATCCTGCTCATAATCTTCTAGTTAGCTGCTACTGAAATATGCAGCCAGTTAAAAGTAATAAACCATGCATCAGTACAATGTTACAGTGTTTCCAAACATTTTGCCTTATAGCAGGTTGGTGGTTTTATGAAGAACATTGGCAAGCTTTATGAAAATGAGCAAAAATGATGTAATAAAATAAACAGTTAAGGAGGGTGCAGTGCTCAAGAGTAATACATATACAGAATGGCAAGTGAGCAGTATGAAATGTTAGCAGTGGTGTGAACTTGCAAACATCAGGGTGCTTGGAACTAAGTTAGCATTAGTTTGCTAACTGCAAATTATTATAAAAGATATTTCATATGCAATATGAAAGTGAAAATGGGAAGTGAGTGAATATAAAATTTTCTTGAATATTTCTTATTATAAAATTATTATACAAAAAATACCAGATTATGGAACCTATTTCTAGACATTTTTTATTAATTTCAACATTTAAATGATCTTACTCTATTGACAAATACATTTGCTTCTTTCTCAAAATAAATTCTTAAAATTAGCAAAATATTGTATTAAAATATATATTTAATATATATTTAATATATTTTAATATATTTTATATATATTCACAATGATGGATTGTGTGTCACAAATGATGGATGAGACAGTATTTGTAACCACTCTCATACATCCATCTTTCCATCTCTTCTTCTCTCTTAGTTCATGTCAAACCACATGTGCACCACGTGGAGCTATCTGCTAAACAGTTTGCGAGTACGCTCAGGGCTACAGGTAACTTGTCCTCCAAAGCTGGCAGTAGACTCCCATCTTCTCATCTGCCATTTTGAGTGTATTTTTCATACAGCACTCCTTAATTTTGAGCTGGTTTTCCTTTTTACTATTGTTAGCATTATTAGCTGTCACTTACGATGCTGTTAGTCCTTTAGCTCTATGAACTTGCTCTGTGTTACTGCTCAGTAGTGGCACTAATCTCTCATTCTCCCTGGTGGTTGGGTTCTCCCTTGGTGCCTTGTTCTCCAAGCAATTCAGATCCCTTGCAGCTTAGCAGGCTCTGGTAACATGGGTTGTAGTCTGGGTTCCCTCCTTTATCTTTTCATTCCTCCTGCTAGGTCATGTTTTCCCTCAGAGTTGTCTGTTTGTTATCTGCTTTCCACAGCCTGCAATCTATCTGACTGACAGGCCTGTGGTGTAGTGGGTTTTCGTACCAAGCACTGTTCACTGCCAAGCCTGCCACTTTAGCCAAATCTGTTAACTCACAACACTTTGGCTGTACTTGTGTTTTACTTTATTCAGGTGGGTCCTCTGCATTTTCCACATCCCCTGCTATCTGAATTAATGATGGGCCTGTGGCTACATATCAACTCACTCCTAGCAGTTTATGTAAATGTAAAAGAAAACGGGATTCATCAGACCAGGCCACCTTCTTCCATTGCTCCATGGTCCAGTTCTGATTCTCACGTGCCCATTGTAGGCACTTTCGGTGGTGGACAGGGGTCAGCATAGGCACTCTGGTCTGTGGCTGAGTGTCTGTGTCTGTGGCCACGCAGCCCCATATGCAGCAAGCTGTGATGCACTGTGTGTTCTGACACCTTTCTATCATAGCCAGCATTAACTTTTTCAGCAATTTGTGCTACAGTAGCTCTTCTGCGGGATCGGACCAGATGGGCTAGCCTTCGCTCTTCACGCACATCACTGAACCTTGGGCGCCCATGACCCTGTCGCCAGTTCACCGGTTGTCCTTCCTTGGACCACTTTTGGTAGGTTCTAACCACTGCATACCGGGAACATCCCACAAGACCTGACGTTTTGGAGATTCTCTGACCCAGTCATCTAGCCATCACAATTTGTCCATTGTCAAAATCGCTCAGATCCTTATGTTTTGAGAACTGACGGTTCACTTGCTGCCTAATATATCCCACCCCTTGACAGTTGCCATTGTAACGAGATAATCAATTTTATTCACTTCACCTCTCAGTGGTTTTAATGTTATGGCTGTATATATAAACTTTAATATTATACTTTTTATAATGTCAGTATAATGTCCCCCCCCCCATGTATTGTGTAGCCTTTTTGAGAATCGGTGAATGTTTGCACCTTTTGTAATAGTTGTGTGAGTCCCTCAGTCGTCCTCAGTGCGAAAAGATGGATCTCAACATCATATAGCTGCTGTTGGAAAGGGGTCAAATATGCAGAAGATGCTGCAGAAGACCTGGAGGATTTTTCTGAAGAACAGTAGAAGAGCTGTTTAACTGCTCAGGACAAACAAGGGATTCATGAACAACTATCACAAAACATAAAAACAGTCACTGATCATCCAGGTAACAGCACATTTTATAAGAATCAAGCGTAGGCAAACTTTTAAACTGGTTCATTTGTGTAAATTCAGTTATTATTGTGTCTTGTGGACTATATGTAAACATCTGTAATGTGAAATAGCTTATTCAGGGCAGTACTAAATAAAAAACAAAATGCGATTTTTATGATCCCTATTATTTATTTATTTATTTATTTTAAATTATGAACATTTTCTGAAAGGCATATGTAAACCTATGAGCACAGCTGTATTGTTGTTGACCATGTGCATCCCTTAAAGTTATGAAGTTATTAATTATATCAGGTTAATTACGTCATTGGCATAGTTTAGACAATACAAAGCTAAATTATATTGAAATTATATTGAAATGGCTTTTAAAATAAGTACTGTGATTACTGTAAAAAAAAAAAAGAAAAAAAAGAAAAAGATGATAGCGTAGCTGGTAGTTTGGGCAAAGCCTCTTTACAGTTTCGTTTTCACAGCTCTAATTACAGTCCACAACTGCATTTCTGATGGAGTGAAAGTTTTGGACGTTTTTATTCAGAAGGCTTTTCTTTTATTAGTAGCTCCTAGTTTGGTGTCAGTGTCAGTTTGAAACGGAGTCCCAGAGGAGCTGTAAAGAAAGAAACCTGAGAGAGAGAGAGAGAGAGAGAGAGAGAGAGAGAGAGAGAGAGAGGGAAGGAGAGAGAGAAGGAGAGAGAGAGGGAAAGAAAGAGAGGGGGGCCACGTGCAGCCCTAAACTACAGTAACAGGAAACATGAAGCAGCTACATGTTGTTCAGTTGTTGTTTTGGACAAAGTGTTGGTTTTAGACCTTAAAGAAAAAGGCTGAACTTTGATCACTTTCCTGGCGTGGATTCACTCAGTAACGGTAAAATCATTTCTACTTGACTTCCTCTTACAAAGCAGACTTTCTGTGAAAAATAATGGACTTTTAGATTTTACATGTTGTAGCATGTCTTTTCTGACTATAGTTAGAGTTGTAGTCATAGTTATAGTCATAGTTAGAGTTGTCCTATAGTATAGTATAGCTGTTGTTGTTGTTGTTGTTGTTTTACCTTAAATGAAATGTCTTGAATTCTCTGACTGATTGGATGGAATTAAGCACTGCACTCTCACAATCCATATCTAATTTGATTAAATGTATTCTCCTCATTTCTGAACTCATAGAAGTATTTTCAGAAAGACGAAGAGCTCACTGTGCGGATTCAGACATTTGAATAAGTGAGATACACTCAGTGAAAAGGGTACGAAACTGTTACTTTGCACACTGCTGGAGACTCGCCCTCAAGCCTTTATATCTTTAACATGTAGTGTACTGCACTTTTAAAACTTTACTCCAATAACTATTTTTAAAGATACACTACATCCATACTGTTTCCAAGTGAAATATACGTAGCTATTAAAGATAAAAAATTGCCCTTCAGGCTACTAAGCCAGTGACCAGAAGAGACAAAAGAGGAAAGTTGACTAAGAGCTCCTTTAGGTTTAAGGTCTCAAATCGTTGTTGTTTTTTTTCCCCCAATAAATTTATAATATTGTGTACTAACAACTGAATTGGATTCATTGTTCATTAATACATTCTCAAAAACCTTTTTTTTTTTAACAATATGTTACCCGAAAATGATACCACAGGCTTTCACAGGCTTACAGTCAAAAAGTAAATATGAGTCTTGATACATTAGAAGTTCATTGCGATAATATTCACCAAGTATCCTGCATTCTGAGAGGGAAGTGCGTCCACTAAATGCATTTGTGGCAGTGGTAGTGGCTGAGGTTCTGGATTAGAGAACAGAAGATCAGAATCAGAATCAGTTTTAATTTGCCATGTATGTTACACGAAAAATGGAGCTATTGTATCAAAACTCTTAACCCTCAATGGCTTAGATTGTATTTTCTCAATTCTTAGTCAACTGTAAAAAAGCATCTGTCAAAAATGAATACATTTTAATCTGTAGAACAGTAATGATCACATTTTTAATGCCGAGATACAGCTTGTAACACAGCAAAATGTTAGATGCTTGGCCCTACCCAGTCCCTTCTTAAGTAAACAATTGTTTAAACAATCTATCAAACAGGGCATACCTGGGCAACAAGAAACACCTGTTAATCACATGTTCCAATATTTCTGATAACTTGAAAAATGGGTGGGTTCAAACAAAAGGTTCTAAGTCATAGATGTAAATATCAGGACATGAAAGCTAAAATTCTGATCTATCGTCTCATATTCATCGTTTGATCTCAAACCCAAATGTCTTTAGTGTATAGCAAAAAGAATCGGCTTTGCCGTTCCAATACTTTCGATGAGGACTGTATATTCCTAAGAGTAATGGCACCATTAAAATATTTTTTGAGGCTATGCAGCATTCATTTTAACCTTTAAGATCTTCAGAAATGTAGAAGAAAAAGGGACAGAGTGTGGTAAGCTTAATCTAAACCACTTGAGCTCTTGAAGTCTTTGGAGTAACTGGTGTCTGTGGTATGTGTTTTGCTTTATTTGAGCTGAACTCTAAACTTGAGCTCTTTTGAGATACATATCCTGTTTAGTCTGGTATTAGAAAGATGGGAAGGAAACTGATGCCTTTTTCATGAACATACAATTCTGGTTTTTTTATCCTTTAGAATGAACAGCTGCAACAGACACCTCAACCGGAGAAGAGCTTTGCTTTTCCTCTTATTGTCAGTATTGGCATTTTGTAGTCTGATCATATATGTAATAATTACCAACGATATTAACATCATCAAATCCAGACAAGCCAGAGGGCCAACAGATACTCAGTGGCGTTTTACTGGACAACATGGAATCAACTGTTTGGATATTTATGACATGGACCCTGTTGCTTTGGGCAAGTCTTTGGAACTCAGAAGGAAAGTCCCTCCCCCTCCAAGCGACAAGAGCGTGGTGAATGCAACTTTGGACTGTGGACAATTCTTGGCATCAGGGAGGTACAGTGAAGTCCAGATATCTGAGCAGGAGCTCAATTTTCCACTTGCTTTCTCTCTGGTGGTACACAAGGATGCACACATGGTGGAACGGCTCCTGCGGGCCATTTATGCACCACACAACATCTACTGCATCCACTATGACCTGAAATCATCATCGGCTTTCACAGAAGCTATACACGGTCTGGCACGCTGCCTTCCCAATGTCTTTGTGGCTTCACAGTTAGAGACGGTGCAGTACGGGGGCATCTCACGCCTCCGTGCTGACCTCAACTGCCTCTCTGATCTCCTAAACTCCAAGATCCGCTGGAGATATGCCATCAACCTATGTGGCCAGGATTTCCCACTCCGTTCCAATGCTGAGCTTGTATCTGAGCTCAAGGCCCTAAACGGTATGAACATGCTTGAGACAATCCGTCCCAGCGCATACAAAAAAGAGCGCTTCACTGTGAGCTATAAACTCAAAGATGCGCAATCACGGTATCTTGATGTTCCAGTCAAAACAAATCAGAAGAAACAGCCTCCACCTCATGATATTGAGATATTTGTGGGCAGTGCTTACTTCGTTCTCTCCCAAGAGTTTGTAAACTTTGTGCACTGGAGTCCTCAGGTAAAAGACTTTCTAGCTTGGTCTGAGGACACGTATTCACCTGATGAACATTTCTGGGCCAGCTTGATTCGCACCCCTGGAGTCCCTGGTGAGATCAAAAGGTCTGACCCAGATATTATAGACTTGATGAGCAAAACACGCCTGGTGAAGTGGCAATACCTGGAGGGGAAGCTTTATCCAGCATGCACAGGTATACATGTACACAGTGTGTGTATTTATGCTGCTGCCGAGCTCCGGTGGCTCCTCAACAATGGACACTGGTTTGCCAATAAGTTTGATCTGAAGGTAGATCCTGTGGTCATTGAATGTCTTGAAAGGAACTTGACTGAGAGACAGAGAGCAATGGTTACAACCCCGTAACTGTTTGGATATTTTCTCACTGACCACTTTTCTGTTAATAAACAAAGTAGGTGTTCCTGTACTGACTGTTAGACAAACATTTTTAACAACCTATGAATGTGCTAATATTTCTGATTGGGGAAAAGTATTTTTACAGTGGAGATTTGATTCAATATTTATTTAATTACTTCAGGATACTCATATGTTTTTATGAAGGTGTTAGGAGTTTTGATCTGAGTCATGAACCTGTGGCTAGCATTGCAGTTGTTTAGACTGTGCGCGGACAATTTCTGTACATTCAGTTTATTAAACATATTATACAAATAATATACAATCAGTTTATTCAAGTATTAAGCCTCTAGGAATATGGTGCTGCATTTAAGGCAATATAAGTCTCAGTACACAATAGTGCAAATTAAATATTAAATCTACTGTACGATGCATTAAACTTTGATCCAAACTCAAGAATAGCCATGTGTGTAATTTGGTCCATGACTTAGAAGCAAATGAAGGGGTAGGTGGAGGATTAGTGGTTAGGCCACAGTGCTCTTGCCACTGGGTTGCGTGCAACTGTGCGCTCTCACTACCGGTCCCAAGCCTGGATAAAATCGGGTGAGTCAGGAAGGGCAATCACCGTAAAACTGTGCCAAATCAAATACACGGACCAGTGATCCGCTGTGGCAACCCCTAGCAGGAGCAGCCAAAAGAGGAACAACAACAACAACAACTTAGAAGCAAATGAAATCTGAGAATAAAAATTTTAGTGTCCACTCAGAGCTGGAAAACACTGACAGGACAGGGTGGTGACGTGCTGGTCCTGCACTGTACATTCTCATCATCTGAGTTCAGTTAGCTCCACCAGTGTTCAGTTAAAACAAATTACCCATTACTCTGTAGAGTGGGCTCATACAGTATGAGTCGTATGGGTGTAGTCCTCACTGAATGGGAAGAAATGGTATTTTCCCACCATTTCCAGCACAATTTATGTACAGATTGGCTGCTGTGGTATCCATCATGACAAGTAAATTTCAAGCTACAAGAAATTCCTATGCATTGTGATACTTAGCATTGAAGTAGTTTGCACTGCTGGATGTACACTGGATTTACATTATGGGCATTAATATAGTGAACTACCACAGCACTATAACACTATAAAATGGCTGCACCCCAGAGCACTATACGGTGAATAGGGACGCAATTTAGACACAGCAACAACTTCTAACAGTGTATAATACACAGAAGGAGTTATCTCAGGTCTCAGCCGAGAGCTGAGACCACATAACTAACCTTAGCTTTTATTATTTATGACTAAATTATTATTAGGGTTATTACAATTTAAATCTATCTGAATATCCCATATAAACAGCTTGATTCATTTTCAGCTTTCAGTCATTAAGAGCACACTGGTTTGGAGTTACATTAGTGATAAATAAAGGAATGTTGCTTGAAAACATAAGCAGTTCTTGGCAGATCTTAGACTTTTGGATGAGACTTTATACTGTATATGACTATATGAATTTTGTGATTATGTATTAGCTGTTTTATGTAGCAGTGGGGATCTTTCAGAGCTCCTTTTTCAATACTGTGTTCTTGGTTGTGGCCTTTTTTTCTTTCTTTCTTTCCTTTTTTTCCCAGCATTTCTGTTCATAAACTGTTGGGCGGTGACGTATCTGGCACTGTTTCTTGGCTTCATATTACATTTTCCAGGGCTCCCTTCATACGTTATAGGCCTGCAGAAACACTTGGTCATAGTTGGACTTTATTCAGTACCACTTTTTTTGAGTACCACTTTTTTTTTGTCACGTCAGGGTTTTGATAATTTTTTTTTTTAAATCATATGGTAGGAGTAACTGCAATTTGTTAACCCTTATGCGGCCCTCACTTTTTGCTCTCACTGGGTCAGATTGACTCAGGACATAACTGGGGGTTTAAAACACCACATACATCCAAATATTACATAATTACAGTGTATATATGCTCTAATAACTCCCTTACAAACAATAATGATGACAAGTCTTTAATATTTGAACGTTATCTCTGCTAGATCACTTTTAAACGTGTCATCAGTTTTTGTGTATAATCAACATATTTGTAGCATAAATCATGTTTTTCTTGTAAACCTGAAGTGAAACAAGTAGTTGTGAAACTAGTAGAAATAGTTTCATGACTATTGATAACTATTGTGTTTAACTGTTACTCAAAAAGAAAAAATTCTGTATTATATTTCGAAATAGTATTGGCTATGACAAAAGAAATGCCAGCTATAAACAAACAAACAAACAAACAAACAAATAAATAAATAAAAGTTTCATTTACAGTTGAGCTCAAAAGTTTACATACCCCTTTCAGAATCTGCAAAATGTTTATTATTTTACCAAAATAAGAGGGATCATACAAAATGCATGTTATTGTTTATTTAGTGCTGACCTGAATAAGATATTTCACATAAAAGATGTTTACATATAGTCCACAAGAGAAAATAATAGTTGAATTTATAAAAATGACCCC
>CM040468.1:17668711-17711842 GCA_022758105.1 Pangasianodon gigas | reverse complement strand
TTTAAAGATCTCCGATCACGATCATTCAAGATTTTTTTCCGACTACATTTCTGCTGTAAAGTTGACGGTTCACCACTATCCTTCCAGGCTTTAATAATGCACTGGACATTTCATAACCCAGTTCCAGTGATTTCAGCAATCTCCTTAGTTGTTTTCTTTGCTTGATGCAGGCCAACAATTTTCCCCTTCAGTAACATCTCTTCCACGACCATGGGATACGTAATCTGCCATGGTTGTTTAAGAAATGAGAAGCTACACACTGCATCAGTTAAGGTTAAAAGAATTGTTGCCAGCTGAAACATATTAATCACTGCAGTAATGATCCAATCATAGGCTCTTAAGTATCTGCTTATTTAAACCCAAACAGCGACCTTTTTTTTGGCCAGGCAGTGTATTTTGAATGTGTTATTCATGTTGCTAATTTATATTGTTTTTTCCACTGTTAATTTTCCCAGTTTTTAAAATTGTGACAGGACACAGTGTCATGGATACACAGGCTACAGTTATTTGCTGGATGTTTTATTGTCAGAGATCTGCTCCATGAGGTTTAACTCTTTGCATGCCACATGTGTTGACACTGGTCCAGGAGATGTGACTCCACTCAAATCACTTGCTAAGGTGCACAAAACCACTTTCTGCAATAATGTGAATTCTGCTTTAGAGGCATTTCATCCTTTTTGTTTTTTGAGATGACTATATTGGGTACCTGATGGGTTACCGTTTAAAAGGAAAACCAAATGGTTTATAACATTTTTGGTTTATATTGTTTTAAATTTGTGTATATTTCTATTACAGTAGACTAATATTGCCCATATGATTGCAGTATTCATTATATCACAGTTGAAGATGACTCAGTGTCTCCTAACAAAAATCTTCACCACTTCAACAATTATAAGAATTACTTTGTTAAACAACAACATATTTTTAAATTATCAGTTAGTTAGTTATCAGTTATTATAGCGTCCGCTGCACAAGTCTCTGTGTGTGAGCGGTTACTATAGAAACAATAAAGTATTAGAACAAACGCCTTAAAATCAACCCATCACTTATGTTACAGCCTGAACTACCTGTGCTGTTATAGGAAAATAATGCACACCTTCTGACCAATCAGATTAGAGCATTCAGCCACGCTGTGGTTCCAACAACAGCATGCCCAGTCATCTTTTATTCCTTATATAACCAATGCAGATGAGTCTCCCTCTTGCACTTTGTTTGAAATCACTAAAATCAGCTATGACAACAATCTACATTATTAATACGCTACCTAATATTTAAACATTAAAAGTACAGTAACAGTTTCAGCTGTAAGATTTTTGGCAGCTGCTCAAGACCTAAAAAAAAACTAATGGTAATCAGGGGTATTTGTTGCTTACTGGTTACACATACCATATCATAGATTGTGCTACACTAGACACACAGACAGACCTTTAATAAATAAAAAACACACAGGCTAATTATTTGGTGTTGTCAGTACCCTCAAAAGCAACATTATGCTATTTTATATTACGACCTACATCAATTTTTATTTAACATTTCTCAAAAATCATGCTATAACAATGTTTACATGGCACAAAGGAATCAAAACACTTTTATTTGTTTTTTTTGATCATATGGGCCAAAGTTTTTTTTTTTGTTTGTTTGTTTTTAAGAGTGCTGATAGTGTTCTAACAAATCTTATTTTTGATTTGTCAGATTTTCATTGTCAGCTGGTTGAAATGAAAATCACTTTAATGGTGTGCATTTTGTCTCTATGTTACTATAATTGTCAGTTATTTTTGTTATATATGAATCTGGTTAACCAAACAGTCCATCATACAAAGGAACCCAACAATGGTGTTACTGTTCAGTGGAAAGTTTTTTTTTTTTTTTTAAATGTGGTCACTGTGACCATTTCAGTCATCTCTCAAGTTGGTCAAAAAGAAACTATAAACCCAAGTACCACAGATTCCTGTTTGGACTGGTTTGCTCTTTAATGAGCAGTGAAACAAAGAAGTGACAAACATTGTGCTGGATCACTAACTTACCTCGAGGTTTCCTCGTGCTTTCGTTAACACTCCGTGAGTCAGTGACACTACAGAGTTAGAAAGAAGTGGTTAAAAAAAAAGGTCAAAATGGTGTGCATGTGTTTTGTGAGGTGTGTATGTCTTACATTGCTCGATGATGATCCGCTCCATGCCCTCTTTGAGCTGATTGGTAGAGCGCAGGCGTTTGACAGCTCCAGTCAGCATTCGCTCCTGCTGAGACAGTCTGCTTTTCAGCTGAGCGATCTCACTCCTCAACACTTCATTCTGCACCGAAAGAGAACCAGAGACAGGGAGAGAATGACAGAGTGAAATATGAAAGATATAATGTAAGTTTTAAGCAGCAGTTATACTAAACACAATGCGTCTCATTTATCTAGCTTTTAGTAAAATTGTGTGTAAATGTTTTTGTAGGCCAAACTGAACAAAAACTCACAGAGCTAAAAATTTTGCAGTGATGCTGATTTTCTTTGTATTCCCATGCACATGTTGCTAAATGCCAATTACCCTTAAATTACCAAGCTCATTCATGGCACAGGAGTTTTACTTTTAGTCATGTCCAAAAACTCCACAAATGGCTCACAGAGCTGAAATGACAAAAAGAGGACTGAACAGCGAATGTTTGTCTCCTAAGTGTGGCTTGCACTAAACTATCCAGTAATGCCCCTGTTAGACACACACTAACTCCATAAAGACAATCCTTTTACATGGCGCCATTTCTTTTGTCCTAATTGAATGGCTAGTCTTTCAAGTCACTGATATGAAACAACAAATTGAAATAAATGTGCAAATTAAATCTGATAACATATATCATATATAACCAATGTCTACATTAGTGAGTCTCCACAAACTCAGGTGCTCTTGAAGGATACAGACATTGTTTTTCAGAACCAACTGGATTTTCATGAATACAAAGTGCATTTCTTGCATAAATGCTACAGTGAACAAATTACGAATAAATTTGTTTGTATTCAGTTTGATAAATGAGCATTGGTGTGTGTCTGGCAAGAAGAAGTGCGACCTAACAGAAAACAAGATGGCTGTGAATTAGGATTTTTGACAGCATAAGAGTTTGATCATGCTACTGTATCCCCTATTGTAATTCCACTACACCTGACAGCTATAATTCAGCATTTGGCAGAAAAGAACTTCACATCCTTTGTCTTAGATGAATCAACTTCTAGCATTTAATCAACTAGTCTGTATTTCACACTGTAACATCTGTGACTAGTACTGGATTGTTGTTATGAGGTGCATCTCAAATTTAAAACTCTAAAACTATTTACTAATCAAGAAAATCCAGAAGATTGAAAAAATTCAAAACATATCTTTCTATAGGTTTGAAGGCTACATGAGAGGTTTTTAAAATTTAATAACTGTACTAGGAACACTGTGAAGTGAAGTGACATGTAGTGAAGTGAAGTGACGTGTGGCCAAGTATGGTGACCCATACTCAGAATTTGTGCTCTGCATTTAACCCATCCAAGTGCACACACACAGTAGTGAACACACACCCGGAGCAGTAGGCAGCCTTTTTTGCTGCGGCGCCCGGGGAGCAGTTGGGGGTGCGGTGCCTTGCTCAAGGGTCTCACCTCAGTCGTGGTATTGAGGGTGGAAGAGAGCGCTGGTCATTCACTCCCCCCACCTACAATCCCTGCCGGACCTGAGACTCGAACCCACAACCTTCGGGTTACAAGTCCGACTCTCTAACCATTAGGCCACGACTAAAAAAAGACTAAAAGACTAAAAGACTAAAATAACATGCACAGTATTAATTTAAATGTGGCTTATCAAAATATTAGCACACAAAATCTGATATTTCTAATAATAATTTATAAAATAAATGAATGAAACAAAAGAGGAGATTGTGAGTGAATTTCTGTCATGACCCCATTTGTAAATCAAGCAATCTGTAGTTTGGGAACCCCAGCCATAAAGAATCTTGCCATTTGATCAGAAATGGCAAAGGTAGTTGTTGCTGTTTCTCCATTGGCAGATTTTGTCTGCAAATAATCTATATTTAACTGTTTAACTGCAATGTTTCTGGGGAAATTTTATGCAGCAAGAGACAGAGATCTAATAGCTTTACAGTAAACCTTTATCTGCACCAACAAGAACTCTCCAATCCTCAGAGAAAGGTGTTGAATCACTGTGCGTTATGTCTATCCTGTAGAGGTGTGTGTGTGTGTGTGTGTCTTTTTGTGTGGATACGTGTGTATTACCTGCTGAGAGTGTGTGAGGTCTCCTGTGGGCAGCGATACTCTCCAGAGCAGCTTTAGCAGTCGCCCAGCTTCCTCCAGCACCTGCTGCATGGTGCTCACACTGCCCGAAAAACCTGCACAGTCCACAAACTAACACATACACACATCTCATTATTAATAGGAAATAATAAAAAAGAAATAATAAACATAGGCTGCACTTGTAAGTGTGTATAGTTGTAGAAATAACATGCATTGTAGTAATATGTCCTTGTCTGTAATTAGAGTGTGTGTTGTGACTCTGTCCTGTAGTCGTGCATCAATGGCTGTTGTGTGTGTTCTGAACCTGTCCTGTAGATGCATTTTTCCCCTAAGATGAGTTGGGGAAATTTGTAAATTAATAACTGAATAGGTGAATAATGAAGTCAGGACTGTTGTTATTAACAAACAATTCATTCCTGGATTTAGATATCAAATCTTGTCCATGCTATCTATTTTTCCTTAGTCCTAGTCCTTATTTAGATTAGAACTTTAGTCATCTAATCTTGCTCTCAACTTGACAGACATAGCTAATCTTCTGTCATCATAAAAATCTGTGAAATAGCCATTTATTGAGAGCAAACTCTTGTTAGAGTAAGTCAGAGTAGCTAGCTACATGGCTTAGGCATTCAGGCTCTCTTTCAGGAACTGTAAGATTCTTTGAGTCACATGGGGACTCAAAATGTAGTGCTATCATTTAACTTCAACTCAATAAAGTGGCAAAAATTTTGATTTCTTAGGCACTCATAGGTTGATTGTAGGAAGTCTCATTAGTGATTTACTGAAAAGATGTTTATTTTTACACTGCAAAGTTCTGCCATTAAAGGTACATCAGGAATATGACCATTTATATTTATATCTTATCCAGCAACTTACAGAAATGCATTTAAGTCTTTGTTGAAAGCCATACAATCCTCAAGCTAGTACAATAAACTATGGGCTAAGAATACCATAAGGATTAAACAATTTTGCAAAGAAGTTAGTGCGAGTGTTACTGTACAATACAGTAAAGAGAGGGAAGATAGAAAATGTTTTAAGAAGTAGTGTAGATTTAGTGTTCATTTAGATATTTTGAACAAGTTGCAGTTGTCTGTAAATGCATGTCAGACATGCATATCTATTATTCATGAATTTCCCCAGTGCATCTTAGGGCAAAAATATTGTGTCCTGCAATATAAGAGTGTGTGTCTATTTTAATCCTGTAGTTTAATCTAGTAGTGGGGTGTTCATTGTTGAAGTTAGTGTGTGCGTTTGTTTGTGTGTTTGTGTTCTGACCCTGTCCTGTAGTTGTTTATCCATGGCTGCAGTGATTCTTTTGGCCTCTCTGATCTGTTTGCTGAGAGCAGTGTAATCCTCTAAAAGGCCTAGAACATGACGCCCATGTCGATCTGCCCACAGCCTGTGACCTGGAACCAGTCGGGACAAAGCCGGAGAACCACCTTGCACAGAGCTACCGCTGTCTATGTACACACACACACACACACACACACACACACACACACACAAAAAGAAATTACTGTCAGTTCAGTGAGAACTAATTTTTAATTCATACGCAGTAAAATTCACACATCTCAGGAGGCAGATGTTCATGCAGTCACACATGCAAATTTCCAAAACAGAACAATGTACCGTATGCAGCGCTGGAGTGGTCTGTGTGTGAGTGCTGGCGTAGCATCTCTGATTTACCTCCTTCATCTGAGAAAGACAGAGGGAGAAAGAATATAACAGCATATTCATGCTAATATTAAGACACAAATAAATATAGAAAGCATATTACCAAGAACACGTATGATGCTACCGAACAATAAACAATGTACAGTTGGGCATGGAATCGGCTGGGGGGTTGACAGTGGACCTGAAGTTTGTACCCCCAGCACAACTGTTAAATGCTAGTTGGTGGGAGATGTGGAATACTCAGATGAGATGACGCAGAGTGGAATAAAATGACAGTGCAAGATGTAGTGAACAGTGCAGTGAATAACAGCTAAAAGCTAACTAACACAGGTTACTTGTAGCTCCGACCGTACTATCAAGCTGCCAAGTGGATAGCTCCATATGGCGTTTATGTAGTACAACTTGTGTACGAGGCGAGAAGGAGAAAGGGAAGGATGGCTGTATGACAGCAGTATTTATTACTAATACTGCATCGTGTCACTTTAGGACTTTGTTGAAAGCTCTTTCACATAATCAAGAAAGTGTACAGGTGATTCTCAACACCCCTTATAGTTAAAAGGGGTGAAATAGAATCATAGTTTCGTCACACTTTGGCCTTTATTTCTTTCTATAATGGTAAGATAGCTAGAAATTCTAAAATCACAACACTCCATTGTGCTTATTATGTGCTGGGAGATGTGAAATTACTTCACATCTGATGAGTAAAGAGGTACACTGCCACCTAGTGGACTGAAACAGAAATGCTGCAGATTGAAGGACAGTATTGTGATTATTTTCACAAAAATAGCCCAATAATTGGGATAACTGGGATTAAAAATACCATTTAACTGCCATTTGTTCCCATAGTCAAATTTAACTAGCTTATGTATTGTGACTCGACAACTAATGGTCACCTAGGTGATAAACATGTCATGTGCGGAACATGCTAGAAGTGAAGGTTTATGATAACACTGATGGCAAGTGACATGTATTTGTGTTTGTATACCTGCTTGTGGGAGTAGATAGTTGATGTTGATAGTAGATGGAGGATCAGTTTGTGTCAGTAGTTGTTGTTCCAGTTTGTGTCTCAGTGCGGTGTTGGTCTGGATACTTCTCTCTAGCTGCAGACGCAGACTCCGTACTTCACTCAACAACTCCCTCAGATCCACTTCAGAGGACTCAGAACCAACACGCTCCTCTTCTAGACACACACACATACGTTATATATAAATATTGCAAACTTTTTCGGTCTGTGCGTGCGTGTGTGTACGGTTTGTACCTGTGTGGGTGTGTATTGAGTTCCTGATTTGTTCGTGCACCTGGAGCTCCACTTGCACTGATTGTAGAAGTTGTTGGGTGTCTGCCAACTGCTGCTTTTGGAGATTTTGCTCACACTGCAACCTACAAACGCACAATTATTTAACATACACCCATACACACAGACACTATGTAACAGAAATCCCTGTCTCAGTAGTTTATTCCCACACTGCAGCCTAATTACACAGTTACAATGCAGGACCCTTTTCAGGAACTCAGGACCTTTAGGTGCATTTCCAGAAGAACCAAGGCCACACTTCACATAATTTTTATTAGCATGTAAGTGAATCCACTATCTGTTCCACAGGTAGGTGCATACCTGTGTGCTACCTTTCAAGTTATCTTTATTGTTATCCTGTTTGTAGTGTGTGTGTTAAGAGTACAGGCTACAGGTGTGTAACTCATCTCCAAAAACAATGTGTGTTACCTGTACAGGCTGTTCTGCAAGTGTGTGCATTCCTCACGCAGCGTTTCACACTCTTTTCTGCTGAGCTCAAGTTTCGCCGTGCGCCTGGACAAAGTCTCTCTCAGACAGTCATTCTCCTTCTGTTTATCTACACACACACACACAATTTGTTTACAGTTAAATAAATAAGGTTCCGTTATGTTCTATTTTTAGTGTGAGGTTTTATTAAACAGTCAAGTGTGAACCCAAATATGTGTCTCCGTGTATACCTCTTGCTGCCTGGTTAAGTTGTTCTTTAAGTGTATGGTTCTGAGCCCAAAGGTAATGGATATCACTATTCAGCTTACTTGCATCTTCTGAACCAGCAATAAAGATGTGAGTATCTGCTGAAAAGTAAATAAAATACATTATACATACTGCTTCTTTATTATAATCCTTTAAACCTTGCAGTAGCACACTCAATGAATGTGCAAGAATCTTGAGGGCTACTGTGTGTTTGTGTGTTACGGTTTGTGTGTGGGTGTACCCGGGTCTCTCTCAGCCTGCTGAAGCTTTCTCTCCAGCTGCTCTCGGAGTCTCTCATTGGTGCGGATTGTTTCCTCCAAGCGCTGACGTAGTGCTCGAACCTCCTGCAGGTGCTCCATTAACAAATCTGAGAGAAAAAACAGACAGACACAGAGAGATAGAGAGGTGTGATGTTCATAAAAAATAAAACAATATGGAGCAAGATTAGAGAAGATTTAAAAAAAAAAAAAAAACAAACAAAAAAAAAAACACTATGGAAGCCCACAAACACACACTGCACACACATGTACCTGAGCTGATGCTTGTGTGGATGGACTCATGCTGAGCCTGCTGGCTGTCCGTAGCTTGGCTCTGGGAGTGTGTGTGTGTGACTGACGAGCTGCTCTGGGTGTGTAGACGTTTGGTCAGTGCGGTGTTCTGACTCTGTGTGCGAGTAAGGATGGAATGAGTGAGGTTGAGTTCGCTTCTCAGTGTGGCATTAAGCTCTTCGCTCTTTCTCAGCTGTTCTTGCAGACGGCCGTTATCACTCTGTACAGTATAAACACTTCCGTCATCACCCTGAGATGAAGGATGAGGCTCAGCGTCAGGAACACTCTTGCCACTGGTCGCCTTCATGCCTATGGAAAACCAAACAGCAAATATAGTCTTGTTTGCTTGATACACACCTACATAAAAACACCTACAAACACACACACACACGCACAGAGAGAGAGAGAAGGTGATAGTAGCAAATCTAGTAGCAACAGCTGTGACAACAATCATCAAGTCAGGCCAAGAAACAGTCCATAAATTGAAAAACATTCACAACATCCTGAATCAATAGCCCATCCTTACGTGCTGAACAGAAAAAAAAAGCCAGTCCTAAAAGACTCTACAGGGTGTCCCAAAGTCTCCATACATAAGGGTAATTAACACTTTGTAGCAAAATGTCTTGCAAAATTTTTCATATTTAGTTTATATATATATATATATATATATATATATATATGTATATTTTTTTTTCAGATAGCCTTTAAGAATGCCTGTGACAAAAGAAGAAAGTATTGAAATCATTTTCATGGCTGGATCGGGAAGCTATCCCAAGGTTATCATAGCATATCCACAAGAAAGAAAAACTCTTGAACCTTTCTGATAACAGGCTCTCTATGCAATCTTTGTAGCTTTGAGCAGAAACCTGAACTTGCAAGCACTAGCGCTAACTAACCTCTGGCTGACAAAGTATTAAGATTCTAGGCAAGTTAGCGCCTCAGAGAACGAAGGCTTCAGCAGTACACAGCTCGAAGTACAAAAATTCTCTTCATTTACCTGATCCAACCAAGGTTTCAGCAGAAAGGTAAGCTTTGGAAGGGTGATCAGACCCTCTCACGCACACACACAAAGGCCCTCTGGAATAAGAGGTTAAACCTGATAGGCCTGGTAAATAATATATTTTCAAGGACTGCAACTAGACACCCTTCTCATCACTCGGTCGACTATACCACACTTATAAAACAGTGAATTAATGGGAAAAACTAGTGTAATTACACAAGCTGGTGCACTGATTTACATCTTAACTGGGGCAAAAGATATGCATTTTTAATAACTGGAGAAAAATGAACTTCATAACCTGACTAAGTCACTGTAAGAACACTGAACATTTATGATTTAAACAGAAATATGTAATTTTCTGACTTTCAGAGCAATTCACTTGTGTACAAGTGAATAAGTGATTGACCAGAAGAGACCCTTAAACATATTTAATATACGTTTGTATAACCAAACAACTTTTACAGACATCTATGTTCAGGAACTTTAATTTAAATGACTTTAGGTTGCTTACGATGTCAGATTTTTCACTCTGTGATTTATGTTTGTGATGACTGCACACTATTTCTACGTTGGTACTCATTGATAGAGATATCAATACTGATACTGAAATTAATATGATTGCTATTAATCAATCAGGGACATCACAGAACATTTAATTTAGAGCTGTTATATTTCCCCATTTTAAATAGTGTTTACATGAGCACGTTTATTCATGCACTTGGGCTAATAGGCTCATTCTTTATGATGTCAGTGAGTTGATTTTAAACACATTAGCTAGCTAAATTAGTCACCTTGGATAGAGTATGGTTGCAGTGGAGAAAATCAGGTTTTGTTCCACTTTGGAAAAGCACTTCTGTAAAAGTCTAAGTAAAGTATGTTTTTGTCTTTGTTATTTTCACTCACCTAGTGTTGATATTTTTTTCCGCACCTAGCCAGCATTTGCTGCAGCATTGGCTGTTGCTGTATTCCTCACTTGCTATTTTTAAAGAGCAGTTTGCCTTGCCATAATTAATCATGAAATATGTCCCGATACCTGTCATTAATGTCTGTTCATTAGTGCAACAACATACACTAGGCTGACATTGCACATGGTATTGGATGTTGGTATCGGAGCATTTTTTACGAGTATAAGTAAATGAGCATGGTGTTAGAAAGACACCCAATACCAGCTTCAGTATCAATGCATCCCTAATTTCTGCACAATGCTAACATTTAACCAAGCCTGGATCTCACAGTGAGTTCACAACAGAGGACAGAAGGAGGAAAGTCAAGTGTGTCTTATGTTGCTAGTTACCATTCACGTTACGGGTTCCAAAGAATTCCAAATTTGTACCAATGCAAACATACTGGGATGGGATTTCTCTTTCAGGTTAATTGTGGCTACATGTGGAGGTGATTGATACCTTCAGTCGCTCCCCTTTCAGTGAGTGTGTGAAGGTCGTGCAGGCTGTCGTGAACAGAAACGGTGCTGTCGTTAGAGATTCTGTCACTCATCTCAGACTCTAAATCCTGATGCATACTAGGAACTTTGCCATGCAGCTGATCCTTCAGCTGCTGAATGAGCTTCTCCTTCTCTTGGAGCTCTGCGGTAAACCTGACATACACAGACACAAACAACTGATTAACAGGCATCTAAGCTACTACCAGCTACAGATGTCTGAAGTTAGCTGGGTACAAACACCCAGGTTCATGAACCACAGCTCAGAAAATCCACACTAAAAATCCTCTGCACCCACTAAAAAAAAAACCTTCAAAGGCCTTATACCACAACCCTGTTGAATTATTGATTCTGACTGGTCAGAAGGTTCATTAATGTTTTTAATATAAGAGCAGCTTTGACAGGATTTCTAGACAAACCACAGGTTTATATTAATATACTGTGTACACCTTACTGTTTCTATAGTACAACTAACACAGGGATTTGTATGGTGGATACTCCACATAAAATGATATATAATCTTACATGTGCATTTTTTCTCTTCAAGAGAGAGAAAAAAAAGACAGGCTGCTGAGGGAATGACTGTTTATAGCTGCTATAAAGTAAGTGATAACAGGATTTAACCTGTTTTGTGACATTCCACAGCATTAAATGTACCTAAATGGATAAAAATGTATGGCATGTTGTTCCTTAATAAATTCAATTGATAGCACTGGAAATTTGCTGCGGTATAAGAGGAATAAAGAACTTCAGCGAGTGCTGTTATTAAAGAATAATCAACTTTGAGGTGTGAATGGCCCTCTACTTCATGTTGGGACACATCACACCATCCTGTCATTGCTCATTTTCCTATAACAGCACTCCCTGTTATGTTCCTTATTCCTTAAATAATGAAGTTTAACTCAGAAGGAGAAGCAAAATCTGTAAGAAATACTTAAATGTGAAGGAACAACATGGTGCAGTTTGAGAGAGCAGCTCATACAGTATACACACACACACACACACATATATATATATATATATATATATATATATATATATATATATATATATATATATATATATATATATATATATGAGCAACAAGCATGGCCAACCTGGGTAAACTTAATCAATAATTCACACAGTGTAATAAGCTCAGCTCAAACAAATATGTGGAAAGTCCAGGCACGCACTGAAGAAAATCTGGGGAGACACTGTAACGAAGTCAAAAATTCATTCCTCATACTCAAAGAGGTCAAAGGTAATTAAAGAGGTAATTTCAGATATGTTAAAAAAAAAAGAAGAAGAAGAAGAAAAGAAGACTAAGAGGGCAAGTGAACTCCAAATACACACACACACACACACACACACACTGCACTCAGGCTCCTGGGCAGCCCCACTCACAGATGTACATGCTGTTGTGTTGCCAAAGCAAGGTTCTGGTTCTGCCTGCACAAATAGGTGATCTGCAACTGGTGCTGCGCTCTGTCATGTTCTAGCCGACTACGCAGCCACTGCAGCTCCTCCAGCAGCCACACAAGCTTCCTGACACAGCAACAGTGCATAGCAGAGGCATCGACATGCTTAAATTAGCAGCTCTACCACTGTTGTGATCTGGAAGGCTTCCAATCATGAATTATACGTATCTTTCCAGTGCAAAAAGTAGCAGGAAAAAATGGGACATAAATTTAGCGGGTATGTGAATATAAGCCATTTACATGCCTGTAAAGAAGTGCACTGGGGGTGACATAACAGGCTAAAACTAAAATGATTTTTTTTGTTTGTGCGAGTTATAGAACATGCTATTTTCCTAGGATTTACTATGCTGTGAACCTGACGTAAAGGTCTTTAAAGTGCATGAGTGTGTACAGTCGTACATAATATATTAGTACACCATTATGATATCAGGTTCTGAGGTGTAGAAATGAGAAATGCATGATAGCATGTGTTTAAAATGTGTTTTTTTTCCCCCTAATGTATGATTGCGTGTGTGCGTATGCATGGAGACTCACCTCTGAGCCAGCTCTAGTCCCGGCAGCTCGTCATTTTCTACATGAGGGTCTGCTGGGTAATACAAATTATGTGATTAGGTAAATAGCAGTATATTGAGACATATGTGAGGGTATGCACATATTAAGAAGCCAAAGTCAAACACTAATACAGCATTTTACAGACAATACATTTCTGATTAAATAATGTATTTTTTTTTAACCAAGACAAATACATTTTCAGCTTTCCAAGACCTAGTCATATGACATTTAAACTATATGCAGAGGTCCTGTTCATACATCATTTGCTTTACTTTTTCTATGTGCTCCACTGCCATAGACAGCGATGAGAAAAAGAAGGTGCACCCACATTTACTTAGAAAAACCTGTTTAATAACCATAACAATTTCAGTTGGGATCTAATTTGGGACATTAGTTATGTAAGGAATAAAACATGATAGGGTGTGGTGTTACTGCAAAATAATCAACGGGGTGACCTTTTGGGGACAACCACACTATGAAAACAGCTTGCAACAGTGCTTTTGGCTTTTTTTCTGGTGTGGCACTTTACCGCAGCAAGTTGCAAGTGAATAGCACTAGAATAAATTACTGCACACTATAATCACAAAACTTACAAAGCTGCACGTCTTAAGTATAGTTTTGTTTGTTTACTGCATTAAGGTGGTGATTCTAACTCTTTTTAAAAATGTTTTTATCCAAGTATATCTTCAGTCTAGAGCCACAGCCAAATCACAAGTCAGTCAAGTTCAAGTCTGAGACAAGTCGTGAGTTATTCTACACGCAACTCAATAGAGATTCAAGTCCCTAACCCCACCTCTGGTGTGTGTATTGCTGTACTCACCTTGCTCCAGTTTGTCCAGCAGGCTGAGACTCAGGTCCAGGTGTTTTTGGAGTGTTGTGCCTAGGGCACTCTGCCCATCGTTGGGTTGTATCAGCTCCTCTAGTGCCCCCCGAAGCTCCAGCAGCTGCCTGCGCTGTTCAGCACCGAGTGCACGTGACACTCTAATCTGCTCACGCAGCTCACACAACTCTCGTGCCTGAGACTGCACCAGAGACTCCATCCTGCAGAAAAAAGATTTAATAGCTTAAATAGGTCACTCACATTCTATTAAGAAGCTAAAAGCTATAATTAATGACCCTGAAAGAAAGTGAACAATCTCATTTTTCACAACAAAAATCATTCCTAAACTAGTGACAGTAGCAGAAATTTTGTCATAGTGGTCACAGTGAAGAAAGATTTTTAGAATGTAAAGATGCAGTCAATTTATTAAACAAGCAAACAAATACATAAAACAAAATTTATTCCTAAATGTGCAGCATACTGTGACAATGAATTGGAGGTGATTTTTCTCATAGTCACCTGGATGGAGATGCTGACTCATTACTCCTGTTGATCATACGCTCTCTCTCCAGTTCAGTGGTAAGCTGGGAAATCCGAGTCTTCATTGCTGCACTTTCCTCCTCTTCCTCACAGCTTGCAGGGTCAGAGGTCACACTCAGAACCTCAGCAGTCACATTCTTCTTGGGCAGCAGTCGCTGGAGGTGTGCGATGACCTTGTGCTGACTTTCGACCTGTGACCTGAGGTGCAAGAGCTCATGGGTGGAGTCAGATTTGGGGGCAGATTTGGGGTCATGTGGCCGGGGAGAACTGAGATCAGGTGAGCTCGGGTAAGACGGGCTGGATGCTGTAGTGTCCAGATTGTCTGCTGAGGTGAATCCGGAGAGAGCGGGGTCCAAACACACAGCACCGTCTACATCTGAGACACACAATGACCGAAACAAACATATACACACACAACAGGTATATATTAATATTTTACATTTGAAATTCAAGTATGTAGAACTTGGGAGAAGCGAAGGAACCCGTTAGTCTGAAAGCGTTGCTCCAGGAAGACAGCACAGCCATGCAAAAATGAGGAAACGGGATCACTGAACAACTGGGTTTGAAAACTGACCCAAGACCAAAGCAGTATCAGCAAACCATCCTCCTAACACCACACCAACTCTGATTCGCTTCCAAGAGACCGTGTGAAACATGCAGAAATGATAGTTAGTATCAGGAATCTTTCCATTATTTCCACAAATTTCTGACATGCAACAGAGATGCAGAATGCCTAGAACATGCAGTATACACATTTATATGAATTTATTAAATCTTTATTTAATTTTGTCCCAATTTAGTCAATATCAGCTGTTCCCCTGTTAGCTACCAATCTGAGAGCATAAGCGATATCACAGGCTTTCTCAGGGACACATGAAGCCAGCATATCTTTCTTAACTGCCACTCTCACAATGTCATGTTTTGTTTAACAAGAACAGACGCCTGTGATTGGCTAGAATAAATTTAAGTGACAGAAAATACATGGAAAGTCCAGTAAGTAGATAGTTTTTTTTGTGCTAAGAAATGCTAGATTTGGTAGATTCCCACAGAAAGAGCGAAATAGAAACAGAGAGAGTTAGTGTTGCCAATTCTTTCTTGTCTACCTGTGCTACTGCCCTCCTCTCTTTCCACCTCCGTCTCACTCCTTCCACTTGTCTCGTAGCCAAGGTCCTGTGCATCCACCTGAATGCCTTTATCATCCTGTTCACCACGAGGTGCTAGGACGCATGAGCATGGGTGAAAGCAGCAACGACTTGTGAGTGATCCAGCTTTCATGTTATTGCATATAACATGCTTTGTGCTCATACTCCAACAACACATTTTTACATGTTTACACAGTGGCATCAGCAGCAGTTACGATCCATTAGTGTCTTAATAATGAGTGCATGCATAACATACCTACAGGATATGGCAACTTAGCACGCTTCTGCTTTTAAAGTTAACTTTATTAAACTCTAACTGTTACACAACACAAGGATCTGCTAACCCCTCTCTTGCACTTGTACAACTCAAAATGCTAATGTAACTAACAATGCACGACAGCTAACAGTTGCCAATTAGCCATTATTTGTTTAATGGGTATTGACAGTAGGGTAGTGTATACTTGCAATACAATGTTTGTTTTTTTTTGGTTGACTTATCATTTAATGAGTATGAATATGATAGTGAGGCTACCCTTACCTTTGCGTCGCTCTGAGTGTTTATCCTTCTTGGATGAGTTCTGCAGAGCAATGATGGATTGAGCAGTAGCCAGTTTCTCCTCCAGCTTCTGACACATTTTCTGCTTCTCTTTTAAGGCCTTCTGCAAGCTCTCCAACTGGGCAACATTCTTAGGTTTTAACCCATCACCTCCTTTAAGGCCTTGCCCCTGCTCAACTTTAAGTGCCTCCTCCAGCTCCCAAAACTTCTGAGCATGCTGTTTAAATATCTGGACGAGCAATGTTAGATTTTTGTGGAGGTTCAGGTGTGGACTTCCTGATTGATCCGGATCCCAAGCTTCTGATATATTCTGTTGCACCTGTTTCTGCTGTCCTTGGGAAATTGGGGTGCTTGTCTTCTGTTCCGCAGCACCTGAAATCTGTAAGATGTGCTGTACTGGTTTGTGCTGAAGTGGACCCACAATAGTGCTGTGGCTTATATCGGCACTGCCAGGGTGCTCAAACCTGTCTCTTTCCAGGAGTGCCTTCTGAAGCCTGTCCAAGTTCTGTTCAAGCTCCGTGTCTGTCAGGATTTCAGGACCATGCAAAAGCTGATCGGACCTTGAACCATAATCTGCAAGAGACCCTACTGCTTGTTCTGCTGCTAAAATACACTCAGATAGGCACACAGCCAGTCTGTGCTGTCCCTCTTCATATTCATGTACCATTTCCTCTTGTGGACTTGTGCACTTGTGGCTGCAAATCAACTCCTGGCCTTTGGTAGTGTTGTTGTTTTGAGCACACAGTTTGGTAATAGTTTCTTCTGCGGTCCTGAGCTTTTCCTGCAACTCTGCATTCAGCCTACACTGCTGCAAAAGTGACTCCTGTAGAGTCTCGGCTTGGCGTTGCAAGTCTGATGCTGAACCTCCATCTGGGCAATTCAACTCCTTAGGAGTGCCTGTGGAAGCATTTTTCTGCTCCTGCAAGGACTTGATCTGGTTGAGCAGGCCTTCAAGCCTCTCACACAAGGCTTGTGGGTCATTCTGACCAGAGAAAAAGCTTTCAGGCTGATCATCTGAGGTCAGTGATGCAATGGCAGCCTCGGCTGTGTTTAAGCACTCTAGCAGCTGAGCGTTGAGTTTATCTTTTTCCTGCACAACTCTCTGAAGCTCAGAGCACTGCCGCTGCAGTGATAAATCAGATCCCAATCCAGGCTGCCCCAGGCCACTTTCAGAATCCAGATTACAAGCTGTAAGGTATGCAATTGTGGACTCTGCAGCATGCAAGGCTTCCAGGTACTGACCATTCAATCGATCCTTCTCCTGAAGCTCAGCTTGGAGCCCTTCCCAATTCTGCATCTGAAACTGAAGTTGGGAGATGAGCTCTTCCTTCTCCTGGCACTCCTGGTTCAGTAACTCCAGCTGAGATAAGAGTTCTGATTGTGGAAAGTCAGACACATTCTTTGAATTTTGACTGACATCGCAGTTTTGTTTAGGCTCAGGGTGTGTGTTTCGTCTAGACTCAGAATCCCAAAGAGCCTCAAAGCTGCTGCCTGGAGAACTTTGAAGTTCTGCCTCACTGAGGCCTCTGTTCCTTAGGCTGATCTTTTCAGAATCTGTTGTACTAAGTTGCTCAGTACCTTCCTCTGTATCACGATCAGTCAGCTCCTGTCTGTCCCTTTGCTTTACAGGTCTCACTGCTACTGGCAGCCGTGATTTGGCATATGCCTGCAAAGCAAAACATTAAGTGATGCATGTTGTACCGTGAAGTGTGTTTAGATACAGAAACTTATCTGATTATAGCACTGCATTAAAACAGTAATTTAAAAGAGTTTATCACCCCCCCAAAAAAACAGGAGGCATATATGAAGCCTGATGACTTACATGTTTCAGGCTTTTGTTCAACTTCTTGCTTTGTTCTTGTCTGCCTTTCTTTTTTCTTTCTTTCTCCTCTTCTCGTTCTCTGCCCTCATTTCTTTCTCTGTTTTGTATCTCCTTTAGCCTATCCTCCAGACTGGCAGCATGTTTCTGAGTGGCCTCATGCTCCTCCCTCAGACGCTCCATCTTGCGAGCCATGCTGTCAATCAGCTCCGGGTCAAACCCTGGCCCACCCTCTGCTTTTGCTTTTGCATTGCGCTGTAGCTGTTCCTTCAATAGCCGAACGACTTTCCGGTGACTTCGGGCCTCCGAGCGGAGGGTCTGCATAGTCCGGTGCAGGTTAGCATGGCTGTCGTTCTCTCCAGAACTTTCGGCGCTCTCTTTGGACTCGGCTGAGTTTTCTTCCTTCAGGAGCACACCGAGCTTTGACATTTCTGAACGTAGTTTATTTACCTGCTCCCTGTAACAGAGAGGGTGAAAATACAAATGTGAATGCCTGCTATTAAAAATCTCTTTTACATCCTCATACAGTGTGACATCTTTTCTAAAGTATTATGGGACACAAACTTTTCTCATCCTTAGGAGATTTTTAATGGAGATTATTTTGCCAACATGACTGTAGTCTATTGTAAGGTCTATAGCTCAGACTACAGTATGCTTACCTGAGATGAGAAACAGATTCTGCTCCACAGTCTCTAAGTAAGGATGCAAGTTCTGCCCGCTCATTCTCACCCTGGTGTCTGGCAGCAAATGGGGAGTTTGCATTATCTTTCACCGGCAAAGGTAAGGGAGAACTTGCCATCCTTCTTTGAGCTTCAAGACTTTCATCAACTGTTTCCTGGGAATAAAACATCATACCAAGTTCAGCTGAAATGTAGCTGTAGCTATTATTGTGCAAAGCAACAGACAGGATACAATCAGTAATTGTAAAGAAAGTGCACCTGGTGAAATAGTTAATAGGTGTAGCTAGGAGGTAGGTGTACTCAATCAAATTTGTGAATTGCTTTCACATAGCTATTCATTAATAGTGCTTTTTTTAGATACCACTCACTGTAAGCAATGTGTAGTCCCTTTAGGAATGCAATCTAACCTAATTATTTTGAGTAGTATTGTGAAGTTGGCACCCCCCCCCCTTTTATGTCATTAGTCTGTGAAATACCATTATTATTTATTATTTATTGGCTGAAAGTGACGTATATGGGAGGGCCAACTCCACAGAGATTAGCCAAGCTATTGATTTAGAGTGCAGGAAATCAATCTAAAAACATCTAAAAATCTCTAACCTTACCCTTTCTGGATCTTAGTGTCAAATTTTTCCCTAACTATTGCACTGGTCAACTTTTAAAGCATAGTCCTACATTTAAAGCAAAGTCCTACATCTGCCACTAGGTGGTGGAGGCATTATGTTTTCAGGTTGTTTGTGCGTCCGTGCATCCATTCGTGCAAGATTCTCGTTAGTGCAATATCTCAAGAACGGGTGGTTGAATATTTGTAGGATTTATATGTAATTATTATTGTAACCAGCAGATGAGGTCATAGCAAGTTCAAATGTCTGAAATAATTTTTCTTCCACAGATTCCTTTCGCTTTAAAGTATATTTTAAGGGTATTTCAGGCATACACTTGACTTCTTGAGGAACCCCGTCGACGATGTCGGCGTCAAGTTCTACTTGTTTACTGGTATTATTCATTCAACAACAACTGCTTTGTCTTGGTCTGGGTCATGGTAGTTGTTTATAAAGTTGTTTATATTTTGAGAAAAAGAACCAGCTACGTTTGTCAGAAAATAGCATTAGCAGGTGCAAACAATAATATATGCAGCAGCGAACAGGACTGGTCAAACTTTCTGCAGCAGTGGGCAGGATTGGTCAAACTTTCTGTGGGAGTGGGCGAGATTGGTAACATTTTCTGTGGGAGCGAATGGAATTGGTCAAACTTTCTGTTGGAGTAGGCGAGATTGGTCAAACTTTCTGTGAGAGCAGACAAGATTTGTTAAAGGTTCTGCAGGAGCAGGAAGTAATGAGGAAAAAAAAGACCCAAATGAACCTCTATCCCTTTGTATACTACAATGTTTACCTGTATTGTCCCTGTTAAATAAATAAATAAAATGAAACGACAAAATCTCGTTCTATACAGAACATCAAGGATAGTCTATAGTCAGCCTCTTTTGCTAACTTTCTCTCCTGGCCAAATACTAAATGAGGGCCATGTGAGTCCTGTTTATTTTATAAGCAGGAAAGAGTGACAGGGGCCCCTTACCTTTACACTGGGGGCAGTTAGTCTCTCGTTAGCATGAACAGCTAGTGGTCTGGCCAGTCCCTGCGGCTGCTATAGTAATGGGATGGGTGGTAACACATGACTTGAGAACAAAAAACGTCATGAAGAAAAATAATATAAAGAAAGCATACAATAATAGCTGGATGGAGAGGCTGCAGGTGGTTATGGGCAAGAAAAACAGGCCAGAGAGATAGAGAGAGGAGAGAACATGGGTTAGGGAGGGACGGAGAGTTAGACAGAAAACCTACCCCACACATAAAGAGAAATGCATGCACACACATACACACATCATCATCATCATCATCAAGAGCTCATTCATAAACTAATTTATAAACTAACACAGTCAGAAGTTAAAGGATAGAAGTTAGAGGATTAAAAAGTGGACAAGTGTTAGGAAATCTAGGAAATCAGATGTTACAAAGAGGTGTCAGTTTCATGAAATCAGGGAGTGTGCATCAACATCTGACAAGAAAAATTCTCTCCTGCTAAATAATACTAGTAAAGAAGCACAAAAAGTTGTTGAAAAATAGTCAGAACGTCAGGTTTAAAGGTGAAATTCTATTGTCAATTACCTTGGTGGGGGGTGAAAAACCAATAAGGTCAAGTTGTCCCTGTGACTCTCTCTGCGCATTACCCATAACATCTCTCTCTGCCAGTGCCAACCTTTTCTGCAGCTCCGCATTCACTGCCTGTAGCTCTGAGACCTTAAAGAGAGAAAGACATGTGAAGAGAAAGAAATGTAGATAGAGACAAATATACAAAGAGAGTCAGACAAAAAGAACGAAAATAAAACATAATATATTTAACGATTGAGAATGACAGCATGGTAAGTCGGAAAAAATAAGATAAAAGAAGTGAGAAAAAGAAAGCATAGTCAATAGTGTAATAATATCTTATGTTTATTGATGTTTGATGTGAAGCTCACCTTCAACCTGAGTTGTTCCATAGAGAGCTGCTGTAGCTCCTCCTCTTGCCCCTCTCCTACACATATACTCATATAGGATGTCTGCTCGCCAATCAGACTCAGTGTGTCATCTGAAATCACCATCAAATTACTATTAACATTTCAGTAATTTAGGGCCATGACGGATCAAGCCAGCATTGAAGAACTAGCACCAATCATGATATTCTCTCTTGCCTCACTGCATATACACTATATGGCCAAAAGTCTGCGGACACCTGCTTTTTGAACATCGCATTCCAGATTTAGTCCCCGCTTTGCTGTTATAATAACCTCCACTCTTCTGGGAAGGCTCATAGATTTTGGAGCATGGCTGTGGGGATTTGCTCATTCAGCCGCAAAAGCATTAGTGAGTTCAGGCACTGATGTCGGGGGTGGAGGCCTGGGGTGCAGTCAATGTTCCAGTTCATCCCAAAGGTGTACAGTGGGGTTGAGATCAGGGCTCTTTGCAGGCTACTCGAGTTCTTCCACTCCAACATTGGTACACCATGCCTTCATGGACCTCGATATGTATACAGGGGCATTGTCATGCTGGAACATGTTTGGGCCCCTTAGGTTCAGTGAAGTCAAATTGTAATGTTACAGTGTAAAAAGATATCCTATACAATTATGTGCTTGTAACTTTGTGTCAGTAAGAACTTTATATTCTGATTGGTCATAAGGCATTTAAATTTAATTTTTTTTAAATATGACAGCAGCTTTGATGGTAGTTCCAGCTATAACATTTATAATAATGCACTTGTTTTAATACATTATCATTTCTATTGTAACAACTTACACATGAACTTGTACTGGAGATGCTCCACATAAACAGATTACAAAAATGTGTGTAATTTTTGTGATATGTGAGGACATTTATTTAGCATTTTTGGAAGGAGTCTCCAGTGTCAGTGCTTTGTAACAGTCACAGATAAAATATATCAATGTTAATCAACTTCGTATTATTTTCCTATAACAGCACACCTTACATAAACAAGTCTGTGTCTGTCTCTTTCTGTGCTTCCTTTATAGTGCTATTTTACATGCTTTTCTCACTTATCCTGCACTGATTCATTTGGCTGAACAGCCTTTTCATCGCTGATTTAACACACTTAACTTGCACTGATGAGCGCTGACTAACGGGGTACACATAAAAGTCCAGCCTACAGACTGCTTGGTGTGTCAGGGCCCCTTAAATGTCTATACCTTTTTCCTGTAGTGTGTTTGTAGACATACCCATGTCATTGGCCTGTCCTACTCCTCCTCCTCTGCTCTGGATCTGGCCAAGTCGGGCTTGTAGAGATGCGTTCCAGCGCTGAGCTTCTTCTAGAGCATCTCGCATATTCTCCAGTTCTGCAGGGTCCACACCTAAACATATAGACACATATTAGTACACACACTCTCATATTCTAAAGTCTGTAGAGCCACTACTAAGGTAGCTATGCATTTGGTATGAGGCAAAATTGTGTAACTCCTGGTATAAATGCTTTTGAGTCAGTATTAAAGGTGTCATTTATAATGTTTGAAGTGTTTCTAAACCTACAATAACCATATCATTTCAAAGACAACTTTGAAATTAAATTAGCTCCACCCCAACCAAAAAAACAGCTCATCAGCTCTGCCTCTTTTCCTTAAAAGGAATCTCGCACTGCATATATAGTGTCAGTTGAAGGGGTGGGTTAGTTTGGGGGAAGGCAAAAGCTTGTTAAGGCTTTCAATGCATTTGCAAGTTACCTTGTAAACTTATTATTAGCAATCTTATAGTATATGATGGCATTTAGAGAGGGACAGCAGGTCACACAATGACAACTGTAACAACAGAGAATCTAGGACTAAATGGCTGTATTATTTATGATTTTTTTATATTAGGTATCAGGACTTCTCTATTTGAACTCTTTTTTCTCGTGACCCTTTTCCTTTCCTAATTTTCCTTCTTACTGTCTGATACATGCAGATTGAAATAAGGTCATGTGGGCACAAACCAGATGGACACAAAAGGATTACGGGATCTTGCTGTTATATCTTACTGTTATATATTTTATCTCTGCATATGCCTCATATGTAAATGTGTCATATTTATTAATCATGATGAAATCTAAATGCACTGCTTAGAACCTTATGACAGCAATTTTTCAAACGATCACTCTCTGAATGTGGAAAGGTAATAGTCACTGGACAAGGAAAGCAGATATAAAACTGTATGTATATAGAGACAGCACACAGCCTGTACAATATGAAGGCCGGCCAGACATCAGGACCATGAGTATGTATGTGTGCGTGTGTTTTGTGTTAACATGGCAGACACAGAGACACAAAAATCACATTTTATTTAATGGTTGATTTATCTTCAGAGAAGAAATGAAATGATGAACAGATGAAAGAAGCGATTAGACAAATGGAAAAATAGAGGCAAGTATAAAGAAAGTCAACTATAGGGACCCAAACAAAGACAGGTTAATAAAGAGTGTTATCATGCATGTAGAGCATAAGCAAAATGACAGACAGAAATACTGACACAGAAAAGAAACAGCAAATAAATAGCGAAGGATCCAAACCCAATGGAACAGGATGAAATGCAAACATCAAACACAAACCCAGGATGAGCAGGAAGCAAGAGAGATATTAAAAAGGTTTAATTGCATAGCAGAAAAAGGCCCATCACAGTTTATGCATTTTAGATTCATATTGGTTAATTATATGCAAAATAATGGCATGATAGTTAGATACAGCTGTGTCGATCCAGCTGAGTCCACTATCAAGAACATATTTCATCAGTTTAACCACTAATAACATTAAACTAAGATAATACGTTACCAAAAAAAAATAAAAAATCTTATCTACACTGACCAGCCACTTTAATAGGAACACCTGTACCCCTGCCCTTTCATGCAATCATGCAGTCAGCCAATCATGTGGCTACAGTGCAATGCATAAAATCATGCAACTGAAGACCAGAAAAAGACCGGGCAATGTTTCTCCAAAATTTAACTGTGTGCTTTTGATGAGCCTGTGATCACTGTAGCCTCAGATTCCTGTTTTTGGTTGACAGAAATGGAACCCAGTCTGGTCTTTTACTGTTGTATCCCATCCACCTCAAGGTTCGATGAGCTGTGCATTCTGAGTGCATGCTTTTCTGCTCACCTTGGTTGCAAAGAGTGGTTATTTGAGTTACATATTCATCTTGTCACCTCAAACTAATCTGGTCATTCTCCTCTCTGTTCATGTTCACGACCTCTCTCATCAACAAGGCATGTCTGCCTGCAGAACTGCTGCTCAACGGATATTTTTTGTTTTTCGCACCATTCTGTGTAAACCCTGTAGGCTGTTGTGTGCAAAAATTCCAGGAGATCAGCAGTACTCGGAAATACTCAAACCAACCTATCTGGCACCAACATTAACTCAATTTCTATGCTCCTCAATACACATTATGTAATAGTACCTGCAGTTTTCATTCAATAATAAAAAATATTTTTGCTTATTTTAGTAAAGAATAAAGAAGGCTAGTTAAAGAAAATTGACAAAACTGATAATAAAAAGAACAAAAACAGTTCTTGTTCTTGGACTACTATACATGCCACTGTGTGCCTGTGCTACATAATGTTTATGTTATCATTATCCTATTATTCTTCTTGGGGTGCATTTAAGCAACACAGAGCTCATGCAGATCTGTATAGGTTAACTTACATTTGATCAGTTTCTTAGAATAAACATCTTCTCTGTACACTAGATCTGCACAAATCAGTGTAACTCAAATGCACCCCGGGGTACTCTCCTTTCATCTGTCCTAACATTCTGAATGGCCCTCTGAGGTGTCTGTTGTCAAGATGCACTCGGTAATCGGCTGGACTTTCTGTACTGCACCTTCTCTCTGATTAACTCTCTCGATCTCACGGCGCAGCTGCTCTCGGAGCTCATTGTTGTTACGCACGCCATCTTCCAACTGCTGCCTGAGGAGTGTCACAGCAGCCAGCTCCAGCTGTAGTGCCTGCAGCCGCTGAGCACTGGAGATAAAACGCACATGCGTGCACACACACACACAGTCACATACGTTACATAAGGTGCCTAAGAGCATATAACCCAAATGAGACAGATAAAAATATCTTAACCACAAAAGAAACATTTGATAAACCTGAAAACTATACAGTCAGGTTCAAAAGTCATTTAAACAAAAAAGAAATTAAATATTTCTCAAGTTAGTGTCTCTGTGGAGTCTTGTATGTTCTCCCCATGTCGGTGTGTGTTTCATCAGGGTCCTCCCACCTCCAAAAACATGTCTGTAGTCAGACTGGCTACTCTAAAGTGCCTCAAGGTGTGAATGAGGGTGCAAAAATGTGTGTATGGTGCCCTGGGATAGGCTGAGACCCCACCATGACCCTGGCCAGGATTAAGCAGTTACAGAAGAGGAATGAATGAATGAGTGATGAATTCTCTATAATTGATTTTCAGCGTTAAAAAAATATAGAGGAGGGACTGATTATCACAAACCTAAAAAAATGTGTATTGTGTGCTCTGTATTAGCAGGGATGATTCACCTGTCTTGCTCTTTGACCGCATGAACAAGCTTGGTGTAGATCTGCTGCTCTTCCCTGAGGATGTGGTTTAGCTCTGCCTGCTCTGAGCACAGGTCACCCAGAGACGACATCTCCTGCTGGGATTAAAGGCCAAAGGTTTGTCGCTTATTCATCGTGGAAAATACTATAATGGGAATTACTATAACAAAAAATACATAAGTTCTATGCAAGCCTTTGTGATGCTACATTTTCTGCTCCATATTTGTGTATGTACCTGCTGCTGTCTATCTCCTCCAATGATGGTTCTCTCTCTCTGAGGAAGGGAGCGGAAGCCGAGCTCCTCTCCATACTGGGAGTGGTGATCGAGGGTTGTAGTCGACTGCCTCACCCCCATCTGGGCCAAATGCTGCTGTAGCTCCTACAAAGGAGCCAAATATTGCTAATGAAACAATACTCACAAGAAACTAGATGCTCATTTTCACTAGTTTTCACTCTGACATTCACTTTGTTCTGTGAGACAAGTAGTGAATGCAAGCATTTTTACGTGAGAAGACTATATTCCTTGCAATAAAACTAGTTGTGCATATTTTATGAGCAAAAGAGCATTTGGTGTGAATGTGAGCATTTTTATACACACAAAACATGATGTAAAATACGCCTCATACTCACAGTAATAATCTCATCTTTAGTACTGATTGTGGATTTGAGGGACTCAATGTTGGCTGTCTGGCCCTCTAGTCGGCCCTCCAGCTCTGACACAGTGGACCGAAGCTCAGAAAGAGACATCTACAACACACACAAACACACAGAATTGTCAAAATTAGTCAAAAGAAGAAATATTCCTCACACATGGGGTTACAATCAGTACCAGATATTCTCATAGAAGTGCACGGTTCTCTCTCTCTCTCTCTCTCTCTCTCTCTCTCACTCACACACTCACACACACACACACACACACACACACACACACACACACCTTGAGCTGGTTTTCTCTCTTCAGAGCACTGTTGAGAGCATCTGTTTTCTGGGCAAGCTCTTTCTTCAGTATTACAGCAGGTTTCTTATTGACTGTAAGAGATTTCTCCATGTTCTCCTCACTGTACCTCTGAGACAGCTCAACTACAAAGACATACTACAGTTACAATTCCCAATAGAATATTTACTTTAGCAGTTATTTTTTATTAAATTATTTAAATTGATATATTGCAACAATCGACACCACACAACCCAGGCCTAGCCACTTTGCATCACCTCCTGTCACTGTAAACTGCCAAGTCACTGAAAATGGGAGCTTTATTGCAAGCACTGATTAACAGAAATAAATGCTACTCAACAGAAAAAGACAATGTGAAAGGCACATACATTAATATGCACTTCTCTCTGCAACAGACACACACTTACCCTCTTTCTCTTCCAATCTCTGTTGCAGGATTTTGATGGTATGTGTGAGCTCTACCACCTGAGGGGGTGGAGCCTCTCCCACCTTTGTCTCACTCAGACAGTGGTCTCTCTCCTGAGCATGGTCCAACAGCTTCTGTACACACACAAACACATACACATACAATTTGTTAAGGTGGAAATGCACCACAGAACATCTCTTGATGCTCACTTTGCTGCATTGTTCCCTGCTCAGAAATGTCATTTTTGCTGCCGTGACAACAAAGCAAGCAATTTTCCAAATGCTGTTAACAAAAGACAGGGGTTGAAAATTTTTTTCAACCCCACACTTTGAAATAAATTGCTAAGAGCAATAATAACATGAATTTGTTGCCTTGTGCATAACCACTATCTATGAAAATGTCTGTGCTATGTATAAATGCTGAAGGATTTGAATTTGATAGTAAAAATATGCCTTCAAAGCCAAAAGGACAACATATAACATCCTCCACAGTTATTATTGTACTAGTATGCATTAAGAAATGCCCTGCAGATGTAATGGTTCTTGCTGGTTCTCTTAAGCAGCACAATGTCAGTGGAAAAGTTAATTGTCTTTGGCAAGTCTTAATTCCAATCCCTCAACTGTATTTTAATCACAAATGTCAAATTATAAAAAAGTGGTGAAAAGTCTTACATTGATGAGCGCATCCTTCTCATTCAGTGCAGCACTGAGGTTCTGAGCGTTGCTGAGTTGCAGCTGGGTGTCTGCGAGCTGTCTGCGCAGATCCTGCAACTCTGCTGTCCGATCAGAGAGAGCCTGTGTATGTCGCTCCGCACTTTCCTATATACATACACACACACACACAGAGATGTAGAAATACAGTCAGACTGTCAAATTGTAATTATTGGAAAATTGCTGACGTGTAAGGGGAATAAAACACTTTGGGGCATGTTGTTATAATTAGCACATGGTAACAGCTCTCTGTTTTGTGTGAGGGTACATCACACTACCTCGTTGTTTATTAATTTCCTATGACAGTATGGCCCATCAAGTTTTATTCTTTACTCAATGTGCACAGGAGATATTATAACTCTAACAGTTTACCTTGAGTAGCTGGTCTTTGCCACTGATGGTGGCAAGCAGGTTCTCCACAGCTGTCTGGTTTTCACACACCAGCCTCTCTCTGTGCTTCACTGCCTCGGCCAACATAGCCTCTGTGACCTTTAACCTCTGACCCATCTGCTCTGCAAGATCACGTCCCTGAGACTCTGAATGACTAAGAACTGTATTAGCCATGTCCTATAGGAGAAATTAGGAGAGTGGAAGGAATGAGAGAAGGTGAATACAGAACAAACTTTAACCAGGGAGCTACGGCGAGGTTGTATATCACATAAACTGATAAAAATTTGACATTTTGTGTAGTGTCACTATATACTGTATATCGTGCTTATTTAACACTGTGTGTGGAGTTACCTCCATGTCTTTAGTTTTGAGCTGCAGTGTGTGTTGGAGCTGCTGGATGATGGAATCTTTCTCTCTCAGAGCTCTTTGCAGGTTCTCTTCACTCTCCTGTTTGGAGCGCTGCAGGTTTTTCAACGAATTTAGCAGTTGCTGCAGCTCCATGTCTTTCTCCTTCAATAATGCATCAAAGCTCTGAACACAAACACACATACGACTTACTTGGATCTAATTCAGCTGTAATCTGTTTAGGGAAACATACACGAACAAATGTTTTGGGCTAGTTCCAGGTCTTTCTGTGTTTTTGAGATAGTTGGGGTAGAAATTTAGCTGAGACCTGGCAACCCTGCACACCGGTGCCACATTAACACTCTTGGCCCAAGAACTAATGTTTAATTAGCCCTGGTTCATTTTGTTACAGTCTAATGCACAGCTTCTGTTTTGTTATATGTTGCTACAATAACGTCATTATTAAATTTCGATTATTGTAATTTTAGAATGTTGAGCACTTACATTAACAGTCTCCTCATTGTGTGTGAGCAGGTTATTGAGACGCTCCAAATCTCTTTCCTTTTCTCTCATGGTCAGCTGCAGCAGATGAATTTCATTCTCCTTCTCCTCTACTGCCACAAACTTTTCATCTAGTGCTTTCTGCTCAAATGCACAGCCACAAATAAAATGTAAATAATTATTTAATGTCGTTAAGAGGCTATTACTGATGTATCCTGCCTATATACCAGTGTTTATTTATAAGGATGAAATAGAGGAAATTGAGAGCAGCACCTCCAGAGCCTTCTCCTTTTCCCTCAGCTTCTCTCTGAGCTTGGCCAGCATTACATCACTTCCTGTTGAAGCTCGATCCTGCTCCAGATCCTGCACCATGCTCATGTAGTCCTGAAAGAGAGAGAGAGAAAGAGAGAGAGAGAATGAAAGACATAAATAGTGCATAGTATAGTATATAGTATTCTCAGATCTGACTGTCAGAAAGTGTTGATAAATTTTCTGCAACAGCACGGCTCTGACAGTAGCGCTGGCTATAATTTAAATCGCAGGTTAATAATCGCAGAATGAGGTGTACTCATTCTAATACGTTATTGTTCATATAGTAATTCTTTCAGAGTTTCTCCAAAACCATGTGGCACACTGCTAAAATCCTATAGGAAACATTTACTTCAAGTTATTAATGCTAAAGTTGCTTTTACATGATTACATTACATTACATTACATTATAGAGTGCACTCATTTTTTCCCACCTGATTTCTGAATGTTGGTTTACCTTTTGGGGAAAAATGACTACATACTAAAATCTGTTGTGTGTGTGTGTGTGTGTTTTTTTTTTTTGTCAGGTTATTTGTTTATAGAAGTTGGTGAGGACCACACAATTGTTATTTAGGTCCTGATAAATAAAAACAGAGTTGAACGAGGGTGTACTTTACTTCGTGTGTGTGCGGGCGCACATTTTTACCTGTAGCTGTTGTTCTTTCTTTGTGAGGCTGGTTGTTAGATGTTGTATCGTGCTCTGCAGTTTATGTTCTGTTGTGTGGGTTTGCTCTTGCTGTGCTAGACGTTGATGTTCTAGAAGGTTCTCGCGTTCTGCCAGCTCTCCACTCAGCTTTTTCAGCTGGTTTTGCAGGTCCTAGTTCACAACACACACACACACACACAGAGCTTAACTCAGGACATAGCTTAATTTAACTGAAGACTCCCAATAAGAAAAATTACAATTCACAGCTGTGATGGTCCTGTGTATATGGTTTTCTGAACTCTCTGTATGCATCTTGTATTAACAAATTGCCAGCCAAAAAATAAAAATCATATGTACATTTGCAAGCAAAATTTGGTACCCGTCACCAAATTAGAGGTTGTGTTTATTTCTTTTCACTTAAAAAAAATCAACAAAATATGCAATTTTATTTGTTGAGGGGTGCCCAAACTTTTGCATACAGTGGTATACTGTGGCTCCAATAATATTTTTTTAATAATTGAAAATAAAATGGTCCTAATATGTTTAACACCTGCACAATAAAAGAGAAAAAACTTGACGATAAAAGTAAAACTTTAAAAAAAACATTATTCTATAATTATATAGAAGTGTACTGACTTAATCAGAAGTAATTAAAATATCATATCATCATGTTGACCAGGCTTACTCTATATCCCAGTGGGTGTGTGGAAATGTGTACTAACATTTATAGTCTTGTCTCCTTTCCTTTTGTGCTGCTGAAGCAGCTCCAGTTCATTCTCCAGCTGCAGTTTGTCTTGCTGCAGCAGCTCCAGTTGTGCGTCTTTGCTGCTGAGTGCACGCTGCAGCCTCTGAAGCTCCAGCAGTGACGAATGGCACTCCGCCTGTAGACGAGACAGCTCGGCATGCTGCGACTGCAACAGGGCCTGTTGTTCCTCACCTCCCTATACCATATACACACAAACAACACATGCACTTAGACTACAGAAATTACAGATGGACGGAAGCCACGTGTCACCGGTTTCTTGGTAACATGACAAGCTGCATTTTTTTGGTCTTCAGAAAAACCCTTTATAGCTGTTAAAAGTAATAACAGAAAAGAACTTGTTTCCATTCTACAACATTAATCGTAACTAAAAAAAAAAAAAGACTGTCTTTAATAAATAACAGATTGTTAGCCTTGACATTCTGCTGTGGTATCAGAGGAATAAAACACTTCAGGCCATGTGGTTATTGGAAAATTAAGCAACTTATCTAAGGTGATATAGACACCACATTCTATTTACCTGGTATTTCTGTAGCTGAGCTTTGTGAAGCGCTTCCCTGGCCTTGGTTAAGGCCTGATCTTTCTCCTCTAGATTCCCATACAACTCATCCACCTGAGAGAGAAACAGTGTTATAGCCAGTATTAAAATTTTTCAAACTTCTTTCCTGGTCTGAAGGAAGTGAATTGTGACCTGTCGTTCTTTCTCTTTAAGTAGGATGCTCAGGCCCTGAATGGTCTTGTCTCGTTTCAGGGCGTTTTTATTTTCTGCAGCCAGCTCACTCTCCTTCTCCTCCAGCTGTCCAGAAAGAGTCTGAGGGGTGAAAAGAAAGGAACACAGTATGAGACAGAAATATAAAACACCATTAATAACTACTAGTTTTAAAACGCAACTCCAACAAATTACCTCATTTTAGTCACTTTTCACTTGAAATAAAAGTTAATTCAAATAAAAAGTTGTGTGACTAGCGTATTTTCCTGAAAATATTTAGGGACTCAACAGGGGGCCTTTGTTTCCTAGTTGACTGGCGCACTGGGAAGGCACATCATTGTGCATCTTTCTTACACAAACATTTGAGTCTGAGGGACACTAGTGAGAGAATGCTGAAAGTCATGCCTCATAATTGTATGTTCACAGCAGAGGGCTAAATTCTGTGTTAGGTTCAGAACAATTTAAAATCTAATTCCTGTGAAAAGGAGATTGGTTAGAAAAAGAATAACCGATTGTTTTGTGTGTACCTTGTTCTCTCTGTCCAGCTCCTCCAGTCTGTGTTTTAGTGTTTGACTGCTGCTCTTTGTGGAGTTAAGCTCTTCAGTCAGCTGTCTGGTTCTCTGCTGTAGCATGTTCAGCTCATCCTGCTTCACCACACACACCTATAACACACACACATACACACAAACAGATAATGACAATATTACAGGGTCTCCAGTGTAAAACAATTCCCACGAACTGTTACGATAATTTTATAAGGATAAAACACATTCCATGATGCCTTTTTATTCTTGAACATTATACCTATAGAATTTGTTATGGTATATTCACTTTATAGTCTATTTATTGTCTAATGTTATATGTTTGTTTTTTATAACACCAGTCAGAAGCAGTGCTCCTAATTTTGTTTTTATACAGAGATATACAACGACAATAAAGGTTTTCATTCATTCATTAAATTATAGATATGCAATCATTTCTACTGTATTAGCTGGTTTTAGTAAACTTGCAGCTGACTTTATTAACACTATTTACATTGGTTTTTAAGTTATTGAGATTTAGATTAAATCCATTTAAATCCATCCTCAATTAGCCTATCTACATCTATGTCGGCTGTATGATACAGAACTCTGAGGGTCTGTGAACCCTACTTTGACAGACACCGATATTATAAATAGGAAGCCACAGATACACATACAACACACACATACAAAACACCATGTAGTTTAAAGAGTGTACCTCCGGTTTAAGAGCTAGGTATTCATCATTAAACTCCTCCTCCAGCTCTCTCACAGCTTGCTCCGCCCTCACCAGTCTGGCCTTACCCACGTGGGCATGCCCAGACACACCACTTGGTTTTAATTGGACAGGAATCCTAGTGCCCACAGTCCATGGCAGTGGGCGAGGCCTAATGCCCCGCAGCAACTGCAGTAAATCACCCAAAGGCAACAGCGAGCCTCTGAGTGGCTGTGTCTGCCTGAGACGTGGGGGTGTAGTGATGGCCTGAGTAGGGCTGAGAGAAACGGTGCAGGACGTTAAAGCACACTTCCTGAGGATGAGATCTGAATACTTATGGCTTGGCGTAGAAAATCCAGTTCCCATGCTACTTTCTGCTTTAAACCTTGCCACACTAGAATTCTGAGCTAATAGGCTCCGCCCAAAACTGAGTGAGACACTGCGCCTCAACTGAGTCTGATTAATTCTCTGATGTTGGCCATCGCTCTCCTTTGACCTGTTGATCTTTGACCCAGGATGTGTGGTCCTTGTATCTCCTCCCATGAGGCATCGCTGTAATTTATTCTGCTGCCTTTTTGGCCACTCAAGGTGCTTTGCCTCATTTCGCCACTGTTTCAGCTCACTTTTCTTACACGTTTGCTTTTGTAGTTTTTCAGTGCCGTGGTCACATGCTGACTGGCTCTGAAACTCCTGGTTTGTTCCAGTATTATTCGTTTTGCACCGATCCTGTTCTTGTGAGTTATTCCGCCAGTATTTCTGCGTTATGAGCACACCCAGTCTAGATCTCTCACGCTGCAGCCGTTGCAATTGTGCAGTGTGTGTATTCTGCAGGTCTTCGATGGCAATGTCGCACCGCACCACACACTCCAGCAGGAACATGCACTTCCCACAAAGGAGTTCACTGCTCCCGTCTCGATCAAGATTGCACCCCAAAACACGGGCCAGAACCACGGCAGGCTGTAAACGTCCACCTTTACCAAACAACCACCGGCATTGCGCACCTGGCACACGGTCACCACAAATGCGACACGGTTCCCACATGACCACACACGCAACTCAGACAAATCACTGCAACATAACAAATCAGACGGTGCAGCCTGAACTACCTGACATAGCTCAAACGTGGTTTGTAGAAGATCCAACAGGATAATTTACTCATTCTTGTTTCTCTTGCTGTTTCACTCTTTCACTGTTTCATCTCTGCTATCTGTTCAGTTCTGAGCCAAATGCAGTGCGCTAAAGCTGCACAGCGGAATAAAGCCTCTAATCCAACCACACATACACACACAAACAAAATCCAATGAGGGCACAACAGCTACCGACACACTCATGAGTGAACACACACACACACACACACACACACACACACACACTAATCCAATCCCTGTCTTCCAACCCAAGTGTCCAGGGCAGGAGAGCTTTATTTTGAACACAAACTTCAATACTCTCAGTTGTAGAAAATAAACATTAAATGTATTTGTCAAACTTGGCTCTCCTATAGTACAAGTGAGAAATTCTGACAGAAAGTCGTAAAGAAAGTCTGGCCAGCTTATAAAAAATCAGTAACACAAAATGCACAACATGCTTTAACATACAGATAAATATACATATCAACAACAAGATAATAGAACAGTCAGCCTTCAAATAAAGTAAAAAAATATTTTTAACTAAGTTCCGTTATAAGCTTTATTACAATGTTCATGTCATCACATGCGTTTGATAAAATAATGCCATGTTGTCTTGTAAAAATTCTTTGTTCTCAAATAATAATCACATACGGTAGGGTCCAAAAGCCTAAGACCACATTTAAAATCCGGGATTTTTTTATATATAAAACTGGAAATAAACAGAAACCTTTAGAATTCTGTGCTATTACTAGGTCACTATTTATATTTAAGCAAACTATACAAAAGGTCTTTTTTTTTCCAGAGTTTTTTCTCCTTCACTGAAGTGTGACATGTTCAGACAACACTCCAATGAATTTGAATTAACATGGATCATCGGCCTTTACACAAACTTGTGGATTCTACTTGTGAATTCAAGTAATTGATGACAATATCATCTGTAAAGAAAAATTTTGTATTAAATGAGAAAAAAAAGCCTCAGATTTTTGGACCCCACTGTATATGCGGTTTGTGCAGCCATATATCTCTCAAACAGAAAAAAAAAAAAAGAACACATTGGTGAATCTTGCGTCTCTGTGTCTAATTCTCTCTTTCAATCAGTAGCAAATCTGATTGCTGTGGGAGATTAGAGTCCTCACCGCAAGAGACTTGACAACCACACACACACACACACACACACACACACACACACACACACACACACACATACATTCAGCCAAACATTGTGTCTGCCCAAACAGGAACACAAGATAAAGACATTGCTAATGGCCTACATACTGAAAGAAAATATGAAATGGACATCCCACCTGCACATCCTACCGTTTGCTTTACTGAACAACCTGTCTGTTGATACAGAATGCTAAATAAACCAACACTACCAGCTCCTTCACCACTGCACTTCACTGATGGTGAACCAAATGCTCAAAATATGGCACTTTAAACCCTACACACTGATTGCAAAGTCTAACAACATGGCTGCTACTGTAAAATTCCAATACTTAGAATTAATCTCATATTACACATAGTCTCCCTAAATAGTTATATCACCAAGGTCCTAAAATAATCTTGTATTTATAAATCGAATAAATATGTCGAACATGAGCTGAGTTTTTTTTTTTTTTGAGCATCCTCTTTTGAAGTAAATCTCTAATTTAAAGTGACTGCACACACAACATTTCTCTCACCTTGTTTTCCTTTTCTGCTTTTTCTCTCTCACGAGCTAACTCTTCTTTTAGAGCCTGCAGGAACAAAGAGCAAATCAGTAGCACAGTTTTGTTTGTGTGTGTGTATACAGGTGTAGAAGAGTACATTCATTTTCTTATATTTCTGCAGTGTATATAAAAAAGGTAATGCATATTAATTTAAAGTGTAAACACAAATAAAATCCTCACAGTGATGAATAACTGACCTGTACTTCTGCATCCTTTTGGCCAATCAGGGTGTTGAGCTGGACTATCTGCTCTGCGATAGGCTGGTCCTGGTCCTTCTCCCGAAGCTGTCCAATCAGAGCATCCTGGTTTTTGATGGATTCCTGGAGGCGCTCAATCACACTACAGAAGATGGAACCAGCATGGTTTAAACAAGATTGCTGCCACAAAATTTGTGTAACTCCAAAACAGCACTACATTCAGTAAACCCAGGAAATTTAGCTGTGACCTAATCCTCTTCGAACTTTCATAAGCACAAGATTTAATTTTTATTAATATATCATGCCTGAAATGTTCAAAAAGTGGAGTGCTTTGTAGTTGCATATACATATAAAATCAGAGAGGACAAAAATGAAAGACCTTTTCTTGTGACATTGTTTTCTTGTGACAAAGTAGTAACGGTGCTGGTCTCTCAGTAATTTTTCACCTGAGACAGCAAAATGGGCAGAGCAGCAACCCCGAGAAACCAGCTCAATCATATCCAGAATGTGTTTTAGATGTTCTGAGATAGTTAAACCACCATTCACGACATAATGTGTGCTATTTTTTTTTCTGTTTATATGCTGGGCTGCTAGTATGTGAATGTGAATATGAATAAGCTATGAATGTGGTAACTAACTAGCAGAATTCCGACCTGTAAGGTGGAGAGAGGAGAAGATCAGATAGCCGCCTGCAGTGTGGAATGCTTTTTACCAATATTTACATTTCTGTTTATCAAATAAATTGTTAGTTAGAGTGGAAGACTGCCCAGGGCAAAATCTGGTCTCGCGTATGTGCTAAGGGCTTCGTCTCCCAATTCTAGTCACCTTAAAAAAATAAAAATAATAATAAGGAGCACATGCAAGCAAAACACTCATTGCCAGCACCCTAACCAATAAGCAATAATTTCCCTCTAACTTTCTACTGAAACTTCTACACTATTTGAAATCAAAGCTCATCTAACTACTTCTAGGTTTCTCTGCGAATGTTCTCCAAGAAAGAATAAAAAATTTGGCTATTTTGCCCATGCTTAAATGTGTTGATCTTTAACTATTTCATTAGTTTTGAAAACACACAGCCTACCTACCCACATGCCTTTTGTGTTTGTATACCCACATGCAAAATTTAATGTTGGTCAAGTCGCTACTTGTAAAACCCGAAGATATGCGAGTTTGTGATTTCGCTCACCGGTCTTTCTCCTGCAGAGCCTGCTGGAGTTTGTGGTCCTGCCCAGGGGCGGAGCCAGTATCACGCAATGGTCCTGACTGACCGACAGCTTCAAGTTCTTTCTCCAAACCTAGACTCCTCAGCTTCTCTTGCTCAGCAATGGAAGCCATCTTCTCCACTTCTTCCTCTGCACAGCGCAGAGACTAGAAAGAAAGAAAGAAAGAAAGACAACAGTCATCTTAAATTGGTTGACATCCCAGTAGTAAACTAGAAAACTGTTGTCTTGCATTTCTTTTAAATATTGTATTATAAAAAAAGACAGGAGTAGAGCTAACATGTCTCCTCGTTCGCATGTGTGTGGGTGTGTGTGCGTATACCTCCTCCAGTTCTCTGATCCTGGCATTGAATGCTTCTCTGAGTGCATCCATCTCTCTCTGAGCACGCTCCCTCAGGCCTTCCCCGGAATCTCTGTTAGCTAAACTCTCTAACGCTTTCCTACACACAGACACACACACACATTATTTAAAACAGATGTGCATGTATATCTTAGGCATGTTCATATCAAGTCACCAGTTTACATAGATTTCACTGATGTATTGTAGCATTGTTAATGAATTTCTGAGTGGACAGCTGCTTTGATTGACAGGAGGGGGAGTGGGACTTACGATGCAGACACAAGCAGTTCCTGTTTCTCAGCAAGGTCTCTCTTCATAGATTCCACCTCCACCTTTAACTCAATGTTCTACACACAAACACACACACACACACAGTCATACAAGGATCATTAGAGCTTTTATTTATTTGTTTGGTTGCAGTCTGGTAGACAGAACAACAATGACTATTGTTTTATGTGTATGTGTGTGTGTACACAAGTGTGTGTCTGGGGGTGCCTGTCACCGTTTTGTAAATTTCCTCAGTAGAATCATCACATTTTTGCTGCACACGCTCCTCCAGGAAGTAGATCCTCAGCTTCAGGTTAAAATTCTCTTTTTTCAGAGCTGTAATTTGCTACAAGACAGAAAAACATGTTCTGTCACACAGGCACAACAATCATTTATTTTCATTTATTATGCTTAATGTATTTAACATTATTCCTCATCAACATTTCTATTTCTTGTTTCATTTTTCTGACCTTTTTCAGGACTACACTAACCGCACATGAATAAACTGACTAATGAAAGGTACAATTAGAGTACACAGAGAAAGGGGATGATTTGACAACTACCAGCCCGTGTGTGTGTGTGTGTGTCTACACAACAGTATGCCAACATCTGGGGCAGAGGGGGGTTGGGAAACCAAAAGAAAAGAGGATCAGAAACAGAATAATACAACAGATTCAGACAGATGAAGAAAATTAAAGATAGAGGAGGAACAAAGAAAGGAAAAATAAATAATAAAAGAAAATGAATGTTCAATGACTTATGTTTTTATATTTGTAATACTCCAAGCTCTGTAACCCAGACTTTCACAATACAGATTTACTGGAAAGATAAACTGAGAAAGATATAGTGAGAAAGAAAATAGAACAGACAGATCTGATCTAATCTGATCAGACTTCACAGCCAAAAAAAACAAAACAAAAAAAAAGCCCTTTCCTCCCCGTTTTGCTTTCAACAGTACCTTAAATGGACAAGCACAGTCCTACACACTCTTTATTGCTCCATCATTCCATCATTAATCCAGACAAACACATGAAATGTTCTGGAAACCTCTAGCTTTTGTAGGTTTTAGTGAAAGTAAGCTAACAGAGACAAAATGCTAGTACTGCTAACATGGATTAGTAGTTAATAACAAGCATCTCTTCAAAATCAGCATATTATGGCTATATGCCTCAATGCAAACACAACATTGTGGAGTATTTTTTCCCCCAGCATCAAGAAAGACTATTTCTTCCATGCCTGTACAACCTGAGATGCTCATACAGCAGCTTGTCTCAGTTGCTGAGTTTTGACAGGTGTACTGTAAGGTATAGCTGTGGTGTTTGTTCCTAGTTGGAGGTCAGCATTTCCGAGTTATGAGCTTTAGTCAAACGCAGCATACCTGTATCTGTCATTAAAAAGTCAACTGAATCAGTCTGAAAGACTGCGCTCTTTACTTGCTTTTTTTATTCCAACAGGCTCAGCGAAGTCAAATTTGTGTTTGATTAAACTTAACTGCAGCTGTAAGGCGCCAAATCCAAAATCTCTCTCTCAGCAGAAAAACAGTGGCTCAGCAGTGTGCATATATTCGAATATTATTCAAGTAATTCCTCTGAAAATTTAATAGTACTTTTTGCCTGAAATGCCCAATTCGGTTTATGTGCCTGCAACATCCGTATCAGAGTTTGTATCTCCATGGCAGCTTGGAGAAGTCAACTCTTACCATACCACAAGGCATGCTGTATTTTTCACATTTCTAAATAATGTACTGCTTTTGTAATTAAATATAAGAATAAACAAAATATTGTTCATGAGTTGTTCATTTCCAAGAGGCTGTTATTGGAGTCACCCCCGTTCTGTGTCTGAATCTCTGGGTGTAATGGACATATAATATACTGCCTATGTTCTATAATGCGGTTATGTTAAACCCTATGTAGTGAGCACATAAAGTTAATATGAAGCCATTTTTAAAAGTATGTTTAAAAGTTTTTTAAAGCATCACTAATTCACAATTCATTTTTGAACAATTATTCAATATTGGGATATGCTCTATAGCATGATAAAGGTTTGGCATTTTTCATTATATGAAATTAAATTTTACCACATCACTATGTAAGGAAAGTAGTTCATTGTGTCCGGGAATTACAACCACCCTTATATCTGGGTGTTTTCCCTTCTGTAACAGTCCTAAATTAATCTAGATCAGGATTGGTAACTAGCCGATGGTCCGAATCAGGTGAGTTGGGAGCAGGGAAAACAAAAATGTGTAGTGTAGCAGTAAGCCAGGGTCAGGTTTGAAAAACAGGACAGGGAAGGTAAATGTAGCTGGCATCACAAAAAGTACCAAAAAACCCCCACAAAAAACAAAACAGTCACTATGACTAAAAGAAAGAAATTGTGCTAACTTATGGCTTTATTTACAGGGTGTTAGACACATTAGCATTAACATTAGTGCTGTAAGTGCTGCTTACATTCTCATAGTCCTTCATTGTCATGGCTTTGGTCGGAGACATCTTCTGCCCCGGGAACATGGGAGCTGAAGAACAGAGAAGACAGAGATACCGGGAGATGAAAAAGAGAACTAACATACAAGCTACTGTACACTACTTTATGTCCTGTTTCCACATGGCACTCTCTCTCCCACACAGCTGGATCATATGGAAACAACTGTGTGTGTGTTTTTGTGTGTGTGTGTTTTTGTGTTACCTGACATGTTGTCCATGGTGACGTCTGCACTGTTCAGAGAGTCTGGCAGTCTGGATATACTGCAGCTGCAGAAACAAGCACACGCCATCAGGGGGGGTTTTAACACACACACACACACACACACAGGGGGGTTATCACATACACACACAGGGGCGTTTTAACACACTCGTAAGTACCCACACATACACACACCAGCTCGGAAATACAAAGACTCACTCATCAAATCAAACACACAATGAACCATTCAATACTGCAGTTCCATGAGCCTTTTAGAATCCGCAGAGACCACAGGACACACGCGCAAACACACACACACACATATACACACACAAATATACACACACATACACACAAACCCTTCTAAATGTAGAGGGGCTCTTTCATGGTGCTTTTATTAACTGGTCCATGTATGTGAGAGAGCGTGCACGCACACGCACACGCACACACACACATACACACAGTACTATTCAGTGATGGATGTTATTCATGGAGTGCTCCTAAGGCAATCTAGCGGACAAGCTAATATGATTCCACAAAAACCATCTACCACATTCACTGTTTTTTTAATACTTCTAATGACTAAAAGGTTCATCTCTAATGTGTTTGTTCATAACCCTTCCCACAAGCTGCTTTTACTGCACATCATAAGAATAACATAGCTAGACTCCTGACTTTCCCCAAACAGACTGTATGGATTATGACCTTTGCAACACAACAGCAGTTATTCAGAAAAGTTGTGTAGAAACAAGCAGTGATTTGAGTGTAAATGATAAATCCACTTCAGCTGTGTGAAAACAAGCTCCTGCCCACTAGTCTCTTATTTACATGTCATATGCATACGGTATGCCCCAATTTACCCTCATATCCATACATCTAATTTACATGAAACACTCTCTAATGCATGCAGGTTGTGCCCGTAATCTAATAAAAGGAAAGCATTCAGGAGGTTATCAAAACATAAGATGAAAGAATGAACAGAAAGGATAAGTTGAGAAAGAGGTGCCTTTGCCCCCCAACCCTGGAGTTTTGTGCAAGTTGTGTTTTAGCTACACTGTACAGCCAAAAGTATGTGGACGCCCCTCCTAATTATTGAGTTCAGGTGTTTCAGTCACACCCACTGCTAACAGGTTCATGACTGGAGAGGTGTAAAGCACGCTGGCACTGGACTCTGGAGCAGTGGAAAGGTTCTCTGGAGTGATGAATCATGCTTCACTATCTGGCAGTCTGATGGACGAATCTGGATTTGGCAGACCCCAGGAGAACATTACCTCCTGGAATAAATGCCCAAATTAAGGCCCTTAATAACTCCAAATTAACACCCATGGTTTTGGAACAGGACGTCCAACCAGCCCATACAGGTGAGACAGCCAGGCGTCCATGTACTATTGGCCATACAGTGCATGTAGTTTTTCAGTGCTTCAGTTTAAAAAGACTAATTTTAAAGCTTAGTAGTTTTTAAAGATAAAAAATATTGATTGATACTCGGCTGATACTCAATGTTTCAGTATTGGAAAAGAAAAAGTGCTATTGTGCGATGTCTAGAAAATATAAAAGCACTGATAAACAGACTATCAATAGGCTTGTGTGATATTGATTATTTCCCACTTGCAATTTTTCATTTACAAAAACTGTGATAAATGATTTATTCGTCCAGACCTGATAACCTTAAAAAGACATGAAAACGAGCATTTCCACCATCTCAGGTTTCAGGAGAGTTTCAGGGAGACAGCTGTGCAGTCAGGTCCTGTTTGTTGGCAGCAATAATAATGAAAAATCAGCTTGATGGTGAATATTTAAAAGATTCTGCAGTAATATGCAATAAACAGGAAAAAAACCTTAACTGTACATTTTTGATATGATCTTTTTACAAATCAGTTGTCTAATGTTTACATGGCCAACATTTTCACTGTTCTGCTCTCAAACTGTTCGAATGCAGGGGAAAGGCAGAGAGTACATAGCCAAAAAAAAAAAAAACCCTTACAAACAAACAAACAAAAAAAAAAGTGCATTTAATCACCAGTGATGTTATTTGTAAAGTGTTAAATCTAACACTTTGTTGTAGGCCTGTTTAATCTTTTTCTCTCTTTCAAAGAAACATATTTTTGACCACTTTGGTTTAAATTTTACAGTGGCCTACCTAATAAATATAAAAAATGATAATAAAAAATATAAATAATAATAATTGATGTTAAATATAAGTATGCTTCCAGGCAACGTCAGTTAATATCAGGGAGTCCAAAACATCTATGTAAATCATTCCAGATTCAAATGTCTATGAATTCATGATTCAACTCCTGTTTATTAGGAAGAAGCAGACTGCTCTTTCAGTATATTTCTGAGTGATAACTCGTACTAGTGTACTCCAATATTATTTTTGTGAAAAAATAATTGTTTTCAATAATTATGGAGCTCCTACGCAAAACGCATAAAGGTTGGCAGGTGTGGTAATATAATATAATCAGAATAATTTTCACTGGATATTGTGAGTATAATATTGCGCTGGGACAATAAAGTTGAATGAATGAAATTGTATCTGGTGTATGTAATAAACTCAAAAAATGTGTGCTGACATTAAAGCATCTTTCAACTGTCAGGTCAAAAACTAATCAACATGGCCTGAGGAGTGTCTTCAGTTTTAACTGGATGGCAGGCAACTTGATCTGATTAACCTAATAACATGTCAGTTAATTAGTTAAAATCACTCTAAAAAACAAACATTATTATTATTTGTAATAACTAATAGTTAAAGTTAATATGATTTGACAATAAGAATAGTTCACTATAATAATTTCATAAGCAATTACTTGGTTCATGTTAATAAGCACGCTGTGGCGCACATGACATCGTGTCATTAAAACTGCATTCAGGTGACTGACCCGGCCATTTAAGAACATTTAATTTCCAAGCTCTTGGGCTGCTTTCACAGTATGTTTTGGGTTGTTATCCATCTGTACTGTGAAGCGCTGTCCTATCAGTTTTGCAGCATTTGACTGAATCTGAGCAGAAAGTATAGCTCTGTACACTTCAGAATTCATCCTGCTACTTCTATCAACAGTCACATT
>CM040468.1:17629424-17666527 GCA_022758105.1 Pangasianodon gigas | reverse complement strand
ATTCCACATATTTTGGAGTCGACTCTGATTCAGAGTGTAAACGCTACGATTCCACATATTTTGGAGTCGACTCTGATTCAGAGTTTAAACACTATGGTTGTTCAATTCCACATATTTTGGAGTCGACTATGATCCAGAGTGTAAACGCTACGATTCCACATATTTTGGAGTCGACTCTGATTCAGAGTGTAAACGCTACGATTCCACATATTTTGGAGTCGACTCTGATTCAGAGTTTAAACACTATGGTTGTTCAATTCCACATATTTTGGAGTCGACTCTGATTCAGAGAGTAAACACTGTGGTTGTTCAATTCCACATATTTTGGAGTCGACTCCGATTCAGAGTGTAAACACTACGATTCCACATATTTTGGAGTCGACTCTGATTCAGAATGTAAACGCTACGATTCCACATATTTTGGAGTCGACTCTGATTCAGAATGTAAACGCTACGATTCCACATATTTTGGAGTCGACTCCGATTCAGAATGTAAACGCTACGATTCCACATATTTTGGAGTCGACTCTGATTCAGAATGTAAACGCTACGATTCCACACACTTTGGAGTCGACTCCAATTCAGAATTCAGCTGTAGGGAGTTTATTGAGTCGAATCAAGGAGTTGAACTCATACAATAATTCTCTCATTCCGAAAACAAACACAGGAGAGAGGATGACATAAAATAAGTGCTATAGGAATTACTTACATACTACACTGTTATGATTGATAATATGAATGAAGGGGTTTTGTGCAGCATTCTGAAAAAAACTTATAAACAAGTGCCAATGAGTTAACGTTAACCTCTCTGATGTTGAAGTTAAGTTAATGTAGGAGCATCACACTGTACCTGACAGTGTCAAACGCTTCAGCTGGGAAGCCTTAAAAGGAAAACACTACTGATTACTGATGGACTGTGCTGTGCAGAGTGTCATCCAACACTTTGCCATTGTATGTCATCAGTCCAAACGAGTCATTTCACTGTGTGGAATCGACTCCAAATCATTTCTGCAGAAAAAGTGTTGAATTTATGATGATTATTATTTTGTATCTATCGGTTAATGTGCTTGAAATTGCTATTTATAAATAAAACAGTTCGGTCAGCTGGGTGCTGAAGCTAGTTTTGGGAGCTGTGTGTCGGCTTTAGCCAGTGCAGGCTAACTGACCCAGTGAAAGGTAATTCTAAGCTAAAGATGATAAAATAGCAACCGAATGACACCAGTGGCAGCTTGCAGGTCTTGTCTGGGTCTATGTGAGTTTAAAAAAGTGTGACAAAAAATTAGTTGCAGAACTGTTTGCTTAACTTAGCTACCACAACACATCAAAACAATGTGTTAGACTCTGTCACAGACAAGTCGTTATTTTTCAAATGAACTGAGCCAACCTACCTCCCATTGATGTCAAAAGGCAGCGTCTGATCCTCCCCTACCACCGAATCCATTTTTTTGTTAATTATAATCCTATTTATCCGCAAGTTCAGAGTAAAAATGGAACATTATGTGTAGTTTTTTAATTATAAAAACGAGCAGCAAGTGAAAATTTCAAAGCTCACTCGGTACCGCCATTTTAGAACCAGTGACGTCACTACCCGCCAGCGACAGCAGGGACCTGAGGAGGTGGGCCACGTGCTCCACTGCTCTTCAGTGATTGGACCAAACGAAACGTATTCTAGTTCCTTTTACTGTCATTGGTTCTTTCATCTGTGGAGCCTGTCAATCATTTACAGCGCTTTTGAGATGTTTGTTTAGTTATGAATTAAAGGCATTTCTTGTAACATTTTCTTTATGATATAAACCTTTTAAGAAAATATGTCGTCTTCCGGTCAAAAATGCTGACACATATGCGGACAAATTATTCTGCTGCCAACTCAGTGTGGTCAAATTCCAGAAGTTTTCTTTAGTTACTGTGGGGGTTTTTTTTGTCAGCAGTTTGTGTAGTGTGTATTTGCATACATTAGATTACTCACTCACTTTCAGTAATTGCTTTATCCTGATCAGGGTTGTGGTGGATCCTGGGAATATTGGGCATGAAGGTGGAAAATACCCTGGATGAGAGGCGAGTCAGGCACACACAGGTATACTACTTACAATCCATGTACCAGCATGCTTTGGGGAGCTGGGGGGAAACCAGAGAACCCAGAGGAAACCCATACATACATGGAGAGAACATGCATAGAAGCACCACACAGAGAGTAACCTGAGCTCAAGACCAGCCCAGGCTCACATCACAGCTTCTGGATGATAGAGCAGGTTAGGTCGACTCACCCCCAGCTCAGTGTTTGCTAACTCTTTTTTTAGGGAACGTAATTAATGATAATTTGCATATCAAAATATTTTACAGTACTGTGCAAAAGTCTTAGGCACATGCAAAGAAATGCTGTAGAGCAAAGGTGCCTTCAAAAATAATGAAATTAAATGTTTCTACATTTAAAAAAAAATACTATAAAGAGCAGTAAACAATACTAAATGAAACAAAGTCAATATTTGGTGTGACGATCCTTCGCTTTAAAAAAAAAAAAAGTAGTCTCAGGTACAATTTGTGCAGTTTTATAAGGTAATTAGCTGTAAGTGTTTCTGAGCATCTTGCAGAAGCAGCCACAGTTCTTCTGGAGACTTTGACTGTCACACTTGCTTCTTATTTTTGCAGCAAAACCCAGCAGCCTTCATTATGTTTTTTTGTTTGAAAAGTGGTCTCTTATGTAATATGCTGCTTTCTTTACTGACATACAAACATTTTTCTGTAACATATAATTTTGTGCTGGAAAACTAATGTTTGGAAATCTAAAATGTTTCTGTACTGAATCAATAATGTAGATGTCATAAAATAAAAATCTATAACAAAGTATGTACTAAAAAAAATAGGGTGCCTAAGACTTTTGCACAGTACTATACATAAAGAAGGATGATTTCTGGACACCTAAAATTTAACATGCAAATGGTCATGATGATTCAATGAATATGCAATTACTTGTGGCTTTGAGCATGCATTAGTTACTGTCCCCTGGAAAAAGTTGGCAACATTATTGATCCATGCCACGGGCTCCAGATAATGACCACAGAGAATATTGCACACAAATTCAAACCTTCAAGGCTGCATGGGACCAAGTGAAATTTACTGGAAGAGCAGTGAGACTGAGTCTGTGTGCTCTTTATTCTTTATTCATTAGTCCATTTTTTTCTCGTAAAAAATAACTTGGAGAATATGTATAACATCATTAAAAAATAATTGTCTATGCCACAGCCTGAGAGCAAGTGTATTATGTGTCTGAGAAAACCCATTTGGAAAACTGTTACAATCCAGAGTGCTTGTTTGTGCTTACATGAGCCTCTTGTCAGTCATTTTATAGACACTCGCCAAGGCCCCGTCACTCCGCCCCCATCTCAGTCTGAAATCAGTTAGCGCCCAACACAGCCAGATAATTCTCCTATTAGCTCAAAATCATGCTGTTCTTAAAAAAAAAACCAGTTAAACCAGAATAAACATTGGCAGCTATTTTCCATAATGTAAGTCATGTGAGTAATGTGTGTAATTTATTACTGGTGAAGGGGATGAACCTGGACGCAGAATAAGTGACGGTTCTCCTGGGCAGGTATGTAAATAAATGTGTGTATAAAACTTTGAATTGTTTGAATGGCCTACTTTAGATAATGAATCAAGTACATATATTTATTTCATTTCAAAGGAAAACAGGACAGCAACAGGCACTCTTGACCATTCTCATAACTCAATATAAGCACGAATTTTCATGTGTTTCTATCTTGACTTTCAATCAGCTGAATGGCATATCATGTAGCTTAGAATACTAAGGATGCTAACAATGTTAATACCGGAGCTTAAAAGCTCAAAACATCATTACAAGAAAAACAACTCGACCTTTTTCAACATTACAAACATGAGAAAATGTCACAAATCCTGCCTAATGCTTTTTGTGTATTTGGAGCGGTTCATTTTGTTGGAAACCTTGTCACTTTACTCCCACCTACTGGTGTGGCATTGTTACACACTGGCGTGAGTACTAACCACAGGGAAAGTTCCAGTCTTAAAATTATTTTAGAATATATTCAGTCTGTCTTTTTTAAGAGAAAAATAAATACACTGTATTGTTGCAAATGCAAATACATGCATGGCAAAACATGCAAATACATACATATATATGTCATTATATGTCATTGTATATTTTCTTTAAACTTGGGCTATAACATTGTTGGTCTGAAGAAAGTTACTGTAGATTTTTAAATAATGGCCCTGTGAACTTGGGATTTAAGACCATTTCATATGAAAATAAGTGTAATGTATTATAATAATGAGAAAATGGTGTGAGATTTAGGCAGAAAGTGCAATTTGCCTGCATCCAGTAGTCTGAAATGCCATGTTTACAGGCCCATTATAAAAAAAAATCCTACAGTTAAATTTCTTCATATTGAGTATTTTTACAAGACATTACACTGTATATTCATATGAAATTGTCAGATTGTTGGGACATTTTGGGAACGAGGAGATAATGGTGTAGAAAATGGTATGTGATGTTAGAGCTCCACATGGCACCATCTACAGGCACGAGCTCGTAAGACCCGTAGCTTTTTAAAGTGGAACAGAAAATCAGAATAAGAAACCAACTTCAGCCTCATCACCTAGCTACTGTTATCTGTTTAAACAAGTGTATTATGTGGCTGAGAAAACCCATTTGGAAAACTGTTACAGTCCGTTTGTGCTTACATGAGCCTCTTGTCAGTCATTTTATAGACACTCCCCAAGGCCCCGTCACTCCGCCCCCATCTCAGTCTGAAATCACTTAGCACCCAGCACAGCCAGATAATTCTCCTGTGAACTCAAAATTATTCTGTTCTTAAAAAAAACAAAAAAAAAACAAGAATAAACATTGGCAGCTATTTTCCATGATGTAAGTCATGAATAATGTGTGTAATTTATTACTGGGGAAGGGGATGAAGCTGGACACAGAATTAGTGATGTTTCTCATGGACAGGTATGTAAATGTGATCTGTATAAAGCTTTGAATTGTTTGAATGGCTGCTTTAGATAACGAATCAAGTAGATACGTTTATTTACATTATTTACACCATCTACAGACACAAGCTCATAAGACCTGGAGCTTTTTAAAGTGGAACAGAAAATCAGAATAAGAAACCAACTTTCTTAGCTACCTAGCTACCGTTATCTGTTTAAACTACTACTCAACTGGATGGAATGAAGTCAGTTGTACGATAAAAAAAACTCATGTTTTGGTCAGCTTTTTAATGCAGCTACAATACAGTTTCCCTGCTGCTGAGCACTTGGCTACATTCTTTCCGCCATGTTACATGATACTCCATTGTTAATGGGGTGGGCGTGGTTAACTTTCAGAGCACCTCACACTCCAAAATCAGCTGACCAATAGAGATTTAAGGTGAATGCCTTCTTTTAGACCCACCCCACGTATAAATGTGGCAAAAGTCAGAAGCAAAAAAAGGTGGCAGAAGCCAAAACAAAAAACAAAAAAATACCATGATCATGAAAATCATGAAAAAAAAAAAAATTAAAGCAAAATGAGAGTGTGATACAGAAGTAATACTTTTGAAAAATTTTGATTTGATTCTAATTACTTACATTTGCAATATATTTTTTACATTTTAATAATTTTTAATATTTTGCTTGGTTTTTTTTTATTTGAAACTTTTGGCACAAATTCAACTCCATAGTGTCTTACTTACCCAAATTAATAGCACTTTCCAGTGTCCCTGGAAATACAGGAATTTAAAGCCAATGTGAAGCCAATGTGAACCAAGCATAAAAGCAAGTATAAAAGGATTTTGTAAGGGTCTGGGATTCAATCCAGAGTTTCTGTCTGTGTGAAGTTTTGCGTGAAGATGAACTGAAATGCTTCCCATTTGAATTTCATCTAAATCACCGCAACAGACCACTGGAAGGATGTAAAAAAAAAAAAAAAGAACAGTATTTATACAAAACTGAGTTTGCTTGAATAATTTATTAATTTTTCAGGGCTCCTCTTTAAAATAAATATGTGAAAAAAATAATAAAAGAAAAAGTAAAGCAAAGGTCTTTACAGTCTATACATTTATGTTAACGAAGAACTTCACACACACACACACACACACACACACACACATTCAACATAGCCAGAGTGTTTCCATGACAATCATGTTGCTCAGGGAAGAATTGCAGAAGTACATCAATACTGTCAGTGGTCTCTGAAAAGAACAGACAACACTGAATGGAGGAGGGTGAAGTGAAGTGGAGGACAAATCAGACAGCGCACACAAATACATTCCTGTCCCATGATAAAAGCTTTTAAATTGTGATTAAAATAATCCACAAAGGCCAGTACAGACTTCACTTCAGCATCCAACCACACTAACTACTCCAAAACACACACACACACACACACACACACGCGCACACACACATTTTCATGTGCTTTTGCAGTTTTGCACATAACGCTGGTCATAGTGCATTGCTATAGTGAGCATTATTAGAGAAAAAAATCAGCAGCATAGAGGTAACAGAAAACCCAACACACACAGACACACACACTTTTCTGTGTGTTAAGTCAAGAGAGTGTGTGTGCGTGTGTGAATGTTCAAAGTGAAATAACACTACACTAGAACCGAACCCATCTTTTTTCCGAACTGAAAAAGTGCCACATGCAGAAATACCTGCCGTAAAAAAAACACTGAAAATAAAACACATCCATCATATTAAGATCTAACACTCTCTGCAGGACACATGCCCCACCCCTTCAATGCCAGGTGTGCTCATATTTTGAGGGTCATGTGACCAGTGAGGGTGGAGTTAAGGGTTCCGTATGCAAATCAAGGCAGCGCGGTGATATCATGGTTCCGCGGCTCTATTTAATAAATCTTGGCTTGGCTCTCGGTGACGCTCACCTGCACAGACACGCCCATCATGCACACCCAGTCCATCACCTGCAGTCAGTATGACAGCAATGAGTGGAGCAGTAGCTAATAGGATACAGCCAATAAGGAAGCACGATTCCGGAGCTAATAGGAACGCAAGAAATGAGCGCGTCACTTCCTCTTGGAGGCCGCCTGAGCTGCAATACTTTGTTATGGATGGAGATGCAGCCCTTGGGCCATTAAGAGTGGAGCTACACTGGCTATAGGAGATGACCAAAGAGGAAGCTTAATTCAGGAGCCAACAGGAATGAGAGAAAAGAGTGTTTTTCATTTCCTCTTGGAGGAACAGTGTCGTTTGAGCTGCCACAGGTGGTTGTGGATGGTGATGGCATCCACACTGGCGGAGACCGTCTTGGCCGGGATGATGGTAAACTGCTTGCGGTCTGAGCTGTATTTGAAGAGCGTGTCAATCATTTTGCGAGTTATGGCGCGTGGGCCGGTACCCAACAGCTTTGTCAGCTCCTCAGTGTCAGGCATGAACGCATAAAGTGCCCGGAACTGGCAGCCGCCATCACGGAACAGGATCATCAGGTGATTGGCCTCACAGCGCTCAATTTCCTAAGGTAAACAACAAGCAACATCATTATAGGCATATATTAGTGTCATTTCAAACTACTCCCTAATCTTCTGCATCTGTAGCATATATGTAATCTCCATGGACAAGAATTTTGATGTTTTCCTGTACTGAGAAAAGAACAGAAAACTTGCTGACTCAAAACTCGCTTATAATGGAAGGGCAGCTGTTGGGTCCAACAGAACATTTTCATGGACTCTGTAGTCAAAAGTAAATTAAGCTCTAAATTTATGCCTGTCTCATCCTGACTCTTATTGTTAATGTTTGGATTTGAATGAATGTAATTTAGTTGCATATTTTAAACATTTATTGAAGACATTTATTGCCCTTAGACTTCCATTATAGAAGTAATTCTGAGTTAAATTTTTTTTAACACACAATTGGGTAATCACACATATGCTACAGATGTAAATAAATATGATTTTCCATTTTTTATTGTACTCATTTAATCATTTCCATTTCCCATCCGCTACCCAGATACCCGCTCAACAACACTACATGCAGCTCATCTGATAACTGGGAAGCTATCAGCACAACATCATTTTACATCACTGTTAATGCTTGTTTTTTAATTTCCCCCTGATTTCCTATCTAATTCAGTCTTGGCCAATTTCCACTCGCCAGTCTGGTCTCCCCTATCATACGACAGCTACCAGCCAGGGAGGGTGAAGGCTATCACATGCTTCCTCTGAGACATGTGAGGCCAACTGCATCAGCATCACAGGGCAGCGTAATGCAATCAGAAGGAAGTGCTATTCACTCTCTTCCACATGAATGCGCTCACAGATGCCCACAATTGCCTACACAAGTGTGTGTGTGCACTACTCCTGTGCGCTAGATGAATCACCTCTAACACAGCATTCTTCTGGGCTTCGTTGACCTTGCCAGCCAGACAGCAGTGGGCAATGGCATTCTGGATGATCAGCTTATTGGACTTAGCGCTGGGCTCCTTAAACAACCTCAGGCCTAAAACAAGCACACAGCAAGCTTGTTAATTAGAATGTGTGTGTGTGTGTGTGTGTGTGTGTGCATGTTTTTATATCTTGATGGAGACAAAATGTCCCCTCCCCACAAGAATAGGAATATTTGACAGGGGACATTTGGCTGGTCCCAACAACGAAAACTTTTTTTACATAAACTGCAGCTTTTATTTAAAATACTTAAAGAGCCAAAATGTTTCATTTTGGTTACTGTGGTTAAGGTTAGGTTTAGGTGTAGCATAGCATTAATTAGCTGTGTGTGTGTGTGTGTGTTTGTGTGTTGTACTCCACCGCTGTATTCTGCTGCAGAGGTGATGGAAGAAGCTGTTGAACCGTTGTCCCAGTCTCTCTCCATGTTCCTGCTAGCATTACGGCTTAACATAGGAAACGACTCCACTGAATCACTTCCACCTCTGTCTCACACACACACACACACACACACACACATAAGCACACACACTTCAAGTTTGTTCTTCTACCACACCACAATAACAAATTATTACATATCTTTAATCTACACATGAATGTTCTTCATCCTATTTCTTTCGTCTTCTCACAGTACTCAGAGATGACAAGCACATACACACATACACACATACACATTCACCAACCTCTGTGAGCCGCCTCCGGAGGTAATGCTGTCTGCTTCGGTAACAGCAGATGCCAAAGAAAGAGAGGAGCCAGATGGAGCAGCACATAAACTTACAGCTAGAAAGACACAGCGAGAGAGAGGGAGAGATAAAATGATGAAAATGTTATCAAAAACTTGTTAATCACATTTTACAATTGATCAAACACATATTTCTTCTATTCTGTAAATTGTGTATCATATACAGTATAGAGGCCAAACTGTCATACGGGTGGTGGTGCCTGATTGGCCGCGATGGAGCGATTTGGGGCGGGGCCTCCTGCGGTGGGGACGGGGCTTGGCCACTCCCTGTTCTTCCATCAGTTCCTGTTGTTTTCTGCGCAGGTATTCCTGCTTGATGAGCTCCCTGCGTGCCTTTTCCTCCTCCTTACGCATGCGCTCCTCCTCTGCCTTACGCCTGACATATAAACACACACACACACACATACATACAGCATTAAAATTAGACCTGATACCTACTTAATCTAAACCAGAGTGTGTGTACGGTGGGCAGTGGTGGTACTGTAGGGGAATCCATGATCATTTTTTAACAGTCAGGTACACTGGTTACCGAGAAAATGTTTAGCCATGATTTAGTAAAATGTTTTTAAGTGTATTTTCAATCTAAACTTGCCATTGTTACGACAAGTATTATCTAATAACAATGCAAAACAAGTGACATTTGCGAACAGGAAGTATTTAAAAAAAAAAACAAAAAAACCTGTAACATATTTATTTACTTCTTTAGGATCATATCATCCATGTTATGTGTCTATTCTTTGCATTCCCATTTAGTGAACACTCAAATACTAATTGAATTTGAATGAAAGTTGTCTTGATGTCTGTCACATACAGAAGACACAAACACTAATGTACCTGGCCTCATCTCGTTTGAGCTCTGACTCTGCCTCCAGCTGCTGCTTGCGAAGACGTGCCTCCTCAGCCTTCTTCTGTTGCTTCAGCAAAAACGCAGCACGCTTCTTAGCCAGCTCATCCGCGGCTTTCTGATCGTCCTACATGCACACACACACACACACACACACACATATATGTATATACACTTACCATCCACTTTATTAGGAACACTTGTACACCTGCACATTTAGTTATCTAATCAGCCAATCAGGTGGCAGCATCACAATGCAAAAAGTCATGCAGATACAGGTCAAGAGCGTCAGTTAATGTTCACATCAAACATCAGAATAAAGATAAAGTGTGATCTCTGTGACTTTGACTATGCCAATGATGTTGGTACCAGAAGGGCTGGTTTGAGTATTTCATAAACTGCTGATCTCCTGGGAATTTCACAAACATCAGTCTCTACAGTTTACACTGTAGAGTGTGTAAACTGTAGAGTGTGAAAAACAAAAAAATATTCAATGACTGACAGTTCTGTGGGTGGAAATACCTTGTTGATAAGAGAGGTCAGAGGAAAATCTGACCCAAACTGGAGAGCTGAAGATTAAAAAAAAACCTGCTCTTTTTCCAGTCTTCAACTGTCCAGTTTCAGTGAATATGAGTCCATGGTAGACTCAGATTCTTGTTCTTGGTTGACAGGAGTGGAACTTGATGTGGTCTTCTGCTGTTGTAGCCCATCAACCTCAAGGTTTTGTGCATGTGTTGTGCATTCTGAGATGCTTTTCTGCTCACCACGTTTGTAAAGAGTGCTTAATTAAGTTACTATAGACCTCCTGTCAGCTCAGACACGTCTGGTCATTCTCCTCTGATCTCTCTCATCAACAAGATGTTTCAGCCTGCAGACCCTCTGCTCACAGGATGTTTTTTGTTTTTCACACCATCCTATGTAAACTCTAGAGACTGTTGTGTGTGAAATTCCCAGGAGATCAGCAGTTCAACTATATCAACTATTCAGCTATATCTAATAAGATATTCAAATGCACTTAAAACACTTTATAAACACTTTATATAGGAATGCATCTATGAAAAAATAAGATGGTAGGTGTTTACTTGTGTGGGGAAAAAGAATAAAGACAACCTGCACCACTGGCAAATAAAATTTCTGTACCACTTTATAATGTTCAGTTTTCAAAGTAAAAACATTTGTGAAAAAGGAAGAACATGGTGACTGAAGAAATGGCAGAAAAGCCCCCCTTTCTTAACTATACTTTAAATTTTTTGTGTAATTTAATTTAAATACAATTTTAATTTTGTGTAATTTAATATAATTTAAATTTTTTAAATTATACTTTAAAGTGAGAATACACATAGTGCACATTTTTTATTTATTTATTTGTACATTTTCTGTTTTTAGATTGAGAAGCTGAGTTATAGCAAGGATAAAATATTAGCTAATTTACAATCCAATATCAGCCTTTTGTTAGCCATTTTGGGTATTTGACACTGGCCCATAAAAAACCCTAAGTGGTTTCTCAAGGGTTCTTTCAGTAGTTAAGTTTTCTTACGCAACATAAGCAGTCACTTAGGGCCCTACAGCTATGTGCTTCATCATAGCTATGTTCCAAATCCATACAACATACTACTAAATGAACAAACTTCTTGGTTTTTTAATTTTAAAACAGAAGTACATGTTCCTTTTTTTCACCCAGAGATCAGGGATGCAAACATTTGCACTCAACTGTATTGTGTGAAAGCATTTGTGTTTAATCAGCACAGCAAACAAATAGAGAGACTTGAACACACTCGCACTCGATGTTATTAAAAAACAATTTACATCAGCCATTATCACACCTTATTTTATAAATTTTGACTTTTCCCACCACATTCAAACATGAAAACTTGTTAGCTTTTCAATTTCATATAAAAAAACAAGAGGAAACCCTATTACTGTTACCTTGAAGAAAAAGCCCAGCCCTGATTTTTGCTCGCCAGAGTCAGGTGCGTCAGCCAGGTCAGACAGGTCCACCTCGATCAGCTGGGCTTTCTTCTCTTCACACTGATCCACAATGGCTTCCTTTCCAGAACCACTTTGCTCTTCCACTGCTGGAGATTCTAGTTTGGGCAAGTCTGGACCCTCGGACTTTTGGTTCCCAGAATCATTGAGACGGAATGTGGTATTTCGTGCCACGCCTCTGCCAGAGGTGCGTCCAATTACCTTGGCCACATCCTCTTCGCCGTTCTCTGCTCGGGGTGTCCTGCAGTCCGGAGGTGTTCTGGAATCAGTAGTAGGTGTCCGGGCACTGACTTTTAAACTTGCACGAGTGCTATTCTCCTTGCTAAGCTTAAGTTCTGAAGGTTTGGTTCGAGTGCTACGAGACGAACTTAACTTGGGAGGTCGTCGTGTCGCAGTAGACATCTCTAAGAACTGCACAGAGGGTCGGGGCTTAGCCTCAGGAGATTGAGATTTCAACATGCATTCCTGTTGTGGAGACTTCATGGTTTGTTTCATAAGCAGCTCCTGCTGGACGGACAGCTGCATCATCTGCTGCTGGATTACGCCAATTGCGTCGTTCAAAAGCTCAATTGAGCGGCTGCAATCACTCAGATCTAAGTCTTCACCCACTTCCTCCTCATCCGCCCCTCCACCCGTGTGATTATCCCCCTCTAATCCAGCAGTAGCTGCAGGTGAAACTGAATCTTCCCACAGTTTTCTTGACTCTTTATCCAGGTTTTCCTCAGTTTCCTTGCTCTTGGCCTTCAACACCTCCATGCACGTGTCATCCTTTGTCAATTCTTTCTCTTTCATTGCCACTAATTCTTGTTTGGCAGGATGTGGCAGCGTATCACTGCGCCCCTTCTTAACCACATTAAGGAAAGCTGCTTTGCCCAGCTGAAGCCTCTGCCGTGCCGCCAGCACCTCCATCTTCTTCTTTTGAGCCTCAATGGCACGTCGCTTATCCTCTAGCTGCAGTCGCAGATGGACAAGGTCTGAGGCCACGCCTCCTTTTACATCAGGACTCAAGGTGCCACTCTCGGAGCCATCAGGAGTGGTAGCATGTGAGCTGCTAGCACTGCTGTAACCATCGTGCACGGTATTGCGGTGCAGTCTTCGCTCTGCAAAGCTGGTCATACGGCTAGAGGCGCTGCTAGCCTGCGAAAGTGAGCTTGGACATGGGCTACAATGTCCACTGATGCCATCTTTGTCTCCGTGCTCACACATTCGCACATCCTCGCACAACTTTGCTGACTCATCTTCTTCTTGTCGGTGACCTGGGCACTTTACCTTTTCACCTTGATACATTATAGTGGTTTCAGGCTCTTTCTCTTCTATATCATCTTCCTCTTCTTCATCCTCAATCTCTGACTCTGAGGCTCCACCCACCCACTCATGTTTTCCCTGTCTCGGAAGCTCACAGTTTCCATGTAGGAAGAAACCACCAGATTGCACAGAGTTTATGTTGTCTGGTTCCACAGTGTCAATGGTCATGAAACTTTGGTTTATTATTGTGTGGTCAATAGGTGAGTGTCCCCCTCTTCGTCTCTGAATTTTCCCCTCGCCACTTTCTTCTCGTTTACTGACCACTGTGATTTTCTCCTTATTAGGTCGTAAAACAGCCGGCTGCAGTGGCTCCAGGAAGAAGCTCTCTGGCTGGGGCTCTCTGAACCCAGCCATTCCCCTGGGTCCTATAATGGCCACAAGCTCCTCCTCCTTGTCCTCACAGTCATTGTTGTGTTCTGCATCTGGGGAAGGCTGGCCATTGACATGGTGACGAGGAGTTACAGAGATGACATTGGAAGCTAAACTGTCTTTGCTGATGGAGCGAGCTAAGCTGATGTTATCACCACCCACACGCTCCCATTCCATTTCCAGCTGAGAAATTGGTCTACAGAAAGAAAGAGAGGGAGAGACACAGAAAGACATAGAAATGTTGGACTGTATTCAGAGTTGAAACGTAAGTCTGCAAATTGAGTTCAAATGTTACAACAATATTCTTTACTTGAATTTCTGGCCTTTGACCTCTTACCTTTGTCTTCTCTCCATCCAGGCCAGCCGGGATACAGGACTGTGTCCATCCATGCGTGAGAGAGAACTAGACCTGTTCCTGAACTCTAAACACATACACACACAAGTCTGAGATACACTGGTCCAATAATTATTAGTCTTATTATTATCTTACTCATTATTAGTCTGAGATTATGTGGAGTATCCGCCACACAAATCTATGTGTATGAGCTGTTACTATCATTCATGTTACAGCCTGAACTACTGTCTAAGCCTGACCAATCCAATTTGAGAATTCAATTGCGCTGTGGTATAAGAAGTTATAACAGCTTGGTTATTATTTACTAAATGATATGAAGAAAAGAGAGGCTGGTGAGGGAACGACTTTTTGCTGTTGCTATAACGTAAGTGATAACAGGAACTACCATGTCTCGCTGGATTTAAACATTGTAATCATTGGAAAATTGCTGTGGTATAAGCATAATAACACACTTTTTAACAGGACACCCTCTACATGTGCCTACCGCATATATGTTTGCAAGACTTTACCTAATTTGTTTAAATAAGAAAATGAATAGTTACCTGTAGCGTCCTCCCCCTGGACAGGATTCTGTTGTCTCTGTTTCAGTGAAACGAGCGAGTAGGAGGCGCTTGCTTTGGTACTACAAGAATTTTAATAAACACACAGATTATAACATATATACATTGCACACAAATGATAGTAAATGCTTCAGAAAAAATATCTGCAACAGTCCTAGGGTAAATTACAATAATTAGAACAGAGCCCAGGCATACTAACAAATCAGGAACTTCTTTACGACTCGTTTTGTGAAACTGAGGGTTTACCCAGGGACGCAGGAAGGCATTTACACTGGGGGTGCTTGAATTTTAAGCAGCATACAATCCCTTAAAAAGGTCTATATCTGGAGCTGAATTTCAGAAAAGGGGAATTAGACATGAATTAAGTGAGGTGAAAAGAAATGGTTTGACATGAAAAACGGAGAAAAAAAATATATCTACTGCCCCCAGATGATCATGGGCACCAAGCACATCACCAGGGAAACCACTTGTTTATTCAAAGTAAAGTGACTTGCTGACTCTCGGCCAGAAATTTCTCGCACACCAATGCACCCTCCCTGACACCATGTTGGAAAAGCAGGAGGGTATCACAGGAAGTCACGCGGCACACTAGAGTATATGGTACATTACAGCTTGAGACATACTAGATTGGTCACTTATTGGCCACTTATTGAAGTTGAATGGTGAAGTTTTCAGTTGGGAGACTTTTAACATTTATGGAAGGAGTGTCAGTATCTATTACAAGCATCTCTAGGGCATACTAAACATACTAAGTTCCTGTTATCACGTACATTATAGTAGCTATATACAGTAGTTCCCTCACTAGCCTCTATCATTTTTTCTAAAATAATTCTTCCCTTAACACTGGCTATATACCTAAATCCTTTAAACTAGCAGTTATCAAATCTCAACCCCTGTCAATTATCCAACTATAGGCCAATATCAAATCTCCCTTTTATCTCCAAGATCCTAGAAAAGGTTAGCATAGCACTTATGCTCAAACCTACATAGGAATAACATTCATGAAATCTATCAGTCAGGATTTAGGCCTCATCATAGCACTGAAACAGCACTGGTTAAAGTGGTAAATGACCTACTACTGGCCTCTGATCAGGGTTGTGTCTCCTTGCTTGTGTTGCTTGACCTTAGTGCAGCTTCTGACACCACTGATCATATTATTCTCCTTGATAGACTAGAAAATGTTGTTGGTGTTAAGGGAACGCCCGACGTGGATAGCCTAAAGATCAGCATGAGATTACTGCGGATGGTACCACATAGAAACCATAAGGATGGCTGTTGATGTTCTTCCTTGGATAGCCTCAGGTCTGCTTTTGCTACAAACTGTTTGCACTCAAGTCTCCATCATTGAACAATTAATAACTTCAGTTCAATACAATCGACTTTAGGTCAAAACTATAATGAGTTTAAAAATGACTCTGATGCTCATATTCATAACTTGCTCATAAGCTAATAAGTCTCTGTTAACACAGTTAATCCTTTTTGATTATATAGTATACAGTTATAGAAAAGAAATTATTTATAATCGCACTGTCTGGTGTCACCCATATGAGGATGGGTTCCCTTTTGATACTGGTTCTTCTCAAGGTTTCTTCCTCATGTTGTCTCAGGGAGTTTTTCCTTGCCATCATCACCTCTGGCTTGCTCATTAGGGATAAACTGATATATTTCTGTAAAGCTGCTTTGTGATAATGTCCATTCTTAAAAGTACTATACAAATAAAATTGAATTGAATTGAATATTATTTTAGCAGCTGCATTTGCAGGTAAAAGGAATTCTAAAAGTCAGGGGTGCTGCAGCACCCTCAGCACCTCTACTTCCCACGTCCTTGAGTTTACCTAATAAACTGGCAACTCAATTATCAACTCAGTAATCAATTATTGACATACACCTAGAAAAATTGACCTAGAAATCTCCTTTTTGTTTTAGAATTTTCAAAATTCTAAAACTTTCTGTTTATTTCCAGTTTTAAATCGAAAAAAAAATCCCAGATTTTCAATATGGTCTCAGACTTTTGGACCCCACTATAACCACACACAGAGAAACACAAGCTACGCAAGAGACACACTTACACAGATGCAGATTCCTCCAGGGGGCGGTAATACCTGATACAGGTGTCATTAACAGGGCCTGTCGCCAAGGAGTCCACTGAGGGGGAGGAGCTTAAGAAGCTACGCTTTGTGAAGTTTGAAACAGACATGTGGGGGTGGGAGCTCTTTGGCTGTGCCAAACCTCTCACTGCAAAGTGGAATAATCAGATGTCAATCCACCAGCCAAACAGTTCTGTAGACCTGCCAAAACTGAGTTCTGTAGAATTGTTTTACTGGCAAAAATCAAGTGTATAAGATTTCTTTGCCTTTCATGCTTTCATGATTTACTTTCAGCCAACCCAAAAATTATCTTAAAGTTAGTAACAATAATATATGAAAGCAAGTCATTAAAATGTTTGGGAGCATGTATAGCTTTTGTATGCAAAGACAACAAATTCATACAAAACCAAGGTCATTCTGAGTGTTCGAATAAAAAATTGAATGAGAGTAAAAGAAATTATCTAAATAAATCATGCTTTCATGATATGTGAATGTTAATTCACAGTACAATCATGTTAGAGATTTCATGTTTTTGTTATAACAGGAAATATACAAAATATATTGTGTGCAAAAAAAGCATTCTGACATTTTGATATGGAAAAATGCATAAATTTTTTACATCCCAAAACAGAACAATGAAGACAAAATGTATTTTGTATAGGAATTCATTATAGATGTGTTTCTCACCTTCTTTGAAGTCTTGTAGATCTTTGGGTTTCACAAAGTCTGGCCTCATCACCTCGAACCACCAAAACAGCTCTGCTAGGTAAACCATCACATTGTGCTGCAGGGAACAAAATCGAAAGAGCTGTATTTGTGTATCTGGTAAAAATCATGCGAGCTGCTATTGCTAAAATTGCTGAAATTGTAACTGGGTACGTAATGTGCCATTTCAGCTGTAATTCTTATACATGATCCATGATACATGATACATGAGAGGGTCATGTAAAAGTAGGGAATGTGAAGTACAAGCAGAGAATTTGAGTGGTAAAGTAGTGAACGTGAGCGGAAACCTAGTGAATATATAACGTAAAAGTAGAGAAAGTGAGGTAAAGGTAGAGAATGTGAAGGGTAAAATGAGTGAATATGAGGTGAAAGTATTAAACGTGAGGTAAAGAAGGGGAAAGTAAGGTAAAAGTAGAGAATGCAAGGCAAAAGTAGTTAATGTGAGGTCTAAGTAGAGAACTGTGAGGTAAAAGTAGGGAAAGTGAAAGCTAAAAGTAGTGAATGTGAGGTAAAAGTAGTGAATGTGAAAGGAAACTTAGGGAAAGTGAGGTAAAAGTTGGGAATGTGAGGTAAAAGTAGTGAATGGGAGAGGTGAAAGTAGTAAACGTGAAGTACAGTAGTGTATATGAGGTAAAAGTAGGTAATGTGAGGTATAAGTAGAGAATTGTGAGGTAAAAGCAGTGAACGTGAGGTAGCAGTAGTGAATGTGAGCTAAAAGTAGTGAATGTGAGTTAAAAGTAATGAATGTGAAAAGTAAATTTAGTAGATGTAAGGTATAAGTAAAAGGTAAAAGTAGTGAATGTGAGGTAAAATTAAAGACTGTGAGGTAAAACATAGATTGTCAGGTACAAGTAAAGAATAATATGTAGAAGTAGAAAATGTGAGGTAAAAGTAGAGAATGTCAAGTAAAAGTAAAGAAAGATAAGTAGAAGTAGTCAATGTGAGGTAAAATTAGAGAATGTCAGGTAAAAGTAAAGAATAACAGGTAGAAGTAGTGAATGTGAGGTAAAAGTAGAGAATGTGAGGTAAAAGTAAAGAATGATAGGTAGTAGTAGTGGATGTGAGGTAAAAGTAGAGATTTTGAGTGGTAAATTAGTGAATGTGAGAGGAAACCTAGTGAATATGAGCTAAAAGAAGTGAAAGTGAGGTAAAAGTTGAGAACATGAGGTAGAAATAGGGAATGTCTGGTAATGAATTAATGAATGTGAGGCACAAGTAGTGAATGTGAGGTAAAAGTAATGAATGTAAGTGTTAAAGGTTGTGAATGTAAAAGGCAAAAGCAGAGAATGTGAGGTAAGAAAAGTGAATGTGAGGTAAATGTAATGAATGTTAGGTGAAAGTATGGAAAGTGAGGTACAAATTATTCATTTCAAAAATTCAAAAAAGTTTAAAAAGTAATGTTACTAGAGATAAAAGTAATGGAAGGTAAAAGCAGTGAATATGAGATGTAAACATGAATGTGAGAGGTAAAAGTTAATTTGAGAGTTTTGCAGTACGTTTCTAAAGTAAGTAACACTGCGGAAGTGTGTGTGTGTTCCTACCTTTAACACTGTTGGAGCATATAGCAAGTCTTCAGTTCGCAGATACAAACAGCGGTTCAGATACTCATTGGAAAACTCACTTAGGAGCTGAATATTATACACACTGTCAGAGAGCGACAAAACTTCCTTCAAGCAGATATCTGAGGACAAAAGAAAGAAACTGTTAAGATTAATTACCGCTTTTGTCTGGCCAACAGTTTTTTAAAATGTCGCTAAGATATAGATAGACAGATATAAGCCAAGGTTCCGTTGATTTGCTCGCCTTTCTAGATGTTGTGCAATCATGGGGCGGCGCTCTCACTGCCCCATTTACATTTAAAGAGTTATTATTGCACCTAGTGGTCAAAAATAGGAACTGCAACAAGTGCTAATAGAGGCCCACAGGGGCATGAATCACAGTGCTCTGTGAACATTTTCAGTGGAAGAGGAGCAGCAAACAGAATAGCTAATTAAAGGTTTGCCAGGGTCACATTTTATGCCATAATTGTGCTAGTTCAAAAATACTCTGTGGCTGCCCAGATCTTGTTTCTTGATTTATTTATTTTTTACCGGACTTAAATCTAATAAATTTCCACGAACAAAAGCTAAGTGTAAGCACAGACAGTGTGTTTATGATGTACAGAACTATTTCTATTTTAAAATATACTGCAAAGATTGGGAGAGGGTAACAGGAATTATGGAGTGAATAATGTCTGTACATCTGCAATGCATGAGCACCATAGTGACCTTGTTTCCCATTCAAAGGCTGACAAAAAGAAGAAAAATGTGTCTCCCTTTTCCAGTCTCCTCTGCCTTAATTTGGACTAGCTTCAGGTCTTTTGTGTGGTTTTTGAGATGTAACTGGACTGGAAGTTATGCTCAAACCTGGCAATCCCGGTTAATGATATTAGCTCTTCTCTGATATATATACAGTATATATATATATATATATATATATATATATATATATATATATATATGCATCTCCCTGGCAACAGGAAACACTTGCTGTATGAAACACAACTGAACAAAGTTATGTACAAAAAATGCTCAAATTGAGCTGCTAGACTCTATGCTGGATGACCTCTCAACTATTACAGGCTTATTCTGAAATTTCGTTTGATGGTAGCTTATAGCATAAATCAAGTGTGAAAGCCTCGCAACTTAATTTTGTTTGAGGCTATGTCATTATTAATATCGGCCTGCCCCACCAAAATCTATGGCCATGAGTCGGTTCATGATGTGTGTGTGTGTTTATACCCTCTAGTCTCATGTATTCAGGGCAGTAGTAATGGATGATGGTCATCAAGGCGGCACCATCACACAGGTCTTTCATCAGATCCTCCACCACTGGCAGGTGAGGGAGAATACGACTGGACACGTGGTCTCTACGGTAACGTACCTAAGTATGTGGCGACAAACACGGATCAGAGTACACGCACACACACTTACTCACCTTACAGAGCATTAAATATTAAGGATATACATCCCTCTTACTAGAGTAGACCTTCACGTCTTAACATATAATGCACATGTAATCCTACAATAGTTAGTGTTTTAACAAGTTTTTTAACTTAAAAAGTAAATGTGGTATTCTTATGACAGTGCTAATTCAAATAATAAGCCTTAATGCTACATATATGATTAAAAAAACTAAATACATAAAGCTAGACACACACACACACACACACCACTCTTTCAGTACAACGCACTCTCCAGATATCTCACCACTTCTGTACTTTAAAAATGAATGATTGTTTATTCCAGATCTGTAGTACATTCTACTTAGTTGGGTAATTAACTATTAGGTTGGCAACTATCAGGCTGCATTGGGCTGATTTTTTGCAAATATTTTGCATTTGCATTGCAAATTGAAAGTTATGTACTATATATGCAGTACTCTCCAGAATTATTGGTACGCACCACGGGCTTCCATATAAAGTCATTCTATAAATTAAAGTGCATGCACTAAATTGAGCCTAACACTTCCTTTAGATATGTGAGTAAGCCTTCATTTTTTCACATATGTGAGCAACACAAGTCATTTTAAATGCGTGATTACTCAGTCATGTGTGTTTAACCCGTTTAGATCCCTGCGTGATTGCTACTCTTTCTCTCTTCTTTTCTCCACAGACTAATACTTCAATGCAATCCTTCCCCACAATGCAATATGGCACATATTCCCAACACAATAGCAAGGCGTGAGTAAATAAATAAATGAACCAATGGATGAGTAAATGGACGAATACTGTACCACACGAGCAAACTCCACTGGCTCCAACATGCAATGGGCCAACGCACTCATAAAGTCAGGCTGACAAAGAGAGGTAAAAGAGATGAGGACACAGGCACATGCAGACAAAGAAAAAGAAAGAAAGAGACAAGAAAGAGAGAGAACAGAATGAGGAAAATGGGCAAAGGCAGAGAAAAAATGAGAGAGACCAGACAGAAAGAGAGACAGAGCAATAAATGTATGTAGTTGAATGAGAGCTTTGTTATGGCAACATGGATCATGACTACACAATTACAGTTCTGACAACATACCAACCTCCCTGCCCTGCCCCACACACACACCCACACACACAGACACACACTCCCCAAGTGTAACGCAGGAGGCAGACAGGAGGCGTCATAGCACTTACAGGCACGAGCTTCCAGTACCATTTGGAGGGAGACTATCCAACAGGAAGGGGCAGGGCAAAGAAGACAAACAGGAAGAGTAGCAAAAAGGTCAACAGTGAGAGGTTAAACATCAAGCAGGTGGACAGGAATAGAATAGAATAGAATAGAATAGAATGATCAGATTTGTTATGCACCGCTTTAATCTGATCAGAGAGCAGGGTAAAAACAAACAGTCACATACTCAGTGAACGAGCCAATCCAGGGCAGGAGCGTGCTATTTTGTCATTCTGGGCATTAGTCACAGGTAGACACGAGTCACATGACAGTATATGAGTCCAGATTCAAAGCCATCCACTTCTAACTTCACTAACTGGTGATGCATGGCTGTTTCATGTCAACAGCAGGCTACCACAGGCTCATTAGGGGTGGGGGCAAGGCTAGAGGTGGCTTCAGTGAAGACTGACACATTTCTCAACCAAGTGTGTATAGGCCTCAGCATACTTCATATGGAGATGATATTCGGTTGGCTTCCACAAACAATAGACATAATCGAAGACAAACACACATCGTGTGGTATGAACTCACTACATTGTGCACGTAGCAGCTGAGTGAACTTCAAGGACAAACACACTACATGGTCAAGCCTGTGATTGGTCATTACAAACGAGCCATGCCCAAGCTGATTCATTCCAAGGTGGCTGACTTTCAGGAGCAGCCTTCAGAGCAGGCACAAAGACTCCCCCTGTATCTCAATTCGCCTACTTATACTATGCACTAAAGTATGTACTCTTTTTGTGAAGAAAAGGTACATACTTTTGAGTGTGTAGCAAAAGAGTATGAAAGTACTGGGACATACTAACACGTCATGTAACGGAAGAGAATGTTGTTGCCCAGAAGAGAACACTGTCACTGTAAACAAATTCCTCATTGCATTTCAGCTTTTTTCATTCATTATTCCTTATTTAATTTGTTGTTGTTGTTCCTCTTTCAGCTGCTCCCGTTAGGGGTCGCCACAGCAGATCATTGGTCTGTGTATTTCATTTGGTACAGTTTTTACACTGGATGCCCTTCCTGATGCAACCCTCCCCAACTTTTATCCGGGCTTGGGACTGCCACTGAGAGCGCACTGTTGCATGCAACCCCAGTGGCTGGGGTTGCTCCCTAGCCGGGAATCGAACCCGGGCCGCAGCAGTGAGAGCACCGTGGCCTAACCACTAGTCCTCCAGGGACCCGATTCCTTATACAATTTATACTATGTAATGTAATTTATCATTCCCTTGATTTATTTTTCCACATTTCATTTACACCTCTCTAAAATGTGTCCTTGAATTCGGAGAAGCAAACTGTCACAAAGCTCCTCCCTCGTGCAAGGACTTGTGGGCAATATTAGCTGAAAAACTATCCAAGGTTCCACACTTTGAAAATCTACAGGAAATAGTAGACCATCCAGGTACCTCTGGGATACTCATTTCAACATACTACAATTTGGGACACACTAATTCTAATCTCGGATGCTATTTAGGACGGATAGTAGGCGAACTGAGACGCAGGGACAGGCACCTTTATGAGTCTTCTTAAAGCCATTACAAACACACACAAATGGTTTTAAATGCATCGTGTAGGTTTCACTAGCATGCAGAACTTGCCTTCCTCAATCCTCAATTTATTTAATGGTCTCACGTACCATCTGAGACCTTTTTTTCTTTGTAAATATGGAACAAAATAAGCAGTTCTTCCTCTTCCTTGTGTTCTCTCATTTGTTTATGTACTCCTTCTTTTGTTAATTAGGTAAATTGCCAAGAAATTTTACTAACACCACCTGCAGTACTGGAGGACTCATACACGATGGCTAATACAAAACCATAGAGAGTATGCAAGCTTGAAAGCTCATGAAGGTGGTTTTCTCTGTATATAACCCTCACAGATATCATCACCGCATTAAGTATGCTGAGGCCTTAAGTGTGCTCCACAAAATTACATACCATGCGATCAAGTTCCTAATAGATAATTGACTAGTTTTGGTATGTTTAGTCACAAATGCATTGTTTGTCTATATGGATGCACTGACCCTGAACCTATTAAGAGGGACACTGCAAGATGCCTATGATTAGGTGAATGCTGCAGTCATGACCTGTGACTGGTCAACTATACCTTTTGATGACATGGTGAGTCCATCAATTGTTGTTTCAGTTTGAACTCCTTCTCACAGATTTCCCTGGTTCTTGAGATAACCTGCAAAACACACACACACACACACCAAGTTTAGAACTCAAGAGTCATACCGAGGAGTATGGCGAGGATTCCATGCCAGGGAGATTCCAGGCCAGGCATATTCAGTTGCACAAATTGCACAGTTGCAGGGAGAAAATTTAAAATACAACACATAAACAGTATTCATTTGTGATATGAAGAATATATAAGAAAATCTGTCACACCAAATCAGCAGGGGATTGCTTTTTAAGAATTAAACATTGACTCTGCTTTAGAAGTGAATGTACTATAATTCCCAGTTGCACTGCATTTCACCTTCATCCGTGCATTGCTATCGTGTCACATTGGAATGCAATCACTGTCCATTCACAGCACTACGCCAGTCTCGGGCGCATGATCGTAATCAGAGAAGGGCCAGGAGATGGTTGCCATACAGGTACAACATTCTGCATTTCTGCATTCCTGCTGCATTGACTGTTGAACCCTTAATAATCAAGATTTTCAGAATTACTATCAAAATGTGTTTTTCTTAAATATGACTAAAGAAAGCTCACAACACAGGAGTTATCAGTTTTTTTAGACATACACCCATGGTGAAATGACATATTTTATTGATTTTTGAAGTGAAAAGAAGTAAACACAACTGCAGCAACTATTTTCAAAAATATAATTTCTCTGCAAATGTGCAGAATTTGCTATTTGATTAACTTTAAACAATGAAAAAAGTAATTGTTGCATGTGTACAAGTTTGGACACCCTTCAAGTTGTAAAGTCTCAGAACTTAATTAACTTGTTATGCCTTTATTAACTCATTAGGACTTGTTAGGCAGGTCAAGAATGGTCATTAATAGTAGTCAGCTGATGACAATTCCAAATGACAATTCCAAAGCATATAAATTCTCTGAATCTTCATACACACAACAACCATGGGTTCCTCTACGAAGATGACTGAGGGTGTGAAAATTTAGAAATAAGAATATACAAAGATATTAAATATAATATACAAAGATATTAAAGCAATTCCAGTTCGCAATTTCCACTGTCCAAAATGTCATTGTGGTGGTGGAGGCGGGGTTGAGCGCCATTTGTGAATGGAGGGCAGAGTTCAGGAGAAGAAGTGAGTAATTCCATGAATGAGCATACACACGTGTGTGTAATGTGGATCTTTTTATGTGTGTGTGCTACAGTGAAGAGGAGAGAGAGTGTGTCTATGCTGGGCTGCAGTAGAGCAGAACTGTGTGTGTTTTGGTGTTCGTTTATTTTACATTGTGTGGATGAGCAACTCGCTGAAAAGTGCTCCCAAAATAAACCTAAAATAAAATGAAAACACGTTCCCACCTCATTTCCCTTCCAGGGTGTCACAGTCATTAAGAAATGGCAGTTAAGGGGAAGTTAAGCTGCCACAAAGGCAAAGCAAAAACTCCATATGACAGCAAGGGTCTGCAGCAAGGTTTAGCTGACACAGAAGAGGTGGTGCACCATTCTACTGTGCAGTGTTGCTTGCTTGCACAAACATGATCTGCATGGAAGAGTCATCAGAAGGAAAACTTACCTGAAGCATCCAAAACAACATTTAAATAAGCCAGAAGCATTTTGGAATCAAGTGCCGTGGGCTGATGAAATAAAAATGGAAATCTTTCTCTACAATCTCTAGTATGTTTGGAGAAAAAAAAGGAGCAGCATTTGATGAAAAGAACACCTTGCCAATTATTAAGCATGGAGGTGGATCTATTATGGTTTGGGTACAGTGGCACAGAAAACGTTGCACGGGTAGATGGAAGAATGGATTCCAGTCAATATCAGCACATTCTGGAAGCAAATGTGACACAATCAGTCAAGAAACTGAAGCTGAAAAGAGGCTGGCTTCTATAACAGTACAATGATCCAAAACATATCTCAGAATCCACCAGGAACCTCTTCAAGAAACGCAAGCTGAAGCTTCTGCAATCCCTATTTTTGGTACCCTAACTTCAACATCATTGAAAATCTGTGGGTAGATCTTAAACATGCTATGAATGTTAGATGGCCCAAGAAGATCTCAGAACTAGAAACATTCTGCAATGAATAGTGAGTGAAAATTCCTTAAACAAGAATGGAAAGACTTGTAGCCGGATACAGAAAGGGCTTGCAAGCTGTGATATCTGCCGAAGGGGGTGTTACTAAGTACTGACTTAGGAGAGACCACAATTACCATTTTTTTGTTCCTAATTTTTGTGTGCATCAAATATAAAATAACTGTGCATTAACATTTGCTGAAAATGTAATTTTTAAAATAGTTTACTCCAGAGTTTATGTTTACTTCTTTTCAATTAAAAGAATTAACAAAATATGTAATTTGGCCAATTTTGCCCAAATCTTTGAATACAACTGTATGTTCAGCAATGTTGTATCTTCAAACATTAAAAAGGAGGCATTTGTTTATATCCCTAATGTGGATGTTAATACCCATAGAGGAGAAAAATAACTTTTGCATTCACAAAAAAACAATTAATAAATAATCAAGCTGCAAGCTATCTGGCTCACATACATACACGCGTGCGTACGCGCACACACACACACACACACACACACACACACACGTACATAGGATTACTGACCTTGTTGATCCAGAAGAGCATGGCCTCCTCCATGTCGAAGGGCCGCTGCAGCTCTTTGGTGGGGGAAAAGGTGGAGAAGCGTTTAAGGCATGACACCACCTGCTCTACATTCATCATCTCCATCGTACATGCCAGCATCAGAGCATCAATCAGAGGGATATGGGAGCTCTGTATACACACACACACACACACACAGTCAAGAACAATTAACAGGGTGCCTGCAGGTATTCTCAAGTTAAACTGAATGCTTTGTAAGATTTTGTTCTGTGACTTAAAATGTAATTTAAAACCTAATTTGAAGTGATGAAATAACAAACACTACAAATTAACTCACACGTGGCAAAAGTGTCATTTTATGTTTATCCTACAAGAAGAAAAATCAATGAGGTTTTACAGCATAGTACACAATAAGTTTTAGAGTCACTGGCTAAAGCACTTTTGACCAGTAAGAGGATTTCCTTATCCATCCAATAACTTTTTGGATGAGTTTAGCATAAGTGCAGTTAGCTAATACAAGCCTCAGTTTAATGCAGGCTCATGCTGTGAGTGTGTGTGTGTGTGTGAGCCCTTGTATGTTTGATGTCAATTTTTTTCAAAACATCAAAAAAAAATTAAAAAAAAAAAAGTCAGATGGCACCAAACAAAAATAGCCTGACCAGCCTAAAATCTAAAACTATTAAAACGTACAATGAATGCCTTTTCTTTCTATTCATAGGTTTATGGGTTTTCATTCACATGTGTGAGTCTCTAGGACATAGTGTTAACCAACCATATATTACGCACACACTGCACGCCACCACCTGCTCATTAAAAATATATTCGGTCATTCACGTTCCACTCTACCTCAGTGAACTGAGACATGCACTTAATACAGGATTTCAGACCTGCTCCTCTGAACAGTTTACAATTTTACTTGATAAATAAATGAGGCCCAGTATTAGTATAAGTGAAAATTTTGGCTATTGTGCAGCTCTAATTGCACAAAGCAACACACACACACATAGCAGGCTATGAGCAGATGGTCATCGTGTAGCCAGCCAGTCCTCCCATACTGACTCACACACACACACACACACCAATCATTATGCACAGATCCATTTGGCAAAAGGTCAAGGGTCAGAACCCAAACACCCTCACCATCCTGATGGGGGCGGAGATGAGGTCGTGGTGTGTAACAGGCGTGCCGTCAGGCTCCAGGACATGGATGGACTGACGGGCAAGCACCTGCAAGACCGAGTGGTGTGTGTGGCGCGTGGTCGACTGCTCGCCCAGCGAGAGGAAGGCACACACGCGTGAGTAGAGCTCAGCCGAGAGCAGGAGCTCCAGCACGGGAGGCTTAATGTGCTCAACACCATACTGATCCACATAGAACGGGTCTCTCAAATCGTCCGGGACATGATCTGGAGAGAGAGAGAGAGAGACAGGGATTCAGAAAAGACAGAAAAAAGACAGATAGAAAGAAAGGAAGAGAAGGAAAGACAAAAAATGGGAGAGAAAGAGTAGGATATAAATACAGAGAAGACAGAATAGACACAGGGAAAGGGAAAGAAGGAAACAGAACATTGCAAGTCATCTTAGTCAGCTTGTATACAAAAGAACATTTCAAATACACAAAGTGGCCAATTACGCAAGACCTAGAAGCAGAATGCAGTATGTAACATGAACGTCAGGTTTATATTAATGCGCTCGTTCTAATCCGTTACCATTTCTATAGTAACAGCTCATTCACAGGGACTTGTATGGCTGATGCTTCACATAATCTAAGACTAATAATAAACACAGTCAATCTGTTTTACTGTACTAAGAGAGTTCATTGACTGACATTTTGTTCATTTTTCAGTCTCTCCTCATAAGTATGAGCATCCAAAGACTTTCCTAAAATCAGCTCAACATTAATGGTGTCTGCCATTGCATGCCAAGGAAATGACAGCAAGCTAGACTTATAAACAACGAATTCCTGAAATGAATGCAAACAATCAAACAGAACTTTACACTTACAGTTTATTTACAATATTTACAAATTACAAAGGTAATACAACAAGATATACTAGTGTGTAAAACTGTTTTGGATTATGCTACTCAAATAACGAGCGATTCTGACTGGCGTTGATATGTGTGAGATGTCAGTCATGTTCGTTGCTGTTTCTGTGATTGGCAGTTTGTCACGAGGTTCTGCCCCCTTGATAGAGCTACCAATCATCGTAAGGAGAAGCCATGCATCCAGAGGTGGGACAAACGTAGAGCGCACTACCCAATAAAGGTTGAGATGCTGTGCAAAACTCACCCACCCACACTCCATTCACTACCAGAGATGCACGGCTTTTAGGTGGAGCTCAAAATGGTGTGTTAAAAACCTGTTGTCCAAAGAACGTTAATCTTTCATCCCATTAAAACACACTGTACTTGAAAATGCCACTGAGTCCCTCAGGCTTCTCTGAGTGTCCGTCAGCATTGTGTCAGGGGCTTCAAAGGAGATTTTCACGCAGGCTGCGCTGTCCGCAGAAAACAGTTCGTAAATCAACAAACAATGCGATATTGCAGTGAGACATCTGATCATTTGATTTTCTAAAATATTGAATTCCACCATGAATAATATAGACACTTTGGTAAACATTTCATTGCCACGTTTTAATGAAATTTTAGTCTTAAAGCCATCACCTCTGCCCCTGATCTAGCCAGAAAAAAGATTAGCCTAAGATTGAACAGCACTGCATTACCCACAATGCTCTGCCACAGCAACAGTAGCATTACATAAAGGAGCAACTCGTATTCCTGCAATTTTCTGAAAACATCTCTTTACAATGAGGCTTTTACAATGAGGCTTACACAACATTCCCAGCATTCCCAGTTATAACAAAAAGAATGTTATGAAAATTACTGTTAACACTCATACAACTAAAAATGTTGCAGCAACGTTACAGCAATGTTTTTAAATGTAACAATGTTCTCTGGACACCCAGAAAACCTGACAGATTGAACCTCAATACTGAAAACTATCTAAAATAGTTAGGATTTACTAAAAACCATTTAACAAGACTGATAACTGGTATAACAACTGATACCTATCTCTCTTTTAGAAAACAAGGACTGGGTTAGTAGTACTGCCAGTAGTCGTTCTCATGAAACCATAATCTGACATGATTTATTGTGGTTGGCTATATCATCCACCCACAATAGAGAGATGGGCAGGAAGTGAGAGTCCTAAACAGGTGATTTCGAGATTAGCACTTAGCAAATAAGATCATGCTAGCACATCCACTCCAGACAACGCACCTTAAACCCTGTTTAGGTATAGTATTTTTACTAAGCACCATGCTAACTATAACCAGCAGCTATGTGGTCAAGTGCCTAAGTAGATTAAGCACGTCAGACTTGCATTAGCGCCATTCTAGTCTCGCTTTCCAGGTGATTCTTACAGCATCGAGTAATGATGAGTACATTGTCTGTGTTATTGGTCATTTATGTTATTATATGGATGTAAATGTTGAGGCACTCTCTCTCCAGGCTAACTATAAAAGCAAAAAAACCCAACAAACAATACGGTGAATGAGGCAGAACACAAGTGCATGAACTCAGCGTGGGTTTTATTAAAGGCAATCCAGGAATAATACTCAGAGGTCAAAGTGGGGGTCAGAGCACTGGCAGACAAGGTAATCATAGGAATATTCATAATCATAAATGGTAACACAGGCAAGCGTCTAAAGAAGGAATATAAACTAGAAAAATAATGGCTTTGCAACAAGTCAGAGAAACACTGGGCTATACGTAGACAAACTAATTAAAAATGAAACATAGAACAGGTGAACACAATAGGGCAACAAATCATTGACAGGACAGGGGCAGAGACAGGACTAGAACTAATCATGAATGGTAACACAGGCAAGGGTCTAAAGATGGAATATAAACTAGAAAAATAATGTTGAGTAACACAAAACTCGACAAGGCTTTGCAACAAGACAGAGAAACTCTGGGCTATACGTAAACAAACTAATTAAAAACGAAACACAGAACAGACGAACACAATAGGGCAACAAACCAATGACAGGATGGGGCAGAGACAGGACTAGAACTAAAACATGAGCACATGGCTTTGTAAACAAAACACATGATGTCAAAGCAGCCAACTAGCAGCCGTTTTTCAAACACCAATAACACATTTGTTCATGGCAACATTCTCATCCTCAAAAGTGGACACAGTGTAATAAAGATCAATAGTCACTGGATCTGTTTGGAAACAGCGTAGCCCTGATGTCCAGCCAAATGTATCTGATAGAGCTGTGAGGGATTGTAAACAACAGCAAAATAGTGTTAGCATGAGGGTTTACAATTTCTCCAAGCTGAGCCACTACTGCTGTCTAAATTCTAGTTCAACATCCCTGAAGACTTTCTGTCCTTAAGAGCTAGATATAAGGTTTTAAGGCAGGTGAGACTTAATGTGATTGTAATGGAGCTACTTGTATTATTATGAGACAGTCTTGTAATATGTTAAGCTGTGATGGTGTTAGTTAGAGCACCTCATCTGCAACGTATGACAGTCGCTTCAGTTAACAACAAATGTATATTTGTGTTCCTAAAAGCCTTCAATCTTCACCTCACTTCACATTCTTGGCTTATGTTTTCACCACTAGCCTTTCACATTTATGGCCAAGAGTCCAAGAGAACAAAAAAACCACACATTCCTGTAAAATGTCCTCATGAATTCTCCAGTGCCATCTGTTTATCTAGGGAGGAACACCACTATTTTCCCTCAGAGGAAGAAGTAGCATGTCACAAATATTAGTCCAAATATGAGACTAACAACTATCAATTCCAACTAACACAAATGACCTGTCATGGCAGGTAACTTGATTTTGAAGTGTATCCCCCAATTTTTTGTGAATAGCACCAGTGAGAGTCTGCATGTCAAAATGAAGAGGACACTCAGAGAGAATTTTCTGTGAATTTCCGAACACCAGGAAGGTCAAAGGTCAACCAATCTGATTAGACGGTGAGGAGGATTAATCAGAGGAAAGCTGTCTGTTAACCAGAACTGAATGAGGGGGAGGGAATTATGTGTGTGTGTGTGTGTGTGTGTTTGTGTGTGTTGGGGATCTGATGTAGAAGCTTTGCCCAGCCAAATACACACCCTCTCTATAACAAGAACCGCACAATATATCATTTGTTAGGATAAAGATGAATCCCAAAAGGCTGCAATATTTAGTAATATATGCTATTAGTAACAAATATATATACAATTATCATATATTGTGCATAACTGCAATGGAACAGCGTTCCTAGGATAAGCTCCGGACATCTTACTCTGAGTAGGATAAAGTAGTTACTCGAGATTGATGCATAAATTAGGAATTGTTGTGTATAATCTAAAATTTATACCCAAAAAAATCTATGCAAAAAAAGGTAAGATCTTCAGTCACACACGGCAGTGCCTCTACGCCTGCATATGTGTAACTCTGAGTGCACCACCTCTCTTTAATAAATAATGTTAAATGGTCAAAAATGGGTCAGTGGGCTGTGTACACACACAAAACACACAGCCACCGACACAAGCACACACTTAACACTTAAGACTAAGCCATTCCTTTATCCAAACAAAAGCAATAGCTAAGGTAGCAAATAATTCACGAAAATAAACTCACAGTTTTGGGGTGGATGATGTGGAAAAAATGTTAGACCATCACTTCCCTTACTGGAAGGCTTTCCACTAGATTTTGGAGCATGGCTGTGGGGATTTGCTCATTCAGCCACAAGAGCATTGGTGAGGTCAGACACTAGGGCCTTTCGCACCGCTTTAGTTCCAGAACAAAAGTTTACAGTACTAAAGTACTGGGCGATTTTGCGCGAACTATTTCCCAGTACCATTTAAAGGGTTGCATTCGCACCGACAGTGGGCACTAGGAAGTGACGTAAGCCGGTCGATTAGAACGGATCATGGACCTCGCTTTGTGCACAGGGGCACTGTCATGCTGGAATGTGTTTGGGCCTCTTAGTTTCAGTGAAGGGAAATTGTAATTCTACAGCATACGGCGTCCTATATAAGACATCCTATACAATTGCGTGCTTCCAAATTTGTGGCACCAGTTTGGGGAAGACCCACATATGAGTGTGATGTACACGTGTCCACAAACCTTTTGCCATATAGTGTTTTTGGCATCACTGAGACACGTGCGCACACACACTGTTTTGTACACAAGGATTAGTGATGTCACACTGATGCTGTTATTTCTGTAGCATGATTAGACTGGAGTCACTCTACTCCAAGCAAACAGTGCTTATAGGGATAACCACACAAACCATATGGTCTCTATAATCAGTTGGATTATTCTTTAAATAGACTTTCTCATAACTCTGCTTTCACACGGATACTTTGGTATCCATCAATAATGCACCTCTATCCATTTATTTGAGAGCAATTTATTTGTTGATGGACAAAAGCTACCAGTGATGCATAAAAATGATCCTCTGTTTTTCTTTGGAAAGTTCACCAGAGTTGAAGTTTTGATGGAACATACTCCGACATAACCAACCAATATGTGACAGTTTGGATCAGATAGAGAAGAAATTAATCACAGTCGTTAGCTGACATCCAGAAATGTAAAATCCAACATGTATACCTGTACACACAGCTCAGCACACCAAGACAAATTCACTTCAAGGAGACTAATCTGGTAGTAGCTATAGATAGCTAAGATGCAATGTTAAAGGTGTCTTTATAGAAATGGTTACATATCAAAGGTACTTACAGAATAAATAGGGGAACATTTCACTCTAAAGATGCAAACGATGCCCAAAATATTTAATTTCTGCACACCTTATCAAGTTCTAGGTTAAGATTTCCTAGCACATAGCCTAACTGCAGCAGGAGCACTGAAGGCAAGAGACCACTCCAACACACTTGATGGTACGACATATAAAAAAGCTTTTACCTAGCTTGCTATATGAAAGCTTCTTATACACATCAAATGATGTTTTATAAATAACCTGCTTGCCTTATTTGCAGGCTGGCATTTCATCATTGAATTTGTTCTTCGTGTAGTCTCATTAACTGATTGTTGCATGGTTCAGGGAAAGCAGGAAATATTCGCTACTCGTTTCTCATTGTTGATTTTTCTGCAGAAACAGGCATGATTGGTCAGAATTCCTTCGGGAGTGGGTGGTAGCAGATAAAAACAGCACTGCCCCGGCTTTACCACTCAATTATAGCAAAGCGAGATTAGAGACCGTAACCGCTGAAGTTGTGACAGGACGCTGGCTTAAAAGCTTACTAAGATCAAAATTAGGACTTATTCAAAATACATGATATATAGAAATACAGTGAAGATACCTGGCTACAATATGAATTTGGGGCAAAATATGGTCAATATAGCTAGCTATCGAGTTTTTACCTGTTTTTTTTATACACTTAGTTTGCTAAATTTAGTTTTATGTGAGGTCAGGAAAAGAGGACAGGCTATATAATACCAGTATAAGCTAGCTGTCAAGCCAACTATTTTTGCCTAAGCCACAGATAATGAGAGCGTAAACAACATCAAAATTATTACTGCTTTATTAATTTGTGCATATTTGGTCATTTTATTACTGTAGATTGATATTGCCTGAATGATACACACGCACACACACAGTATAGACTGGTAGTCAGTCAGGCCTGACGCCAAGTACAATCCTCACACAACTGACCACTGCTGACTTACAATCTGGGAACAAGCTCTATGTCTTTCCTGCTCTTTCCTTTCATGCTCTTGCACTCTCCACACACACACACACACACACACACACACACACACACAAACCCCTTGAGCAAAAGGGAAGAGAGCACAAAAATCTGGTTACCTTCACCATAAGCTTTGGCAAAGAGCCAGCGTAGGTTGGCGTCGATTTTTGCCCGGGACGAGTCGTAAAGTTCTGGTGAAACGATTTTAATCTCGAGGCCTCCCTCCCCTCCATCTGCATCCATCCTTCAAAAAACAGAACACACTCAGCATACACACACCTCTGGTCAGGAGTTGAAACAAAGGTAACACTGACCTGATAACCTTGTGTTAGTAGCCATTTAACAAATTTCATCCTGCCTTATGTTACATATTAGTGATATGTATGTAACACATTGCCTAATTATATATATATATATATATATATATATATATATATATATATATATATATATATATATATATATATATATATATATTATATACACACAACATAAGGCACCCTCCAGAATTATTATTAGACATATTTGCAAAAATATTACACACGTACATTTACATTGTATACCCAAACAATAGTTTGACTATAAAAATCAAACAATTTGTTTTTGTTCTAACAAAAAAAATTGTTCACATTCAAACTACTTTTAAAATAATAGTACTTTCTCAAAAAACTCAAAAATATATTGTGTTTGCCAAAATTATTAACACCTATAAGGAACTAGAGCTGCAACAATTAAACTATATTATTGATAACGTCTATAATAAAAAACAGTTGGCAATGAATCTTGTTATTAATTAGACGGCTTGACAATTATGTTGCCCATCAGCATCATTTATTTGCAATCGAGGAAATACAGATGGCTGATGTTGCAGCACAGGGTCATGTAGTACAACCTACCTTTCCTGAGAGCATCTCACAAAATTATGTGGTTCAGGGGCTCTTGTGAAGATAGATAGTATCATGGATTCTGCTAAGTTTCAGGAAATTTCAGCACAAAACCTGGTTGCCTCTGCCTCGAGGTTCAGACTTGGTCATAGATAGAGCTTTCAACAAGATGATGATCCAGAGGTAATTCCAAATCAACACAGAAATGTGTATAGAAACACAAAATTAATATTTTGCATTGACCATCTCTGCCTTCAAATTTGATCCCTACTGCAGTCTGAATTGAAGAGCTAAGTCCACATGTGCAAACCTAAGAATATAAAGAAGTTAAATACTTATATTAATAATATAAGTATTAATATTACAGATATTAAGTGCACAAAATATTAGTGATGATAAGAGATATTAGAGATATTAGAGATATTAAGTGCACAAAAAAGGGTGATGATAATTTTGAAACCAGTGGTTTGTATTTAAAAAATGCTTAATATTGTTTGGGGAAAAATGCTTAAATAAATCTATACAATGTTCCTGTATGTTTGAGCTCAAATATCACTTATTGTACCTAGCCATAGTGTTTTCCACCACGTAGTGTGTGTATTTTCTCTGTCAGGCCACTCTGTATTTTTTCATTTTTTGGCCGTCTTATCTAAAACTGCTTTATCAGTTAACTTCTGCCTTTGTCCGCCAAGTAAAATCCAAACAGGTACGTGAATAACCAACTGGATGATGGTAAACAGAACAGCTGCTTTAGCATGTTACATCTGTCTGTCATTTTAATTCGGTTAAAGAGCAGTTCAGGAAAAGCAACCTCACATGCTACAAAATGTGAATCAGCCAAAACATGTTTTGGGTCTGAGGCTATGTAGCTAACATGCAATTAAAGCTTGTGACCTACAATTAGCATCAAACAAACTACAGTGGATTCTTGCCACAAAACTGGTGGTTTTGCTAGTGAAGCTGGCAAAAAAAACAAAAAAAACAAAACAATAAACAATACCACTGGAAATACACACACACACACACATATATATATGTATGTATTTGTATAGCAGTATATAGTGTACAAGTTATATATATATATATATGTGTGAGACGTACATAGTACTTATCATATATTAGATATTCATATTTGTTATATTTTTATATTGTGATATCTTTGATGTTTTATTGTATTATAATACATATAAACTGAGAATGTTGCAGAAGCAGCCACAATTCGTCTGGAGACTTTGACTGTCACACTTGCTTCTTATTTTTGCATCAAAACCCAGCAGCCTTCATTATGTTTTTGTCTGAAAAGTTACTGACATACAAACATGTTTCTGGAACATTTAAATTTGTGCTGGAAAACTAATGTTTGGAAATCTAAACCAGAAATCTATAATGTAGAAGTCATAAAATAAACATAAATCTATAACAAAGTTTGTACTAAAAAAAATAGTGTGCCTAAGACTTTTGCACAGTACTGTGTGTGTATATTTTTCCATCCATCCACCTACTTTCTGTTCTGCTTATCCTACACAGGGTCACAGGGAGCCTGGAGCCTATCCCAGGGGACTCGGGGCACAAGGCACGGGACACCCTGGATGGGGTGCCAACCCATCGCTGGGCAAAATCACACACCATGGACAATTTAGAGATGCCAATCAACCTACAGTGCATATCTTTGGACTGGGGAAGAAACCGGAGTACCTGGAGGAAACCCCTGAAGCACGGGGAGAACATGCAAACCCCATGCACACAGGGCGGAGGTGGGAATCAAACCCCCAACCCTGGAGATACAAGGCAGCCACTAAGCCACCATGCCCCCACCCCCCTTGTGTGTGTGTGTGTGTGTGTGTGTGTGTGTGTGTGTGTGTGTGTGTATGTATATATATATATATATATATATATATATATATATACACATATACACACATAGCTAAACTGGCTAATAACCTATTATATGTTGTATAACAATAAACACATAATATATAAAGTAAAATATATATAATATTGTATTTGTTTATATAGTTATATTTAAACATTATTACATTGTTACATGTTTTAGGCTTTATCCTATTACAGTACACTGAATTGGCTTATTGCTAGCTAAGATGGCTACATTATGACAATACTAGCACTAATTCTGGATTAATTTTGGATACCTATATACTGACAAGAGGTTTAG
>CM040468.1:17597275-17626929 GCA_022758105.1 Pangasianodon gigas | reverse complement strand
TCGGGAAGGGGCATTTTAATTGCTTGATAAATACACGCAGTACCGCACAAAACATCACGCGCTCGTCGTCTTCTAATTAGCAGCTGAAATAGGCAAATGTTAAGTCTGCTTTTTAAAACAAAAAAAAGAAGCAATGGCAAGAGAGTGGCTGCTAGTATCTGCATGTTAGAACGGCGGGAAACGTGTATTCGTGCACTGTGCGCATGTCAGAAGATCAAATCCGATTCTGTCATGTAAACGCGCATATCAACCCGATTAATTTATTCAGCGTTCTTGTAAACACTGCGATCGGATTAATCAATCTGATTGATTTCATTCCGATTGAAACAAAAAGTGTCCATGTAAACGTGACTAATGTTGTGGAACATCCGCAAAACAAGTTAATTTCTCTTATCACTTATCACATGTCATTCTCTCACCTATCTCGCTTTTTGCTCTCTCTTAAGGTTAAAGTCCTCATGAAATCAAAATTGTGGGGTTTTTTTTTTAAAGTTTTTTACATTGGCACAAAAACAAAAAACATTCCAATACAAATTTTTACACTTTTATACAAATCCTAATTTAACAATGGATTTTAACATCGTAATGATATATGGAAAAAGAAGAGAAGAAGAGAGAGAAAAAAAAAGGGGGGGGGGGGTTGCTTGCATTAGGGTTCAACTATTGCTTTCTTATTCAAATAATTAATAAAAGGCTTCCATGCTGCATAAAAAATTTTGTTTTCTTTTTTAGGGAAAATCTGATCTTTTCAAGTTGCAGGTAGGACATAACATTTTTAATCAACGCCAAGCAGTGGGGTGGATCTTTCTGTTTCCCGTTGAGCAAAATCAATCTACGTGCTAAGAGTGTAACGAGTCCGAGCATTATATGCTGGTTTTTAGATAACTCCATATTATCACTACTGACACCAAAAACAGCTAAAATTGGGTCTGGATCCAATTGCTTTCCCAACACTTCTGACAATAACTGAAAAACTGAAATCCAATAATTACTAATCTTAGGACAACTCCAAAACATATGTCCTAGTGATGCTGGAGTTTGACCGCACCTATCACATAGTGGGTCTACAGAGGAAAATATCTTAGAGAGCTTTAGTTTAGACAGGTGAAGTCGATGTAGGATCTTGAATTGTATTAAACCATGTCTAATACACAATGAAGAAGAATGAACTTGTTCTTGTGCTTCAGCCCATTGCCAGTCTTCGATATCTATTCCAAGGTCATCTTCCCATGCCGTCTTTAGATACTCTAATGAAACATCACATTCTAGCTGTGATAATTTGTTATATACAATTGAAATTCCTCCTTTGGTAAGTGGGTTCTGTAAAAACAATGTCTCCATTTGAGAAGTTGAATAGATTAAAGCTGGCCAAGAGGAAGGTGAGCATGATTTATTTTCCATATCACACCATTCAATCGACCCCTCCTGTATTCCAAATGAGAGTGCTCTTATATTACATGCCCCGTAATACAGCTGAAAATGAGGTATAAATTGTGTGTTTTGTGGCTTTTAGTATGAATAGGTCAGCCTTAGAGTTCTCCAAAACAATGACAAAATTCACATTTAGAAGATATACGCATTCAAAATTTACACTCTCTCTCTACCACCAATACGGATCAACAATTTTGATGACATCATTCTCATCAGATTTTCTGTCCAATCAAATGCTCTCTAGAATCTGAAGTGTCCCGGACCCCAACAATATAAAAATCAGCGTTGTTGAGTGAGAGAAATCATATCAGCAAGCATGGGTCGTAAATGTGTCTTTGGCTCTTCTAACGTGATTGTTTTATTCAGTTTTTAACTGTAAGTAGGTTAAGAAGGAAAGGGGTTGAATTCATTCACTTTGAAGAAGGAGGTATTTGTGCCAGCTCACAGCTTTCTGACAGGCATTTTTCTGATAATTCCTTCACCAGTTTTGGGATGTTTGCTGCCGGGCTGTGAGCTAAAGCTATCGGCTATTTAAAAAGGGGGAGAAGCCGCTCGATATGTCCCGCCTTGACTTCCTGTTTCAGTGGAAATTACGTCAGCACATTGAATAATGCTGCACGTTTCAAGGCACTTCATGGGGACTTTAATAAGCAGGAAAATGCAGCTTTTTATGTTAACGAGAAACCAGAAAATGCAAAATCCTCCATACTGAAGACTATTCTGTGGTAGAAAACATGCTGACTGTTAAGACTGTCTTCCATACAGAAAATTAATCAACACTTTCCGACCAATCAGATTCAAGAATTCAAGGGTACTGTAGTATAAACAGTTTATATAACTGACTTTGGTGGTATTCAGAATCATCACAGATGTAGTGGATGGAAATTTGGTTAAGAAAACTGGAGTATTCCTTTAATTACTTGTGCACCAGTAAACCCAATAATGTTCACCAGAATTGAAAAATCCATTAAACCCCATTTCAGTACAGTGTTGTCAATTTAATCAATATGCTACTATATAAAAGATATAATGATCTACTTTTGTTTTCTCCATTCTCACTTCGTTATTTTTTTAACCTGGCTGTATAAATAATTTGATGCCACTACACTAGTAGTTAGATTGCAAGCAATACATAACTGATTTTGAACAAGACATTGAAATTTCTATAGACTGAAGAGAAACTGAAGCAGTTTCCTCTCACATTTTTATATATGCTACCACACAGATATTTTCCGTGAGCCTGTCCATGGAGATTTTTTAAGAACTAGAAACAAGTATCTTTCTGTTTATACCTTGGCAGGGAAACACATAAGAGCACACAGGAAAAGAATTTATAGACTGAACAAAGGATGTGCTTTTGTGCTTTTGTCATGTTACCTGGAACTGCTGCAGCTGTGAGCCATGATCCTCAGCTAAGTCAAGAAGTGCAAACAATGGGCCTCATTTATCAAACGGATTTATGCGTAAATTGTCCATAAAAGTGTTTACACAAGAAATTTGTATTCATGAAAATCCTGTAAATTCGCAAAAACTTTCATATTCTACTCCTGAGTGTGAATTTATATATAAATAATAAAGTATAGTAAATATAGTAAATATAGTAAATAATAAAGTATAAATTTATGCATAAGAAGTACTAATGTAAACCCCAACTTGATCAACTTCAGATCATATAATCAGAATCAGAATCGGAGTCAGAAAGAGCTTTTATTGCCAAGTGTGCTCACACACACAAGGAATTTGACTTGGTATGAAGCTTCCAGAACACACATGCCAATAAGACAGCAAGACATATAATAATAAAAATTACAAATAATAATATGAGAATATATATATATATATATATATATATATATATATATATATATGAATGTATGTATGTATGTATGTATATATACTGTACAGTAGACACAATATGTGATAACAGATATATGTACATGTATATGTGTATAATTTGCATGGGTTACTGCACCTTTTATATGGAATATGCTGTTGAGTTTTAATTGCTTATTTTATTACGTTTACAGCATTTAGCAGATGCCCTTATCCAGAGCGACTTACAGAAACGCTTTGTAGTCTCTATAAAAAAAGTCCTCATTTGAGTTCACTAGGTCAGGGACTAAAAATACCATTGAGAAAATCTTACAAAAACTAGCTGTTTTATATGATTGGCATGAATTAAAGAACATGAAAAATAAAGAAAGTGAGCCAACACAAACCCATAAATTATGACAAAAGAAATGGTGCTGTATAAATGGAGGATGGGCAGGTCTGTCTGTGTATAGCTGTAAGCCATAAACAAATTCCTCAGCTGACAGACGATTTAGTGCTTGTTTATTATTATTATTATTACTATTATATATTATTAAATATTTTTATTGGCATAGATGTTAATCAAAATAATTTCCATTTCTGGCTTTAAGCCTTTACCCTGATCGTTCATTTCAAGTAAAAAAAAAAAAACTTCCACTAATGTTTTTCAGCCTTTACCCTGATATTTCATTACAAGTCAAAATAACATCCACTTCTGTCTTTCATTCTTTACCCTGATTGGTCATTTCATGCTCCCACTTATCTGTGCACTTGAACTTTTATGCAGTTTGTAGGAAACTTTGGTTTGGCTTATGCAAACCTTTACACACAATTTTAATAAAAGATTGATAAATGAGGCCTACTGTCACATGACACATATCACCCTTCTAATAAAGCACACCAGGTTGCAATTACACATATTCCATACATAACCTGGATTCACTACAGATCTTTGGGAAGTCTTTCTTACAGTGAGGTTACAGAGCCATCTATAATTGTACATACAGCTTGTTTTAAATTCATTTTGTTTGTCTTACGGAGTATGATGGCTTATAGTTTATTAATTCCTGCCATAACAGACTAACCAGGGACATGAGCTGCAAATTATCTATAGCTGGAAGCCCTATACCAGGGTGTCTAAGCTATGGCCTGCGGGGCATTTGCGGCTTGCTGCCATTTTTTAAATGCCCTGTGAGGGCCATTATTTTAGAAATAAAATTGAAGTTGGCCCAGTATTAAGGAAGTTGGGCCACTATTAAAAAATGAGGTTGCTAGTTTGAACACTGGGTGTCACTATCATGTAAGAAATGAATATAAAACACTCCTTCTAGCCCCTACTCAGAACAATAATAATGTAAATTTGACACACCCACATTAATCTTACTAAGTTTTAGCCTAGATATGGCACTAAAGAAATGAAAAATAGAAAGCAAATGCAGAAGATTTCAGGCACATTGGGAAAATGAATCATTTCAGTGCTCAAATGGCATCTAGACTGTCAGCTCAACAAAACAAGTTTTTTCATGCTAATCAAGTGTAAGAAAAGGCTAAGTTACAAGGACTAGTTAAGAGGTAGCTCAGTTTATACCCCAGCACTGAAAACCATTTCCAGAGACTGACTTTGTACAGGAGTGCCTCAGAAAAGTTAACTGACAGTCAGCTTTGCCATTTGATTCAAACCTCCACAACAAGACTTCCACCAGATTCTTCAGTCCCAGGTACAATATCGCAGTTCCCATTAACTTTACTAGAACTGGTGAGTGAAATCTGCAAAATCTTTATTTACACAATGCTGCCAAGCACTGAAAGTGCTTAAAACCCACCTATTGGGTTATTTCATTTGAATTAAAAGGCAGTGGTAGTGGTGGTAATGAATTAAGCTTATTATTCCTTTATTTGTATTATTACAGAGAGTCTGTGGCCCTGACTCCATATTTTTTACTCCACAAGGACCCCAGGAAAAGGTTTGGACACTCCTTACCCACCTGCGTTCAATTTTTCTAAATGTGGTTCATTTTCTTATTATTTCTTCTTTACCAATTTTTACATTGTAAATAATGTTAAGCGATATTAACAGCTTTCATCCTGACAAATATATTTCAGATATTCCTATCTGACATTATCATAATCACTGACATTATATTTTAATCCGAAATATATGTTGTGTAAATGCCAGACAACTTATTGCGCCTTCCTAAAAATTTCAGCCCTCTATTTCTCATATAGCTGTGCTGTTCAAGGTAATGTACCTTTATCGAGTTATGATATTGGCTGATTCATCTTTCCATTATATTTTGTTCCATTTGTCTAACATGTGCCAGAGACTATGCAATGCCTTATATACTGTAATTATCCACCTTAGGCGATTGCTTTAAGACTACATGGGAAGCCTGGCCTCACCTAAAATTACATTAGAATTATACTATACTATACTATTATACTAAATGTTGAAATGTGTCTATATTATTCATCACTCTTGGTGAAATTCAATATTTTAGCAAATCAAATAATCAAATATCTCACTGCAGTATTGTGCTGTTTGTTCATTTTACACTGTAAAGAACTGTTTTCGGTGGACAGCACAGCCTGCGTGAAAATCTCCAGTGAAGCACAGCTTATATGGCAGATTCAAGTATGCTGTTCTTTAATGGGAGAAAAGATTAAGGCTCACTGGACAACAGGCTTTTAATATGTTGTTTTGGGTCCTACAAGGATGTACAAGTTCAATGGGAGTGAATGAGTGTGTGGGTGGGTGGGGTTTGCGTAGAAAAAAATATCTCAGTGTTTGTTGGACAGTGCACTTTTGCTCGTCCTGTCTGGATGCACGACTTCTCCATATGATGATTCAGAGATCTCTCAAAGGAGCAGAACCTCATAACCAACTGCCAATCATCGAAACGGTAATAAACATGACTGACATCTCAAACTTAAACATATTAGCGCCAGTGAAACTTTCAGAGTGCTCTAAGCTAGTATAAAGTTATATTTGATTATTTGCATTTTTTTGTTTATTTATAGGTCTAGATATCTAGCTATCACTATGTTCTTCAATGAAACTGAGCTAGTTAGTGAGCTAGTTAGTTAGCAGTACTCACGGCAAACACTTAAAAACCACCAGCCGCCACTGCGTAAAGCTACTGTAGCTATTGAGTTCGTCGTAGCATTAAATTTATGCTGGTGTGTTTCCCTCTAGTGGTGGTCTGGAAGAATAACTTGTCAAGAATGTAAAATTTCAAATGTTAATATCTCTTCTTTATTGCTCCTTATTATTGATCTGTTATGGTGAATTCATGAACTGCAAGGCATTAAACTTTCATGACTCATCAATTCCTGACTTAACCATCATTCAGCTGGAGTTGCTACACTATGTACATTACATCAGTTGCATAATAAATAACCTTTCATTTGATTTGTTTACGAGTTAGTGTTAGCCTAATCCAGTTTGTTGATCGTTAGAAATAAAATGGACTGAATTGAATACTAAAATATCTAGACTAAAATTGTGAAAACAAAAATAATTGAAAATTATCAGATTACAATGTCAGAGCATTGTAAAAGCAAAATGTTTTATTGTTTCAAGAAAAATATTTTACATATCATTGGACAAAATTATTTCTTCTCACAGTCTACAAATGCATATATCATTATTCTGTCAGTAGTAAAACATTTGATCAGTGTTTATAAAACTTAACATGTCAGACATCCACCGGCTGCTTTACACAACCACGAATGATGTCATCACAGTGCAACACATACACAACTGTGTACATTCTTTGTCTTACACAGACGCACACACCTTTCTACATATCTAGTACATATTCTAGGGTATCTAGCCTCTGACAACCAGCCTGAAAGTTGCATACTCAGCTCCAGTGTGAAATTACAAAACGATAAAAATTCTAACTTTTACAATTTTACATAACAGTTCTGTGATGGTTGTAAAAGGCAGACACATATCTACTTAAAGGAATAAATAAATCACTTTGCTACATACACAGAAACTCCACCTGACCTCAACTCAGGTGCTGCGAAAAGTCAACACAGCAGTGACTACACAACATAAGACAAACTGTACACTCTGTTTTGCACAGCAAACTGCGTGCTCAAAAAGGAAAATGTCCATTCTGTCCATTCCAAGACTTTTCAAATAGAGAACTTTAATGTTTGTCATTCACAGACATTATTCAGCTTTGTAACATTATTGAGTCATTACAAAATATCATAATCCAGTCTTTAAGTGTGTGTGTGTGTGTGTGTGTGTGTGTGTGTGTGTGTGTGTGTGTGTGTGTGTGAGCGAGAAGGATGCGTCATATGACCAGAACCTCTGTTAAAGATTCAAAAATCTGTGTCTCTCACACTTTAAGACTCTTTCTGCAGATGTTTACAGACATCTAAAGCTTGGTTTTAAAAGATTACATCAAGTTTACTTAATACTGAATCTCAAAAAATATCTATAAAAAAGGTCAAAGCATTTAACATGAACATGAAATTTTATATTTGCTCAGCAGACAGTAGTTCAGTTTTTTTTCTGAGCAGCTTGTTGATAAAATACAAATAAAATGCATAAATAAAAAAGATCTTTTATATATGTAGTCCAAAAGCACATAAATAAATAAAAAATAAGCAGTTTAGGGAATAAAGTATAATTAGTATAAAGTAGTCAAAAAGTTTTGGCAGTAGAGTCATTTATCGCTGTCCTCCTTTGCTGTCATTATTACTTGAATGCTTCGGGGATGTGATTCATGTGAATGCTGGTGGGTGGGCTCGAGATTCCCTCTGACCAGTCAGATAAGTTGGAATGTGGAGAGCAGCTAGACCATTGGTCAGGAGAGCCAGGGGATGGAGTCAGGAAGGGATGATCAGGGACCTGTGGCTGGTGATTTGGCGTGTTGTCCATAGGGGCGGAGTAACTGTGCTGAGAAGGAGGAGTCAGAAACTGCGTGCTGGACATAGACTGAGGCAGGCGCTGCGTCTCCTGTGGCAGCACGGTTTGAATTGAGTTGGACTGAAGTTCTGTCCCGATTATGTCACCCAGGAAGTGGTGAGAGAGGCCATGATTGGGGGCGGAGTTTGAGTTTTGGTGCTGCAGATGGTTTTGATGCATGTGGTTAGACAGCAGGTGAGCTGGTGTGCCCAGGTGGCTGCTTTGCATTGTGGGATAGCCCATCACTTGCGGCAAGTTAGCGCCGTGGTGCATCGTTGGCATTATAGCCGAGAATGCCCCTTGTTGCTGTGCCCTTGCCAGCCAATCACATGGCCCTGTCTGGGCTCCACCTCCATTATTAGCCACTCCGAGGTGAGACAAGCGTGGAGGAGCTGAATCAAATGGCTTTGCCATTCCCAGGCGAGCCCCGCCCATTTGGGAGTCAGCCAACCCTTGCAAGTGATGGGTGATAGGTGGGGACTGTTGGAAGGGTGATGTCATCATTGGGGGTGAGGAGACATCTGATTCCATTGGAGAGAGGATGTTTGTGTCTCCATTCTTTTTCTTTTTCATCTTCATCTCCTTTCCTCCCTCCTTTCCTCCAGGTTTGCGGGGTTTCTTTGCATTATTCGTGTTATTTGTGCCACCCGGGCTAGTTCTGATGCCCAGGAAAGCCTCGGGCGAGCAGATTGGGGGTGAATGAGTGAGAGTGGGAGGGGTCTGAACCAGATTATATTCTTCCAGCAGGCGCACAATATCATGGTGCATACGCTCATTGGCAATGTCACGTGGCAGCTGATCCAGGTGATCCGTAATGTCACGGTTGGCCAGGTGGTCGAGGAGGAGCTTTGCTGTCTCATAGCTGCCCTCACGTGCTGCCAAGAAGAGGGGCGTTTCCTCCTGCAAATGTATACAAGATCTCAATGTTAAACTTTTACAAATTTAGAAACCTGGATAATGCACAGTAAATGATGAGAATAAGCACTAGGTATGTATGATAACGAATACATACCTAGTGCTTATTCTCATAATTTACTAATTATTAATATAATTATTCTGCATATATTATTCATACAGTTTAGGAACAAAATAGTTGCAACATTTTGTCATTTTATTATTGAAAATCAATTGTGTATTACATGCATGTATTCTTTTCACATGTATAAATCTTTGAATCAAAATAAGATTACAAATCATTTACACTGATTTGTGCAGCTCTAACATAAACCCTATCACTGCACACATATACACACCTTGTTGTTCTGCAGATCCTTGTTGGCTCCATTCTTCAGAAGCACTACAGCAGCCTCAACATTGTTGACAGCAGCGGCCCAATGGAGAGCAGACTTTCCTATATAGAGAGAGGCAGGGAGAGAGAAAGGAGTCAATTTTTGGAATTTATATTAAAGAAAAATTCAAATTGTGTGAATATTAATATTTGCAGAGTTAGTATTCCTGGTTGCAGTTTGGGTTTCTGACGATTTAATATTCGCTGTTTAATGTAGATTGCTTCCTGAGATGTGAGATTGCTGCTCATGTGTTCTTGCTGTACTAACTAAGCAAATCACATAAGAAATTGCCTTGCTTTGGTAAATAAGGATTGTGTGTAAAAATGAATGTGTACCAGAGTCATCAATGGCATTGGCATCAGCATGGCAGTTGATGAGCTCCTCAACCATGCCCTCCACTGCTAGGCGTGTGGCCAGGATGAGTGGCGTCGTGCCATCGTTCATGCGCGCATCCAGATCTGTAGCCCGATTCCGGATTAGGATCTGTAAGAAAGGTTCAGATGATTTAAAAACTACCCAACCACCCATTATCCTTGACAAGAAAACTGGGCTAAAATTGTGCAATGTTTATTTGGCATATGCATAAAATAATTTTTTTCCAAAGTAACGTTATGTAATGCAGTGCAAATATAGATCTCCCCTTTCTTTTCACTCAATAGTTCACTCCCAATTCTTACCTCAGGTACTATTTCAACTTTCAGGTTTCTTATAATTTTCATGTTTATAGATATGGTTTGCTGAATTGCAGAATTACACACAGGCTAATCAGCTTAGCATTACACCTAATTCTTAAATTATTTTGCTGACAGTATATAGTCTGTAAGGTCTGAAGGCTTCCACCTTTGCCTCATTTTGAGTCAGGTAAAACTCTTGTGTGTATGCCAGCAACCACCGTGTCGGTAAAGTATGTGTACCTGGAAGACTCCTTGTGCATCAGCAGCCACAGCAGCATGTAGTGGTGTTCGTCCTGCATGGTCCTGTGCATTGGCATCTGCCCCAGACTCTAGAAGGCGCTTGGCGGCATCAGATCGGGCATAACGGGCAGCCAGGTGCAGTGCCGTCTCACCTGCACGCTCTGTACGCTGGTGTGGATCGGCGCCATGCCAGAGGAAGTTGGCAATGACGCCTTCCTCCCCCTCCTCCTCCTCACCAGCCTCACCACTGCATGAGGCGATCATCAGAGGTGTCAGGCCATCTGAGAAATAGAACAAGAAAGATACTGGGTTCAAAATGTGTCCTTACTCACTACTTCCTGCTTTGTTTTTATTCATTCTGAACATGTATCTACTCAAAGGAAGTTTTGATTTGTTGACTTTTAGAATTATTGTCATTAAACCATAATCAGCATTTGTATCTAGCTCTTCACCCATGGTCCTGATAGGATCAAGATTCCAGATAAATACTATTATTACAGGGTTTACCCATCATTCAGCTGGATAATACTCATTCCAGGGTTTCAAGCGTGGAATTTAAGGAAAGAGACTATTTGTTTATTTATGAGCCCAGATGCTGTGATGGGATTGTGATGTGAGGTAAGGGTCACTCACCGGGGCCAAGTACGTTCACATCTACGCAGTCAGTGTCTGTGTCTGCCCGCGGTGGTGTAGGAGCTATCGAGGTCAAGCGCAAGTCGGCCGCATCGAGATGCTGCTGAGTCCACTGACGTGGATCTGGCTGGATACCTATATCTGGTGTGGTGTGGTCATCAAACTGCATATACACAAAAATATTATATCATTAGTTGTGCATTCACATGGTATCACTTATAAATACCTCCTCAAACTGTACACACACGATATTGTCATGATACTGGCATGGACTGATACTCAATCTGTGCCCCTAATAACAATAATTATAATGAGATATACTTAGTAATAAATGAAACCGCAATGGCAATGAGAGAAAATATGGATTTTGAATGCAGGAGTAATTTGCAGGAGATTTCACAGGGACTACGCAAGTTAATTCCATAGCTTGAAATCTAAATCTAGGGACCATAAGTGAGCCAGAGACCTTCTCAAACAAGTAGGTGTACATGATAGTAGGGGTAACCAGTGCAATTTAAACAGAGCAGGTGAGATCTGACTGACAAAGTATCTGATCACATCCAACTCATTAACAAACCTAAATTCTTAGAGAAAAAGGATCCACAGGGTTTCTTTGGCTGTTTAAATGGTTATAGCTTTGCAAAGAGTCTGGATGAAACCTTTCGTGAAAGTGAAACCTTTTGTTATAGGGTTTCTACAAAGAACCTTTATGTGTTCCCCTTAAGGGACAAGCCAAAAACCCTTTTAGGGTACATGGTTGTTTTTCTAAGAGTGTACACAGAGACACACACTCTTACCCTGAAGCGTTTGCAGTGGTCTTCCTCTGCCCACTCACTCAGCTGCTCGTCCATCAGAGTGCTATCAGAGTTCTTCAGAGGCCTTTGAAAAAGAACAAATTAATAATTAATAATAATAAATCAGAAATGCAGACAGCTGCCAGAAGCCTACTGCTGGAATCTTTTAGTTGTATTCACCAATCAGTAATACACATAGTCTGAGTATAAATCAAACAGCACAAATTATCCAGAACTCACATACATACATGTTCTTGCTACCTGTTCTGCTCATACACACACGCTCACACGCTCACACACGCTCGCTCACACACTCACTTAAGTCCAACTGAGTCCTCTCCCACAGGTTCTCTGCGTTTCTTTTTGGTTTCAGTCACTTTAAAGCCCTCAGGGAACCAGAGCTGGCCATGCTCTCGCTTCCGCTTGCGTGACAGCACAACTCCGACTGCAGCCAGGACCAACACAGCCAGGACCAGAAGAGCCAGAAACATGGGGTACATCTCTCCACGGCCAGGGGCCTCGTTCTCACCTACAAACAAATGTTACAAGAGAGAGAAAGGCCTGTATAAATACTGTTTTTGTACGAGTCAGTATTGTTCTTTTAATGCATCGTAGTGTGAGCACTCACTTGTAACAGCCTCTATAATGTAGGGAACATTGAGATTGCCGCTGGAGGCCAGCGCTCCCAGGAATGCAGCCACATCTGTTGCACTCTGAAAACACTCTTCTGACTGCTGGTAACATTGCCGGTTATCGATCTCCAGATATACAATGGAGCTGCAATGCACGCACGAACACACACACACACAGTAGGATTAACATACATATTACATGTTTTAATGTTGCTCTGTATCATTAGTTGCTGTACTGGTGTGTCAGCTCAATACTCGAGCTGTATTGTCATCTTACTGTATAGTTGCATTATCAATATCTATGTATCAGTCTATCTATTCACTAGTCATGGTTTTATCAACACTCATTCTATTTGTCAGTGACACTATTACTCACCCTTTAATCTCCATGCTGTCCAGCTCTCGTCGATGGCGGGGCTTGAGCAACGCTGACAGGCTCCTAGCAGTGCGCTGCAGCAGGTGACCAGGATTTGTGCTCCACTCATGGGCAGTACGTGTGTGTTTGCTCAGCTCATGTTCAGTGCCGTAGTATGGGTAGACTAGAGGCTCGCCTGTGGTGGCATGGCGCTTGAGGGCGACATTGGTGCGCAACAGGGCACTAAGCTGGCGCAGGAAGGAGGAAGATCTGTTGAGCAGCTCACTGGGTGGCAAGTGCACCACAAGCACCAGGATGCCAGACGCCAGACGCTGTGGTACATCCTCAGCACAGTCCAACCCATCCCAGCCACACTCAGCACTGTTGCAGCCCTGATCGCAGTGGCCGTCCGAGTAGTGGTCCTTACAGTACTGATCATATAAGGGACTAGAGAGAGAGAGAAAGAGAATTAGTGATGTAGATTTTTCAATACATATTTTAATTTTCTATTTTTCTATATTTCTTAGCTAAATCCTATTCATATTTATTGTATGCTGTTTACATAACTACTTGCATAATCTTATAACTGCTGAAATCAGATAATAATCTGACACACATAATTATATGGAATTATACGGAAGTGGTAATCATTAATCAGTAAGGAGTAACTACTGCTTTCAATAAGAATATTTTTGGACTTTTTTTTTTAAGTAGAGTTAAGTGAAGTTTGGTACTGAGTTTGGTATTGTGTATGAGACTTACTTGCACTGGCCCTCGAGCTGGTGGCAGTCAAAGCCATCGTAGAGACAGCCAGCACTATGACATTGCATGTCGCACTTGCCATCGTTGAAGTACCTCCAACACTGCAGGGCAGCACTGCACTCGTGCCAGGGGTCATCAAAATTGAGCGAACAGTCGCCGCCATCCCAGCCGCATGCGTGACTGTTACATGCTGCATCACACACACCGTCACCGCCTCGCTGCTCACACTGTGGCACCTCACAACCTGGCTCCGCCTCTTCTGACTCAGCTGGGGGAGGGGTGATGTCCAGACCCCGGCCCCCGTTGAACGAATAGTCTAGGATGTGGCAGAAGAGGCCGTTGAAGTGTGATGGGCACAGGCAGTGGAAGAATGGGGCCTCTGCAGATGCCTGACACGTGCCACCATTGTAGCACGGGTTGGAAGCACATGGAGAATCAAGGCGTGTCTGGCACTCGGGTCCACTGTAACCTGGTGGGCAAAGGCAGCGTGGACCCGTGACACAGGTAGCACCGTGGCGGCAACGCAGGGGGCCACATGAGCTTGAGTCGTACTCACAAGATGAGCCTGAAAAACCCTACAGCAGAGGAGAAATAACTTTACTGTGTGTGCAAATACTCTCTACATACAAATAGTGTCAGATTTTGCAGTCTGGATAGAAGTACTTATATTTGCAGCTATAACTTTAGGTAAATGTGTCAGATATAGGTTGTGTGTACTTACAGGTGGGCATTTGCAGATGTATCCATGTTTGGTGTTGCTCGCGACTGCACAGGTTCCACCATTTTTGCAGGGTTTATCCTTACAGCCGTCAAACACAGTGTCACAGCGTTGGCCTATACACACACACAAACACCCACAGAAGTGATTAAAGCTGATCCCACAGACAACTTTAGAAATATTAATAACCTTTGAAATGACTGACAAAAATGCTTAAACCCCCATCAGTGTTTCATACTCAACTTACTATTGTGTTACGTAACAAAATATTAGATAGCGTTTAATACATGTTAATAGACGTACACCATTAAGTAGGCCTCTGGGAGTGTGTGTATGAGTAAGTGATGTCTGTGTGCACATACCTGTATACCCTGTGCGGCATTCACAGCGGTAGCTGTTAACCAGCTGGACGCAGTTGTAGGATCCGTTCGGGTCGCAGGGGTCAGACAAGCACTCATTCACGTCACCCTCGCATCGCTCACCCACATAGCCTGGCGGGCAAACACACCCATAACCACCCACCCGGTCCACACAGCGCCCACCATTAAAACAACGTGGCTCGCCAGTCTCAGGATCCACATCCGGGGAACAATCATCCACATCGATTTCACAGTGAACACCTACAGAGTGACAGAGGATGAAAATATTTATTATTATTTATTATGTAAATAGGATTCACAGAGGGATGCACTGTTTTTTTTTTTTTATTTATAAAGATTTTATTCTGTGGAGTTTGTCTTATAAAATAAATTTTTGTAAAAGCTTGTATCCATTACAACAAGCCTCATCTTTTTACTGTTTTGTTGGTACTTGGCTTACAAAATTGGCTTACAATTAATACATGGCTCCATGGAGTGTGAATGTTTTACAATCTATTCCATGAATCCAAAATCAGAAGGCTGAATCAGGCTAATGTTCTAAAAGATGATAAATTCAGATGCTTTTGTTCATGCATTAATATTGCATGGGTTAATTGTTCTGCCAGTTGCTAGGGGTTCATGTTCATGGTTTAATCTGCAGAATATGAAAACAGTACGCACTGAACACAAGTTTAGCTTAACCATTCTGGCAAATGGGCTGATTTCTAGCTAATTTACACTAGGAGTGTAAACACTAGGAGACTGTGTGTATACTCACCTTGAGTTCCTCGAGGGCAGGAGCACTTGTAGGTATTGACGAGGTCGATGCAGGTGCCTCCATTCTGACAAGGCTGAGACGCACACTCATTTATCTCCTTGCTGCAGTTTACCCCATGGTATCCCGCCACACACTTCCAGAGAAGGAGAAAGAAGGGGAAAATACATATGCAAATTTAGTTCCAGCACCAGTCAGGAAACAGCAACGAGTGCTTTCTGACACGTAATGTTTTCAGACACAACACCTGGAACATAGTTTAACAGTAATATGTGGGATGTATATCAAATCCCACATTGTGGTATTGGTAGACTTTCTGTTTCCAATACTTCAGCTTGTTTATGAGACACCACATTCTCACAGTCTGCCGCTGAGTCACTCATATATGAATCATTCTGTAAACCTAACTGTGTATTTGATGAACAATTCTGTCCTCAGCACAAACGGCCAACAGCTCTTTCTGTAATGTACACGGCAGTATGTGTGTGATTTCATACCTCACAGGTGTATCCACCCAGGTAATCGGTACAGGTTGCACCGTTGTGACATGGGTTTGGCACACACTCGTCCACCTGCTCCTGGCAGTAGCTGCCCATGTAGCCTGCCTGGCACCGGCACAGGTGTGTGCTGCCTGCATCTACACACTGGCCTCCGTTACGGCACAGAGCTGCCACAGATACACCTGGAGAGAAAAGATGAATGGGCAGACAGAAAGAGAGAGAATAGTGGAGAGTGTGAGTGTGCACAATCATAGTAGGCCTACTGTGAGAGAACACAGATACTTATAGACCATACACTCTCTCTCTCTCTCTCTCTCTCTCTCTCTCTCTCTCTCTCTCTCTCTCTGTGCATTACCTTGCTGCTGAGCGGCGACCTCACAGCTGACGCTGGGCACATCGCAGTAGATGCCAGTCCAGCCACTGGCACACTGACACGTGAAGGAAGAACCCTGTTGCCAACATGAGCCTCCATTTTTACAGGGAGATGAATCACACCAGCGCACCAGGCTCTGGAAAAACCACACACAAAGATAGACATGTTTAGTAAACATACATTCATACCAGTCCCCTTTTTCATCTGAACTTTTGCAATACAAATGCATAATTGTTTGTGATGCTAATAATGCACCTTGAATTGATTCGAAAATAAAATACACACATTCAATAAATAATTTAGGACCTGGGGAAACACTATCTAGAGAAAATGCTCATTTGTAATATTGTTTCATGGAAAAATACTTCAGTTACATTGTAAATATTAAACAGTTCAGCGATGATACTGCTTTTGATTGATTATTGGGCTGCTTTTGTCATGCAACCCTAATTACAGTTAGTCCCCCTATGTATATATCATGTATATAAACAAAGGTGCATAAATAAAAAGTAGCACATATGAGCTGATTTTCATTTTTTATTTCAATTTCAGTCACTGTTCTACATTCATGCAAATATGTATTCAAAAACAGTTGAAGCTAATAAGAAATAAGAAGCTGGAGTGCATGTGTGTATGTGTGTGTACCTGGCAACTGGTGCCCGTGTAGCCATGGGGGCAGGTGCATTTGTAGGTGCCGTAGCCGTCTTGGCATGTGCCGCCGTTAAGGCATGGGCCTGAGTCACACTCGTTTACGTCATGCTGGCAGTAGCTGCCCGTGAACCCGGGCAGACAGACGCATGAGAATGAGTTAATCCCATCCACACATGTACCGCCATTGAAGCAGGAGCTGCACACACAAAAGGGGTTAAATTGCGTTGTCTATAAAATGTGTTTTATTTAATCAATAAAGTTTTAGCACAAGTGAGGAGAAATGAATGAATATAGAATTGCTTATTCATATTTACATCTGTAGTATATTTGTGTGTTGAGGGGTGTGTGTTTGTGTGTGCGCACGCTACCTCTCAGTGCAGTCAGGTGTGTTGATCTCACAGTTGATGCCGCTGAATCCAGCTGGGCAGCTGCAGGTATAGCTGTTCACGCAGTCTGTGCAGTTCCCCCCATTGCGGCAGGGGGCACTCACACACTCATCGATGTCCTCCGTGCATCGCTCACCACGGAATCCAGCCACACACACACATGTGAAGCCATTCACACGGTCCACACACACACCACCGTTGCTGCAGGGGTCTGACACAGAGAGGGACAGGCAGATTAACAATCAGACAAGATTTTATCTTCAGTTTGAGTGCATATGATGTGTTCGTGTACTCAGGGTGCACTGTGGTGTATGTGTGTTTGGCGTATTTGTGTATCTTACTAGGAGTGCAGTCGTCAATGTCAGTCTCACACAGGTCTCCTGTGAATCCTGGGTTACATCGGCATTGGAAACCACCCATTGAGTTCACGCACACTCCGCCATTACGGCATGGGGACTTCACACACTCGTTGATGTCCACTTCACATGTCTGACCTACAGAGAAGGATAAAGATTTTACGAATGATAAAGATGATGACATCATTAAAACACTTGATAAAGATGTTTTTTGACCCACACATACACACACATGCATGTTTACCTTGCCAGCCAGTTGGGCAAGCACAGGAGAAGCTCTGGTAGTCCTCAGACTCACGACACACACCTCTGTTCTTACATGGGCGTGCAGAGCAGGGCGCTAACACACTCTCACACAGCTCACCTAGACCACACAAAGAAATCATTTTAATATACTTAACACACTATGAAGACAAATTCACATGCACTTACTCTCACACATACACATTGTTAAGCAACCCTATTATTTCCTTGACACTTTCCAGGCACACAATATAGTGGTCAGCAATTTCCTGCAATTCTGGGTTTCCCCCTTAACAGGAAATAGGAAGTAGAAATGCAGGAAATGTACCAAAAGTTCCCACTCTGATAAAAGGCGCAAAGGATGTTCAGGCAAACACTAACACTACAAAACACCAAACAATGCCATGTGAAGCAGACTGAAGGATGCCTGTGCATTTGTATTTGTGTGTGTGAAAGAAGGAGCATGAAAGAGGGAGAATGTGTGTGTTTTGTACCCGTATACGGCAGCAAGCAGTTGCACTTGTATCCAGCTACATCATCAATACAGGTGCCCTGGTTCAGGCAGGGGTTGGATGCACACTCGTTGATGTTAGTCTGGCAATTAGGACCTGCAACACACGTTAAAGATTACAAAAATCTACATATAGAAACACAAACAAACAGGTGTCTAGACATAGACAGAAACACTCACCTGTGAATCCTGCTTTGCAGCTGCAGATGTAGCCATTGGTCATGTCTCGGCATGTTCCACCATTTACACACGGGTTGGACAAACACTCGTTCACGTTCAGGTCACAATTGCGGCCCGTCCAGCCCGGCTCACACACGCACACATAGCTGTAGGTACAAAAAAAGACAGTGAGTATGAGCAAGAGTGTGTAACTAATTAAGGCATGCTATGTGTATCATAAAGTATGTTTCCAAACCAAATGTTCCCCAACTTCTAATGAATTCCGAAAAAGTCAGCAAAAGAAAATGGGACTCATTCTGTGTTTCCATTAATTACTCAAAATCAAAAGAGTGCCAGCCAAACACGCACAGTCACTGAGACTGAACTTGTAATTAATTATTCAATAAATCTGTTTTCATCATCCATTTAGCATATTTTTTTTATCCATACACAAACTTTTCTACCTCACTTTTTTGCAAGAACTGAATGTTTTTTTTTTGTTACATAACGGCAGTTCCTAATATAAAAAATATATAGTAATATAGTATTGTAATTGAGTCTAAATGCTGATTTAAATTTGTCATGAACCAATACAGAACACTATCTGACATAACATTTAAATGTTTTTTAAACAATAATATACTTTTTTTTTTTGGAGTGTTTGTGAGACAGAGACATACGTGTTGGCCTGGTGCTGACAGTTGCCGTGGATGCAGGGGTTGCTGGCACACTCATCACGCTGTGAAAGGCACATGGAGTCATGGAAGCCTTCAGGGCAGAGGCAAGTGAATGAGTTCACGCCGTCCACACAGGTGCCACCGTTACGGCATGGGTTCACTACGCAGTCATCTATGTTAATGTTACATGTCGCTCCTGAAATAGAGACAAATGCAAGCAGAGGAATTAAAATTGAATAGAAAAAGAATTTAGATTTTTTTTTTTTTTTTTAACTTTTGTTTCCGTTCTCTCTTTAGGGATAAATCAGGACACTGATTCCTCTTCCTCCCAAACTCTCTGTTAATACTATATGTACCCTGTGAATTGCCTTATAAATAAACTGGGGCATAGCCAGGCAGCTCTTCCCATCTGCAAAGCCAAGCTAATTTCAAAAAACAGAAGCCTGAAATAAATATAGCCAGAACCATTGCATGGCAAACATTTTTCTTCTAATGCATTTTTTTTAAACAAATATCTTTAAAGAAGACCTATTATATGACTCATGAGGTGAGTCATATAGTCAACTTCCAATACTTTTCTACAGCAAGTTTCAGTATAAAAGCCTTTGCAAGTATGTGTGTGTGCATACTCTGAGGATGTTGAACAGCTGGGGAAGGACGGACCATGTGAATGACAGGCCTTGTGAATGACAAAGACAGAACCTCCCCCTCCCTTCCTTTCTCTCTTCTTTCTCTCACACACTCTTCGATGGGGGAGGTGGTGTCCCATAGAGGGATGTTTATAAACACAAAGGAGGCAGCCATATTTCACACATGACCGAGTAACAATTACCACCCCACCCCCTAATTACCCCCCACCCCCCGCACACCACCTCTACGGACAGACAGTGTCACCTAACCGCCTGCTTCTTCTATAACAATGGCCCTTTATCCCCCCACCTTTCCTATCTCTACCACACTCACACACATTATGCTGTTCGTCTTTCAAAAAGTTTTTCAAATGTGTGTGTGTGTGTGTGAGAGGGGGGGCGCCAGCTGAGACACAGCATCCAGGGACAGGTGAGAGCTTAAAAGGACATCAGTGCAAAGCACACAGGTGTGTGTCTGTGTCCCAGTTAGAAAAGGGCGTCTCTGTCCTCAAATGTTATCCGACACCAAAGCCGGGCACCTCGCTCACCACCTGTTGCACACTCACATGCACACACACACGCGCACGCACGCACACACACACACACACACACACACAAACACACACACAGATTCCTACCTGTGTATCCAGGCTCACACAGGCACTCATATCCGTTGATCTTGTCGATACATTTGCCAAAGTCACATGGGTTACTTTTGCAGTCATCCACATTGATCTCACAGTTCCGACCTGCACATGCAACATGATTTAGAGGGTATACTGACTAATTTGTGTGTCTGTGTGTGTGTTTGTGTGTATGAGATACCTGTGGTTCCTTTAGGGCAGCTGCAGGTGTACGAGTTCTCCCGGTCTAGGCAGGTACCCCCATTACGGCACGGTTGACTCAAACACTCATTGATGTTGATCTCACACAGGCGGCCAGCATATCCGGGGCGACACGCGCATGTGAATGAAGCCACACCGTCCTTACACACTCCGTAGTGGCATGGGTTTGAGGCACACTCGTTTATATCTATCTCACACATAGAGCCTGTAAAACCTTCAGAAAGAAGAGAAAGAAAAAAGATGATTCAGATGCTTAGTTTGATTTACGTGTGATTTGTTTATTAATGTGTGTATTTGTGTATACCCACCTTCTTTGCACTCGCAGGTGTATTTGTTTGGCCCGTCAGTGCACTTGGCTCCATTCTGGCACGGCGTGCTTGCACACTCGTCTACATCCACTTGGCACAGGCTCCCAGAGAATCCTGAGAAATAAAATGTGTTACAACTCTCCTCATACCTCCTCAATTTTTCTATGCACAAATATATGTTTTTCTCCTCCTATCCAGCCTCCATGTTCCCTCTCCTCTGTCCTCTACCAATGATCTCATGTAAAACTCAATGCACAAAAAGCAAGCTGTCCAGTCCAATAGACAGTCATGCACAAAACCTGACTGGCTGAAAAATGGTCCAAAGACCATTTTATTTAGATGAGCAAATCAGCTCAGAAACAGTTACCTTTAGGACACTCGCAGTGGAAAGAGTTGATCTTGTCGATGCATTTGCCATTGTTGAGACAAGGCTGGGAGGCGCAGTCATCTGTATTGATCTGGCAAAACACGCCTTCATACCCTACATACATAAAGTTTTCAAAAAGACAAAATGATAAAGAGTTCTCTTATGAAACAGAAACCTTACACACCAAGCACTTGCATTTTGGTACAATCCTCACCTGGCATACAAATGCAGTGAAAACCACCAATCTGATCAAGGCAGGTGGCATCGTTCTGGCATGGGTTAGACTTGCACTCGTTCACGTCCATTTCACAGCGTGGCCCTTCATAACCTTGGAGGCACTTGCATTGGAACGAGCCCTTGGTGTTCAGACACCGGCCACCATGCTCACATGGATTGGCCCCTGAAAAAACACACCGATCATAAATATCAGCCAATCACAGAATAGCTTCTCTCTGCATTTCAATTCAATCTTCTCACTGCATTCAACATCACACAAATCTCATGAGCAGTTTTCAGTTGGCTGTGTCACAATGCATGACACTGTGGTATCAATCAGTTCCAATTTTCCATGTTGCCATCAAAAATACTTTAATCATATATTGGTAATTTAATTATTGGTAAAACTTTTGTTAAGGTTAATCAAATATATCAGAGCAGGGTAAACACTACACTCCAATTCTGGTGCATTACAATCCAGCTCCTACCACTCTAACCAATCAGGGCTCGCCCCTGTGCCATGTCCCTCCCTAACGAACTGTGCTGTGATTGGCTATTACCAAGGGAGCACTCGTCAATGTCCTGGTTGCAGGCAGAGCCGGTGTAGCCAGGAGGGCAGGTGCAGATGGCCATGCCATTGACAGGGTTGGTGTCACAGTTGGAGCCTTTCTGACATGGGTTACTGATGCATGCATCATCCAGATGACACAGAAGACCTGCAAATAAACAAGTACATAAACAACAAAATAAAAAGTTAATAGGACTGTGCATAGGATTTGCAGCTGCATTCTCAGTGCATAAACACACACACCCCCACACACTCACCAGTGCGTCCGTGTGGGCACTCGCAGTAGAATGATGCGACACGGTCGTGGCATGTGGCTCCGTGATAGCAGGCTGCACTGGCGCAGTCATCAATGTTCTCGCTGCAGTCATCGCCTGTCCAGCCGTTCACACACACGCAGTGGAAACCGCCCACTGTATTGTGACATGTGCCACCATTTTGGCAGGCATTTGGGGACAGCTCACACTCGTCCACGTCTTCTGTACAGTACTGACCTGTGTGCGAATGTTGAGATTAAAGGTCATGCATCAGAGGAATAGTTTGAGTGGTGGTGATTTCATACAAATGTATTTATAATATTTACATGTATTTATTGACACAGTTGTAGATGTGGTATTAATTGTGTGTAGCATTATTTTGCATTATATTTACAATTGTGTATTATAGTATACCTGTAGATGTGCATTGTTCATCATAGTAGATGCTGTGTAGCAGTGTGTAGGAATATGCAACACTTTTTTAGTATTAAGTAAGTGGTGCTGTGGAGTGTTATATAATGTCTTGTACATATACAATTTTGTTGCAGTGGCAGTTGTGGCAGGTTTGTGCAATTTTTTGGCCTTTTTAGTACCAGAACATTTGGCACTAAAAAACTAGTACCATTGACTAGTGCAATACCAAGTTCTAGTGGTGGACTCTGCAGTAGCCCAAGCTGCAGTATTGTCTGCAGTGTTGTGTATGCATATAGAACAAAAGGTTTCATCTATTACGCTAAAGTTTTTTCTGTCTTTCTGGGGGAAACTGTAATGGTTCTATAAAGCATCATAAACAACCTTACAATGTGGGCCAATTTACAAAAGATTTCAAGTAGAACTTTCTTAGGAGTTGTGCTGTGTGTAGTACTGTGCTGCACTGTGCAGTATTGTGTAGTGTGTTATACCTGTCCAGTGTTTGTCACAGTGGCAGTTGTATGTGTTCACGCCATCTATACACCTGCCTCCATTCTCACACGCATGCTGAACACAGTCGTCAATGTTATGCTCACAATCCTGCCCGGTGAAGCCTGAAGACAAAAACAGTGAGTGAATGAATAAACCGAGTGAAAGATAGGCTGTGGGAACCTGTGTGTGAGTGTGTGAAAAATTCCCCCCCGACCTGTACACAACAAAAGGTGTGTGTGTGTGTGTGTGTGTGTGTGGGTGCTGGAAAGTACATTTAACTACAGCAATCAAGATGAGCTATTGAGGTTAATCATAAACCTAGAGACCAAAAGAGTTGCGCTGCACATCAGAGCAACACACTGCTTGTTACACTATAACCGCCCACACACACAAGCACAATCATGTACACATCCAGACACACTCATTCAATCACCCATCTGCACCATATCACTCAGACACACACACACACACACACACACACTCTCTCTCTCTCTTCCTTTACCTGGCAGGCAGGTACAGGCGTAGCCAGTGTCACTGGTCTGTGTGCATGTGCCCCCATTAGCACATGGAGAAGGCTGGCAGGGCTGGAAGGGGCGCTCACAGTGTGTGCCAGCGTACTCGGGTGGGCAGCGGCAGCGGTATGAGCCCACCTCGTTTATACACACTCCGTTGTTCTGGCAGGGTGAGGGAGTCGTGGCGCACTCGTTTACGTCCAGACGGCATGTGGGCCCATGGAAGCTGAGCGGGCACGTGCAGATGAAGTGAGAGTCGAATGCTGAGCACCGGCCACCGTTGGCACAGGGGTTTGACGCGCAGGGGTCCGCCTGTTGGCATGTCTTACCTGCACAACACATATATTTTCAGGGTAGCACTAATGCTTGAATTACAAGCATTATTACACAGTGCATCTGAATACCATATCTAATAAGAATTTTAAATGCAGGAATTTGATTTTATATATACACATGTATGTATGTATGTACCTGTCCAACCGGGCGGGCAGCGGCAGCTGTAGGTGCTGAGTGTAAGGAGTGAACAGGATCCTCCATTGCGGCACGGTGAGCTCATGCAGGCGTGATTGACAGGTGTCAGGCACAGCGGCCCACTGAAACCCAGCGTACAGTCGCATGTAAACTCCACGTCATTGCCCTGTGTGCGTGGGCGACACACACCGCCATTCCGGCATGGTGATGGACTGCATGGGTTTGGGAACTGGCACTGGGCACCCGCATAGTCCACAGGACAGCTGAGAGATAAACAGAATGAAACACAGACACACAAAATCCATCAAAGATTTTTCCAAATAACAGCAGAAATAAAAAGTGGAAATAATTTTTTGGCTTGATAGCTCAGAGTTCAGGAGTTCCCGAGAAACTTTTGAATATGGCAAAACCCATGGAAGTTCAGTTTGCATGTGGTGCTATTTTATTTGTAGTTTTTCATAGTAATTAACCAATTAAGAAAAAAAACCTAATAGTTACATCTTACTTATTAAATCATTACCCTCAGTTATCAGCTAGCTCATGCTCAGCATTAATATTTCATGTCTAGCAAGAATGTTCTCAGGGCTGTGTGTGTGTGTGTGTGTGTGTGTGTGCGTGCAGCAGGTGTGCGCATTGATGAGTGCAGTTGTGAGGCAGGCCCCTCCCTCTGCTCTCTGCCTCTCCCCTGAACCCTGTTGCTATGGCAAGTGGCGTGAGGTCACCAGGGCTGATCCCCAGAGAGAGCACACTCCTCCTGTCATCCCTCCATCCACCCACCAATCCAACTCTCTCTCACCACTCCATCTTTTTTTCCACCTCCGTATATATGTGTATCTTTGTTAACTGCTTTAAGTTCCATCACTCTCACTCTCTTGCTCATCTTATTTCTCTCTACTTCTGTCTGTTAAAGTTTTTTTTTTATCTCCCGTAATGTTTTCCATATTCTCTCTTTCTCTCATTCTCTCTCTCACCAATGATCAGCATTAATAAATATCTCAGTTGCTATACCAATAAGGATATGTACACCTTCCTCAAAATGTGTGTGTTTACTCTCAGCATTGATTTGGATAAACACTCTTTGTCTCTGTGGCACTGCAGCAGCAGGCGTCTGTAGCTTGCCGTGGCAACATGTGTGTGTGTGTGTATGTGTGTCTGAACAGATGCAGTGGTGACCTATGACCACATTTGTGACTCCAGGCTACAGCCTTCGCAGGGGGCTGGTCTGCCATCTGCTACTGATTGCCCTCAATGTGTGTGTTTGTGTCTGAGTCTGTGCGTGTGCATGTTCACACCTCCCGCTTCCTGCCTCAGTGTGTGAAACTAAACAACAAACTTTCGTTTTCTCTAATCTAGTTTAGTCTTTTGCGCTTTATGCTAAAGCAGATTACACAGCGCGCACACACACACATACGGTATCTTAATTCATTCAAGATTTCTCCACTACTCACACTCAGACAACTAACACCCCAAACACACACATATTTACATATAGCAAATTAAACTTCTAAGCTATAAACAACCCTAGAGAGATTGAGATTTGCTTATGAAGTGATCAGATGTCTTAGGGATGTTTTACGAAAATGATTACTGACATTCATGACAGAAAATCAATAGAACTTAGTATGGATCACTTCTTTAGTTTCCTGTAACTCATCTATTAAATAACCTCACATACTGTCAAATAATCAAACACCAGATGCACTAAAGAACAAGAAATCATACAAAAGGAAATTAATGCAAGGTCAGCGCAGGGAAAGCAAGGCCTTATCTTACATGGGACTGATTGGGGTGAAGGGGGAAGCTCGTTTCGCCACTGAGGAACCAGGATGCTGAAGCAGTGAATTTGGATGCTACATTTATGCATGGTAACATTGCTTCACTGTTTCCTTCCAGAACATTTAAATAATACTTGATGGAGGACGTGATTCGCATTTTCTTTGGCCAGCGTATTTGGAAATTTTCTTATCCCACACACACATACACAAACAACAATGCTGACATGATCATGCACAAACTGGAATTAATTAGTGTAATGGAACTTTCATGGCAGATGTAAATATGTACCTTACACTAAAATACAATTTAAAGCCTGCAGGTTTGAATGTTCCAAAGCAAAACATTACTGGAGTGCTGATAATGTCCTGGGTTTTTGATTGTGAACCACTGACACTGTAGCCAACATGTTACACCAGCAGGGGACGCAAGGACTGTGCACTGAAATGAGCATGGCTGCTGTCCTTCAGCACTCTCTAAAGAAAAGATGCCAGCTTAAGGGCTTTTGTTCAGTTTTCAAAACACACACATGTTACAATCAGTGGGAAATGCAGGACCATGAAACCATGCAGGAAAGAAGTCGCGATTGAGAAATATTTTTAGGAGAAAAGAATCCGAAAATATCTTTGCGTTTCCTGTTTTGCTGTGAACACATTCAACCGGATATTCAATCTGTGTATCTATTTTCATCCTATTGTACTGAAGTTTACTACGCTGCATCAGCACAAGGACCTGTCCACATTTCACCATTCATTCATTCCTTTGTTAGAGAGAGAGAGAGAGAGAGAGAGAGAGAGAGAGAGAGAGAAAGGTCGAGGAGGAAAGGAAGAACTCATGTGGGATGTGGCCAAAAGGCTCTCACACTTGTTTGCTTTCAAATCTTTGCCCCCCTCCCCTTCCCCCAAGCTGACCCCCCTCCACACAGACACAGACACACACACACACACACACACACACGGTCTGAATGGTGTCCTGTTCTGGGGCAGATGGCTGTGGTGGTAATGAGATTGGATGAAACTAAGCATTGCAACAGAGTGAGGGAGAGAGAGAGAGAGAGAGAGAGAGAGAGAAAACTATGAGCATTATAGAAGTATGTGAGCATGCAAAGAGTAGACAGAAAATAGAAAAAGTGTGTTAGAAATGTGTGAATAAAGCTGTTAGCCCTAACAGCTTAGAGTGTGTGTATGTGTGTGTGCGTGTATGTATTGTGAATATCAATATGACTGTATGTTTATGTGTCTGTTCACAAAGAGATAAACATTTTAAGATCTCACGAAATGTATGTGAGTGTGTCTGCTCACTCTGTGTGTGTGTGTGTGTGTGTATGTGTGTGTGTGTCTGGGTTTAGGACAATAGGGAGAGAAGGCCAGCTGTCGGATTGAATTGGCTGAATAGGCTTCAGGAGTAACGGACCACTGAGCCTCTGGGAGAATGTCTATGGGCGCGTGCACGCTCACACACACACACACACACACACACACTCAGCGTGGAGCCTCATTCAAATTGAAAATTCACCACAGCTGCGGTGTGTCTTGGTTTGCTTGATCTCTTGCTACATCACCTCTCTCTTTCACTCTCCTTAGTGGATTTCTTGATCCGTTTTTAATTTATAGTTATTAATTGCTGTGACTCACCTGCAGCCTGGTTTTCCATTGGCTGTGAGCTCACATGTTCCTCCGTTCTGACATGGCTCCAAACACCTGAGACCTACGCACGTTCACAAAAGAAGAAAGAAAAAGAAAAAACTTAGGAACATTTTACAGAAGCACACACAAACAGAACAATCATAATGTACTGTAAAGAGTAAGAACGCTTTTTTTGAGAGAGAGTCCTTCACAGCAGATCAGGCTATTGTTTCAGCTGCTCAAAGACTCTTTGATAGATGAGGCTGTATTCATCCACAACAGCTCTGTCTTTTAATTTCAGTCACTGAACTTTCAGAGGCCACACACACCTTCATTTCTAAACACTTAACTAACATTCTGAGCTTCAGAACCACACTTTAAAGGAGTGTTTCACTCAAAAATGCTTGCGTCAATAATAATGAATGAAAGTCGGTGGGGCCCGTTTGTATCATGCAAATGAGACTGTTAACTGGTTCTCACTTGTTTTAGTTCATTGTTCGCTGTGCTAGTATTTTTCTGGGTGAAGCGCTTTTGAGCATGTCTATATATCAGCTTTAGGACTTTCAGTCATGTTTAACAATTTGTATGTTGGGACAGCATATTACTGATTATGATTACATCAAAACCCCACAAATACGTTCAGATGATCTAGATCTGTGGACGGTTTATTATCAATAAGATTGATTTGTTAATTAAAAAAAAAAAACACTTCTACATACAGTATAGGTTGTGTACACCCCAAACTGCAAAATGATATACAAATAGAGAGTACAAATGAACTAAAAAGAAGTGTTAGTGTTAGAACTGCACAGTACCAATGAGCTTTACAATAGACTACTTTGCATTTGTGTGATTTGTGAAGCCTAAATTGGCCACTCTTGCTCAGGAAGCGTCTGAATGTCCATGCTAGTCTGATAAATCCATCACTTTGTATGTTTTTGGTGGCACTGTGCTTTTACTTTGGTCTTAAATCGCTTGTTTTTGTATATTTTACAAAACCGAATTTGGGTAAGAACTGTAGTTATACCTCCGATACTAAAGCCTGAATCTCCTTGACACATCAATAAACATCCGAACGCCACAGAAATTCCAACATAACTCCCCTCGATCCCCTCAAACTTGTGATTCATTCTATTCAAAACTTCATGACTCCTTGGTACCTCCATACTGAACACATCACTGTACGACATATGATGTACAATCTCATTACCTCGTTTATTATTAGGGACCTGAATACTAAGCAGATCCCTGTTGGACATATAGTATATTACACTGGGTGTACACACAGGGCTGGCCAAAGAACACAATAAGAGAGACACTGTGATTTGTCAGAGTGCTCATTTGCCTATTGCGGGCCTGTGAAATATCAGTATTGCAAAGGCAAATTTTGTGGAAAAACAATATATTCTGCTGCCTTTACTATGTAGTATCTTTTCATATAGAGGTCCTGTACAGCTCCCTGTTAAGACAAATGGTGCATTTATACATTAATAACTTCTACATCCTACATGTAGTAATACTGCGTGTCCAATAGGAGAGGCTGTTTCATCCTTATTCATCCTTATTATTTATAACTGATGCTGAAGTGCAGAAATGATGCCATTCATTATTTCATACCCTATCAAGATATCAGGGATAATCTGATCTCCTGTTGGCTTCTGATATCACAGTACTTTAAAGTCACAAACGTATTTGCCATTGGTCAAGTCAAAGAAGTGTGCTTTTTTTTCCCCCTCCCTGGCTCCCGTCGTGTCGCTATTGCGCGTGCGCAGTAAATTTGGGGGGCACGCGCCCCGTGGGAAGAAAGCGCGACAGCTGCAGGGAGAGAGTCGCGCGCACAAAAGACATCAGAGTGCAGCACGAGCCATAAAACACGCTGCTGGGCTATTGTTCACACGGCGTCCCCCCAAACACACACACACACACACA
>CM040468.1:17579145-17592175 GCA_022758105.1 Pangasianodon gigas | reverse complement strand
AGACAGACAGACAGACAGAGAGCATAGCCTACATACCATTCCAGTTTGCGTATGTCCATCGTTCCATAAGTGGACACATTCATGGCTCTGAGAGTGTGTGTTAATGAATGCATACTGTATGTGTATGTCAGAAGGACATAGAATAATTGTGCGTGTGCTTGGTATGTGTTTTAATATTTGTGAATGAATAGTGCATCAGCATGTGTTGCCAAATTTTAAGTAATGAACTGCGTGTGTGTTATATGTGTGTGTAGGTGTGTGATATGCTACAGCCTGCTATATACCGTACATGGGCATGCATGTGAGTTCATTTTTCTTGCTATTTTTCTTGATTAGCTATACATTTGTTATGCTTATCATCTAGTCATCATCGATAATCATACATTTTATCCATTTGTGATTTCACATTGCAATTCACAGTGATATATTGATTAAAATATCTAAGATATTATGCATAAAAGTTTCAGAACCTAACCGTAGAACAAGGAATCAGCTCTCAAGATATTGTAAGCAAAAAAATTTTTCCTTTGAAGGATTCAAGGTTGTTTCTTAGTTTTTCTGCTAAGAGACTTAAGCAATGGTTATTTTGGTTCCATCTTACCAGTTGAGTAATATGAGCTTTTCACGATGGTTCGTGATATTTATATGGAGGGCTTAATGTGTTTGAATGTTGGTTATGTAGAGAGGTCACAGAGTAAGACTATAATGGGGTGAATGGGGAAGCTGAGGTCAAGGATCTCGGACAGCTTGGCCATGACTTCTGCCCTCTTGGCAGCGTGAGCATGTATTACTGTAGACGAATCCTATGCAGAGAGGTTTTTGTGAAGGATCTTATATTAGAGTAATCTCTTGAAGTCCCAAGATATTCCAGACGTCCACTCCTCACTTTTGTAAGTACACATATTCATATTAGTTCTGAATAGAGTTTCAATAATGACTGCAATTACAAAGAAAAAAAAAAACAAAAAACGAACCAACCAACCAACCAACCAACCCCCCACTGCAAAACAAACAAACAAACAAACAAACAAACAAAAAAACCCCAAAAAAACAGGGTTGACAATTTGTCTGCATTTGTTTTAACTAGTTTTAGGGGTATCAATGATTTAATAATTTATATGCTTTAATAAAAGTAACAAAATTGCTATTATTAAAAAAAGAAACTTCTATGATTGATCATTCTGTTAGAGGAAAAGGAAGTCAATTGAATTAGTGTTGAATTTATACACTTGTTTTTGCCCACTCTCTTGACAGTGCCAATATTTCTCGAGTTGCCCATGTTTCGGCATGCCTCCCAGACAAATCAGCCTGGATTGCCATCTCCAACTCATCCTACTGAGTCATCTTTGATTAAACACAAAACCAGTTTCTAGCTCAGCTTGATGTTAATAATGATGTTGTTAAAGTCTGTCAGGAACCTTGGGGTAACAATTTGATTCAATTCATTTTTATTTACAGTATACTATATAACACTTTCAACAATAGATACTGTCCCAAAGCAGCTTTACAGTAATTGAGATATACATTAGCTGTACATTTGTAATGAGCAAGCCAGAAGTGACAATGGCAAGAAAAACTCCCTGAGACAGCATGAAGAAGAAAAATAGACACAAAAGGAAACCCATCCTCTTCTGGGAAACACTGGAGAGTGAGATTATAAATTATTATGATTCTACAGCTGTATACTCTAAAGTCAAACGGTATTAAGTGTGTTGAAAAGACGTTCAGTATGAGCATCATAGTCTTTATGATTACAGCAGCAGCTCTATTGTATCTAGGTGAGATTATCTACTGAAGAAAGGGTGAGAGAATTTTTGGGTCGTGCAATTTTTAGGGTGTCCATGTGGGACCATCCACAGCAGTAGAAGTTGAGAAAGCTCCAAGCAGAAGTAGAGCAGCAACTGATGCACAGCCTTCACAGACCTCTTTGTTCTCTTTATCATGCAAGTTCACTTTGTGCAATGTCAGAACACAACTTTACTAAGTCACTCTCTAACAGGGTTTAAGCTTCTTAGACCTTGACCTGTTTGTCTAAATTGATTTATTTTTGATGGAGACTACAAAGCACGTATGTAGGTTGCTCTGGATAAAGTCATCTCCCAAATGCATGTGTGGCATGTGTGGTCTTCAGTCATCCAACACGAGTCCATAATGTGCCTCTCATCAAGTCTTTGCTGGACGTTATTCAGTGGATGTTCACCTGCCTGCACTCATCAGGCAATCGCTCCATCCTGATCACTACAGGTAATGATGAAATAGTTTGCTCAGCTTAATTTGTGTGTATGTGTATGTGTGTGCGTGTGTGTGTGTGTGTGTGTGCAGGTGTGTGTAGACAGCTGTGCTGGTGATATGATAACCATGTTAAAGAGTGAAGAATCGCTAATGGGAGGCAAACGCTCCACCATTACACCAGCTGACGGCTACACAAATCTGACACCACACACACACACACAAAACACACACGTGCAGTATGTCTATACTTGTGAGGTCTTACATTGACTTCAATTGCACTGTAATAAATGAATCTTAACAAGTTTTGAGAAAAAAAAGGTGTTTGTTGTAACTAAGCTTTGATAAAAACTAACTGTATACTATTGATCTTCAGCTGTGCAATATTGCAACAACGTTAATGTTCCTCTTCAAACAAAGTTCACACACACACAAATACACACACACACACACCCCTTCACAGACTCAAAAATGCACGTATATTACCAGCACACAAGCTCACATTTAAAAATGAACCTACATTAATACACAGATCTACACCCTCATGGTACATGGTAGTGTGAAATGAGTGAAGAGAAACTATTAGGAAACTATTTTGATTTTAATATAAATGTTGTGAAACTTACTAAGGTGAGCATGCTGTTAAACAAAACTCATGAACAATTATACTGACACAGCACATGGTTTGTGTATTTGATATTTTCTCTTTTTGATTTTCTGAATTACACTAATAGATTTTGCTGTATGTATTTTGAACAAGTGAGGTGGGGTTGCAAATATTTTACTTTACAAAACAGTAGGTTTGTTTTGTATTCAGACTGCTTGGATTATTTCTGGGAAGTATACATCTTGAATATTATTCATTTATACTGGGTGTGTTATGCGTGTGTGTGAGTGTGTGTGTGTGTGTGTGTGTGAGTGTGTGTACAGGAGGAAAGTTAGTTCTCATGGCCTAATATCCTCTGGGACATAGTGACAGATGTGACAAAACACACACACACACACACACACACACACACACACACACACACACACACATACTTCTAAAAACTTACTACTCCTTAAAAAATAAATTAAATAAAATAAAAAATAAAAATTAAAAAATTAAAAACTTTAAATATATACCTAAAACTTTTAAAGTAATGTATTTTACTGAAATACTGTAAAGAGAAAAAAAAATACTTTCACTTTAAACTGAAAGTATCTCATTTAATTTTTTTATTTAACAAATAACATTTAACAAATATTTTTTAATTACCCAAAGGAGAAAAGTATATTAAAAACAAAAAGAAAATACTTAAACAGGTTGTTCTTAAAAGAAAATGAAATGGCAGCCATTAGCCTGTCATGTTCACAAATGAATTTGACACCACACTAAGTTTTTTTTCTTGAAGTAAATAAGATTCATTTGATTGTATGCAGTGACGACACATGTTTATAATAATATAACGATCAATTACACACAATATACATTTCCCTCTGAAAGTAATGTAATGACGAGGCCAATTCTTTTGTTTTTGCTATACACTAAAGACATTTAAGTGTAACTAACTTTCATTTACTTTAAGACTATCTGTTCCAATACTTTTGCTCACCAAAAGTTGGGTGTCTGCCACCAAAGGGGCCATGTTCTAAGTTGTTTAATGCATCTCGATGTAAATATCAGGAAATGAAAGCTGAAATTATGATCTATCATCTGATACTTATCTGTTGATCTCAAACCCAAATGTCTTCAGTGTATAACAAAAACAAAAGAATTGGCCTTGCTGTTCCAATACTTTCGGAGGAGACTGTATATTTTTGCACACTATATAGGGCTATTTAATAATAAAAAAAAAAAATCAGGCAAATTAAGCTACTTGATTCAATGAATAAGTGATGAGGCTAGTGTAAATTGAATGAATGAGTCACGGGTAGGTGAAATTAATGAATGAGTCGTGGGCCGTGTGTATCGAAAAGCTTTAGCTGCACAAATAATGGCTCTGGAAAGATTTCTGAAAAGATTCATTTTTGTTGGTTGCTCTGAACTTTAGTTGAATGTTAAGTGTTGTTTAAATAAAGTCTACTTCCGGGTTATTCCACCGCTTTCACGTAAATGATGTCAGCTAAACAAAAACAAATTTAAAAAAAATGTAAGGAATTCATAAACTACAGCAAATACATCAGTAGCCTTTGTACCCTTTCACTGACAAGGCAGAAACAAGATTTTAAAATCCTCACTGTTTTCTCCGGTTTCTCATTTAAAGCCTTCTGGTAAAGCCTCTTGCCACTATACCTGCCTCTAAACTATACATTCACCTCACAAGTCCTGAATTTCAGTTTTCTCCCACTAGTGTAGGATCCTGGAACTAATAAAAATAAATTACAAAATAAATTCAAAATAAATTACAATCAATGATTCAAATTCCACTCAAACAAACTGGGGAAATGTCTGGCTGTATGCTACTTTAGCTTAAAGCACTTATTTATGTTCTCTCAACAGATGACAAAATTAAGACGTGTCCTCATATGTTTTATTTCAAAATGTCACAAAATGTCACACTTCTTGTGTAATTTTATTTTGTATAGTCTATTTATTTTGCTTATTTCATAAAAAAGGTGTAAATAATTCTGAAGTTGAATGCAAGTGTGTGAGATACTGACATGTGCCTTTAGCTTTTCATTTTTAGATTTTGTAGATTATTTTCAATCAAAAATTTTGAAACTGTCAAAATTTTTGACAATGTCAAAATTTTTGACAATGTCAAAATTTTTGTCACTAATAATTGTATGCAACTGAGTAAAATGCTGTAAAAAGAAAAGAAACAAACATCCTTAAAGATAAAAGGAGCGAAAGTGGAATGAAGTGGTTATAAAGGAAAATATAGATTATCAATTGCAAATTGTAGGTATAGTTGAAGTCAGCTTTTGCATGAATTTCCTAAATCAAAGCAAAATGTAGCCTCAAAGCGCGCACACACACACATGCACTCACACACACACACACACAACACAAACACACAAAATATTGTTAGAGGGCGTTGTGTTCAGATAAAGTCCAGTTCAGGTATTTGTTTATTTTGCCAACACGTGCCCTGAAGTCTCACCACACACAATGTTTCATCCTGTTACCTCGGGAAAATTTAATATTATAAGTTCACACACCTCACACAACAAAAAGTCTCAAAAATGAATACAAACCATGTTTCTCTAACAAGTTTCCATGATTCCTCCCTAATGTAAGTACAAAAATGTGTTGTCTTATCAGGTATCAGTTATTAAGAGATAAAAGCTAAGCGTGTGTAAGGAGTGTATATTTGTTACCATTTAAAAAAAAAAAAGTGGAGTCACAACAAATGTAAATACAGGATATTCAGATAATTCTCAATTTAATTAATTAATTCATTCATTCATAGTAACTGGTCAGAGTTTATTCACACACACACACACACACACACACACACACACACACAGAAAGACAGAGGCAGAAAACAGTATAGCTGGATGTGGGACAAAAAAGAAGTGCTAATTGTTTTGAGATACTTGATTTTTTACATACTGTTGAAAATCATTGTATTTCTTGTATAAACTCTGCATGTTTGCGTGTCTGTGTGTGTGCGCGCGCATACTAAAGATGTGCATGCACTTCAAACACCTATCACTTGATGCTGTCTGATAAAAGCATGTCTATAGTTGACTTAGGACTTTATCTGTGTGTGTGAAATGCTTTCTGACATCTTCCACTGTCAGATATGTTGAGAAAGGTGTGTGTGTATGTGTGTGCACTGATCTGTGCAGCTGCAGCCACTGTGTGATGACACATGCAGGTTCAGCCCTGAGGGCGTCATGCTACTTACACTTCTTGATGACACAACATACACATTTCCAAAAAAAAACCCAAAAAAAAAAATAATAATAATAATAATAAACATGCATACATGAGGGTAGAAAAGAGATAAACAGCCAGTTTCTCACAATTAAACTGAATATCTGGTTCTCACACAAATGAATTGTAGTGATATCAAAAGTTTCAATTGTTTCAATGTATCCTAATATACAGTGTTAATTGTTATCTCCTAATAACACATTACATTAACATTATATTATTATTAATTTATTACATTTGTAAGGTCCTCCATATATTAGTATATTAGAGTCAATAATTGAACACTAAATTAGTGAAGAATAATGGAAACCTTTTGGAGAGAAGTTGGTACAGTTCAATTTCATCCTTCCTGACGATCAGGGCAGTGAGAAACATCTGGATACTACTTTGTGTACGTGTAAATATATCTTTCCACACATGCACATAGAGACTAAGTATTTGCAATAAATACTGCTGTCATGAAGCCAACTGTCCCAATATGGAGCTATCCGTTTAGCAGCTTGTGATCACAGTTGGAACTTCTACTGACCTGACCTCCAAATCTGGGGATAGCCACCTCTCATTGTTTTTGATGTGCTTCTTGTACTGCTTGGAGTGTCCATGGTGTTTGCTACGTTATCGGTATAAGCTTGCACTTGGTGTTGTCTCCACTAAAAATATTCCTCACCCCTACTCTAGTCAAATAATAGGCCTGTGGCTAAAGTGCCGCTAGCATGGCTGAGTTGTTTTCCTTCATTATACCAAGTACTCTTTAATGCTGATTGTGCTTAATTCACTGGATTTCTGGTAATCGATATCTCTGGGGTTAAACTGGGTTTTCCCTCTGCACAACATACTGCTTTTTCATTTTCACTACGGCCGGATTCCCTCCATATAGTACGCTACACAAAATGGATAGCCAAAAATAACCAGGCTACAAGACTTGTATTCATGCAGCCAGTGTCTGAATCTCTTGGAAGCCAAATATAGGCACTAGCTTTGTGTTCACTGCCTTGGGATTGATAATCTCAAAGATGAGGTGTCTGACTTGGACATGACCTACGCTAACTGCGTGGCTATGCTGATGCTAACACAACTCCGTGTTTGAGTTGAAACTGGCCCAATGCCCCACAGCCTAAATAGCTTGCTAGTTGCAAATGCCCACTCCTGTTGATGACTGATAAACGCAACAAGAATCCCAGGAAGCAGACTGAGTTGCTTTCTAGAATTAACAACACCTAAATTTTGTGACATGTGTTTTGACTAATATGATAAATGATGAGCAGTTTGGGTACGGCCATGTGCCTGCTGTTGATGCCTAAGATGAAGTGCTATGGTTCAATGTGTGCTGCACAAGTGTGGAATGCAGACACACTGATGATACCCTGGTGAGGACTTACAATACTGCATCACATGTGGCACATACTTGCAATACTTTAGTTATTTTGCTGCTAGCTATTTTGCTGCTCGCATTTGAACAGAAGAACATGGCGTGACTCTCTACTACCGTGGCATATATATTGCCAAGTGTGTTCAGCACAATACACTCTGCCTGATGGATGCAACTCAAACCTGCAGAATCTGGCTTGCATCCAAGTTTCACTCTTTGGGCATGCTGGCAAAGAGGCCCTGGGTAGGAGAATGCAGATTTTACCATTTGAGTGGCAACTTTAGTTCACCACAAGCTAGTTCTGTTTTTCAATGCCTACAACAGACCCTTGGCAGGCATCTGAGTACCCCTCAGCCACCATGTGGGATGGGCTCTTGACAGCTCCCCCACCATGATTGACTCTCACTGAGCATGCCCTTGTAGGGCAGGAGCTGTCAGAGGGATGCTTTACCACCAAAAAATATTGGACATGCATCAGATCAGTGGTTCCTGATGACAATACCATAGGGATACAACCTTAAGTTCTGTCGCTGGCCGCCAGGTTTTTTGGGGTTCAAAGCCTTGTCAGACTCCAACAGGTATTGCAACATCCCAAGAAGTTTGTTCCCTCTTGGATTGAGATGCAATACAAGGTGTCCTGTTCTACTTACTTCCTAGTTCAGACGAAGGCTGTCAGTTTGTGTCCAGTTCTAGATTTGAGAGGTTTTGAAAGATTTCTGGTTTCTAAAGACTCTCCCTTTTAGTATGTTAAGGGTGACAGATATAGTTCAAGCTGTGCAACCACAGGACTTGTTCATGTTGGTGTATCTGTTGTCATCATTATTTTCATGGTCCCATTGCCCTGGAAACAGATGCTTTTCAAGGTTTGCCTTAGACCAGGTGGTGGCCATATGATCCTCAGACCAACTGTTCTTCTGCTGTGGAGGAAAGACACGGGGGCTCCCTTTGTCTAAACAGAAGCTGGCCCACTCTGTAGATGGGCTGGATGCCTAGCCTCTACTGTGACACACAACTCTACGAATAGCATCCCCTCCTGTAGCCAGTGGTAGCTCAGTGGTTAAGATGGTGGGCTACTGTTTGGAAGGTCTTGAGTTCAAACCCTGCCACTGCCGGGCCCTTGAGCAAAGCTCCTAACCCTCAACTGCTCAGTAGCATAGTTGCGATAAATGTAAGTTGCCCTGAATAAGCATGTAGATTCTAAATTAGCCCTCCTGGTGGCATGGCTGTCCTCTCCAAGCACCTTTATGTTAATTCTAAGAAGGGTTCTGTTCCTCATAACATTGTAAGCATACTTTATCCAGGTCGTACATACCACCCCTGGTGGTTAGGAGGAGTGAAATAGAGTAGAAGTTTTGTATGTTACTGTTGTTCTATGAACGCCAGATTAACCAAAGTTCCTTGTCATTAGGAACTGGTGCTGCCAAGGGAGAAGTTTCCTGGGATTGATGGCTGAATGATCCCGATATTCATTGCAAATGATGTGTCGTGTTTTTAGGAGATATTGGCATGTGTGGGCATAGACACAAGGAGATATCTAGGTGTTTCTCACCACTCCTGGTGATTATCCCAGGTTAATAAAACCACAGTCACATCTGCAGTGGACTCCAAAGTTTGTTGCTAACTTTTGTTGTGTTGCTATATTTTAGTAATAACAAAATGCTAATCCTGGAAAATCCCATGTTGGAGTGTGTGGGATTTTGTTCTCTGGTGAGTGTGCTTGTACAAGCGTGTGACTGTGAGAGTGTTGTGTTTATCTTCCTTCTCCCTCCACACATTTGGCTTCTCTGAATGGTTCAATTAAGCCATACTACTGATCTTAGATTTACTCTAAAACACACACACACAATTCACACACCTTGCAGTCTCATGTACTTGCTCAGACCTGTCGACCGAAACTTTCATGCAAAAGAGTGTGCAAGTGTGTGCGTGTGTGTGTGTGGGAGTTACAGAGAATTATGGAAGAGGATCTCAGATCCATTGGTTTGGCACCAAGCACATTCTGCTGTCACAGTCTCTGTCTTGACCTGACCTGAAATGATATACTTTTGCAGTCACTACTGTGTGTGTGTGTGTGTATGCATGTGTGTGCAAAAGAGGGTGTTTTCACATTTCAAGTTTCGGTTGCTTTTATTGCATCAGTTCTCAGTATTAAGCATAAATATGCTAACAATGCAAAGGATAAATCTTTACAGTGCACATTTGCACACACAACCCTGAATCTGTAACATATAGAAAGAAAAAACTGTGGAATATATAACAGAGTATTTTTTATAAACTTTCTCTAATAGGCAAATGTAGGGTAACATTATAAAAATAAATATTCTCCAATGCTGGGAGGGTATTTGTGAGTTTGTAGTGTCATGATCTGTTTCTAATATCATGTATTTTTAGACTGTAATTTTTTTGTGTGTTTAGTGTGTTCACAATGAAAAGTACAAACAAATGTAGCATACAAAAAACACCAGAATAATGTACAATATTTGCCTGATAAATGAAGTGCGAATCAATTGTCCTTTCCATCATGGAATATGGAAAAAAGTGGGAGATTCACAGCAGGTTGTGTGATACACTATATAGCCAGATGGACACCTGACCATCACACCTATATTTGGGTCTTCCTAATATATGCCACAAATTTGGAAGCACACAATTGTATATAATGTCTTTGTATGCTGTAACATTACAATTTCCCTTCACTGGAACTAAGAGGCCCAAACCTGTTATAGCATGACAATGCCCCTGTGCACAAAACAAGGGCCATGAAGACATGGTTTGCCAAGAGTGCAGTGGAAGAGCTTGAATGGCCTGCACAGAGCCCTGACCTCAACCCTACTGAACACCTCTGGGATGAACTGGAATGGGGACAGCACACCAGGCCTCCTCACCCAACATCAGTGCCCAACCTCACTAATCCTCTTGTGGCTGAATGGGCAAATCCCCACAGCCACACTCCAAAATCTAGTGGAAAGTCTTCCCAGAAGAGTGGAGGTTATTATAACAGTAAAGGGGGACTAAATCTGGAATGGGAAGATCAACAAGCACGTATGGTTGTGGTGGTCAGGTGTCCACAAACTTTTGGCCATATATATTGAATCTCTCTAGCACAAACACAATGCCAAAATGGTGTTTCTGTGACTTTAAGCAGAGCCTTAAAATTCCTATTCCAACAAGATTTTGTGAACATACAGTTTGTCCCCCCACTTCAACATAAGCAGGTCACCTCAAGTAAAGCTAACTACATACAATTAATACACTGATATGAGTTGTATGTTGTTATATGTAGTATGTATGTAATTTTACAGAAATTTAATGGCAACAGGGTAATATCTGAACACACAACCCCCTGATCTGTAGTTTAAAGCCTTAACCACTGAGCCTGAGATCCATTAGACCCATTTGCATCTAAGTTATCAAAATGAACACTGCCATCTTTTATCCTTATTAGAAAGGATGTGATTAGCCAATTGAATCTACACTGTTATCTAGCTAGGCATGAAACTAGCTAGGTTTTTAATGTACTTTATCTATGGAATGCAATCAGAAACCATTATAACTGCACCATTTGCTGATTAAATTATAACCCCTGATTTCAGTAAAGCCATCATTGAAAAAAAAAGTACATTTAAATGAATGACAGTGTTATGTAAGAGATGTTCAGTTTGATCAACTAAGGGAATTGTATTTTCTGACTTTTTTCTTAAGATATTTGTCTGTGCTGGGGCACTGGCTTTTAACCCAGACTGCATCTTTCTGTTAGTTTGTTCAAGTTCATTCAAGTCTTGTTGATTCTAAAAATTCACTAGATAGTAGCCTATAACACATGTCAAGTGTGATAGCCTCTCAACATAACTGTGTTTGAGGCTATGTCGTTATTAATGTGTCCAGCCCACTAAACCATATGGCCATGAGCTGCTCCTGAACATGACTTTCATTTATAAGACCATTTATGAAAACCAGTATCATGACAGATTTATGTATGCAATGTATTTTTTCTCTGATCCTTAATTACGGTGAATCTGGTTTTGATGTTTAACATATCACTTATTTTATTGTGAATCTGACATACCAGAAGGCCACTGAGATACAAAGTCATTTGACTAATGTTATAACATTAGTCAGCCTCTAATGTGTCATAAAACGACCTTATATCAAAAAGCCTGACATCAAAATTGCCTAAAATTGACTACAGCAGGAATAAGCCTTAAAGGTTTATGTAGGTTTATGTCACATTGTATCAGACTTATGTGTGTTTCATGTAGCACTAAAAACCAGTTACTGTATATGTTTTTAAGTGCTAGGTTGAAGTATACAGTTTGAGACACAGCTACAGACTCCCATGAGCCTTGTCATTCCTCAAATGCTACATTTCATATTTGTTTTTCTTATTAATTTGTTTGTTGTTGTTTGTTGATTTTCAGTATTAATAAATTAATACTGAATAAATTACAAGGAAAGGGAAGTATTAGCTTTTTGCAATGTTACTCTATGGGGAGGAAGAAAAAATCATTTGAGTCTGTGACACTACAAAATCACAATGTTAAACATTACTGCAATATTACTTTATTTATAACAGTGAGTTGTACAATTTATACTGTAGATTCATCTTACAACCAATAATAAACAACATTAATACCAGGACTATAATCAAAACATCAGTTCATCTTAAAGCATTGAATCTCAAAGACCTACATGTAAGATTCTTACTACTCAATTAAATCAGTTTTTTATAAACCGATTTTAAAAGCAAAATAAACAAGAATATTTGTTCCGTAGTTCACTGGGCAGACGTTCAGATAATTAGGGTTCCGAGCACAAAGTGCTGGAAACCTGTTGTTTTTTGCTCAGGTTTTTCTTATTCTTTTTCTCCCCTAAATGAATTGTGCAGACCAATCCATAATTCATAGAGATGTGAAGCTTGGTGAGTAGGTAGTACTCCCTTTGACTACACAGAGGGGCTCAATTGGCCTGATGGTGGCACTATAGTGCAAATTTTAGCCCATATCTTGAGAACCACAAAGCCATTGTGTTCATTGATAGGGAGCACTCAAATAGCTGTTTCTCAGGAACTGAAAGCCTGATCGAACTTTGAAATTTGGTGTACTGCATCATTCTGCTAATCTGTAAGTAGATTTCTAATTATGACTGAATTGCTTGAAGAACATGGCCACCATCAGCCAATCAGCTTTCAGCAAGCATCTAATATGATTACCAGTGAGTTCTCGTCAAGATTGACAAACCTTGATAAGTATCTTCATCTGTGGTCTCTTTATTGTTCTATATACTATGGACATACTGTATGTGGCAAAGCAAACTTCCATATGATATTTTTAACGGGTTAACCAGTTCATAAGCTATATCTATTTTTACACTAACTATGCTTCACAAATCTTTGTGATCTTATTGACCGATTTATCAACTAAACCATGACTATAAACTGGCAATGCTAAATGAACACTATTAATTAGTTTGTTCCATATTTTGTAGGTCAAACAAAAGGTTACACACAAATGTGTGTATATATATATATATATATATATATATATATATATATATATATATATATATAT
>CM040468.1:17528446-17579045 GCA_022758105.1 Pangasianodon gigas | reverse complement strand
CTAACTATGCTTCACAAATCTTTGTGATCTTATTGACCGATTTATCAACTAAACCATGACTATAAACTGGCAATGCTAAATGAACACTATTAATTAGTTTGTTCCATATTTTGTAGGTCAAACAAAAGGTTACACACAAATGTGTGTATATATATATATATATATATATATATATATATATATATATATATATATATATGTAACTTATATCAGTATATAAGTAATAAGAAATAAGTAAAGCACAACTATTAACTATAACTATTTTATTAATAGTTTATATTATTGACAATAATGGCACAATTCAGGAATGAGCAAATTAAATTGTTTAACCTTACATATACAATGGATATAAAAATTACCCCTACATACCCCTGTTAAAATGGCAAGTTTTTGTGATGAAGAACTTTTACCCACCCTCAATGTGAAATTACAATGTGTAAAAATTAAGTGAAAAACAATCGGAAACATTTTAGAGAAAAATCACATTCACTCTCATGTTCAAAAGTAATTATCATACACCTTTCATCAATGAAATTATTTTTGATTAACCCCAAATAAAGACCAGCTGTTTATGTAGGATTTTCTTGATATCTTGTTGGTTTCATCTGACTGCTGAAGCCATGGTCTACAAAGAGCTGACAAATCCTGTACCAGGTCTCACTGTCAAAAGGAACTGATCAGGAGAGGGGTACAAAAAACTTCCAAAATGTTAGATGTACCATGGAACACCATGAAGGCCATCATCAACAAGTGGAGAAAGTGGAGCACCACAGTGATATTACCAAGAACAGGACGTCCCTCCAAAATTGGTGAAAGGACAAGACAAAAACTTACCAGGGAGGCTGCCAAAACATTAAAGGAGCTGCAGGAATATCTGACAAGTACTGATTACTCTCTGCATGTGACAACAATCTCTTGTATTCATCATATGTCTGGGCTATGGGTAGGTTGGCTAGACAGAAGCACTTTCTCACAAAAAAAAAAACATCCAAACCCAACTAAATCACCCCAAGCCATGTGGCAAAATGCGTTATGGTCTGATGAGAACAATTCCAAAAGGTATAATAATAATAATAATACCGTAATTCCAAAACGCATGTTTGGCGCAAAAAAAAGCACATCAACAAAAGAACACCATACCTCTGGTGCAGCATGGTGTTGGCAGCATCATGTTTTAAGGGCTGCTTTTCTTCAGCCTAGAACTGTGGATTTTATCAAGGTGGAGAGAATCATGAAGAGCTACAAATACCAGCTGATCATAATGCAAAAATATTCAGGTGTCTGCTAGTAAGCTGAAGATGAAAAGGAATTTCACCTTTCAGTATGACAGTGACCCAAAGCATACATCCACATCAACAAAGGAATGGCTTAAAAAGAAGATCAGATCCAAGAAAAAGAATCCAAGTAAAAATCTGTGGGGTGATCTGAAGCGAGCTGTGCGCAGGAGATGCCCTTACAATGTGACGGATCTAGAATGTTTTTGCAAGGAAGAGTGGGAAAATATTGCCAAGTCAAGATGTGCTACACTGATAGACTCTTAGCCAAAAAGACTGAGTGGTGTAATATAATCAAAAGGTGCTTCAACAAATATTAGTTTAGGGGTGTGCACACTTATGCAACTAGGTTATTGTAAGTTTTTTATTAATCTTTTTTTCCCTATAAGAGTTTCTGATTGTTTTTCACTTTATTTTGCAATTTCACATTTAAGGTGAGAAAAGATCTGACATGATTTATCTTAGTGTCATTCTTTTACTTCACCAAAACCTGCCACTTTAACAGAGGTGTGTAGACTTTTTATATCCATTGTAGCTCCTTAAATCAACAACCATAAATTACCACAATTTATTACATTCATTATCTGTAACTGAGTACTAAGACTATGCTCACAACACAAAAACAACTTTTACGAATACAAATATTATATAAATTTTAAATGTTGCGAACTGACCACATTGCTACATGTACAGTACATTTAAATGTACATTTAAAAATCCATAAACAAGCAGTAATTAAGAAAAAAAATCCTTTCTTAATTACCAACATAAAAGACAAGAATAATGAAATATTTACCCGTTTCATAATGATAAACTTTTGAATGCTCAAATATAACAAAAATAGATGCTAGTCAATAATAATAGTGAATACTACTACTACTACTGCTAATAATAATAATAATAATAATAATAATAATAATAACTTGACCAAGTAAATTCTTCACCAGCAGCAAATGGAATGTATAACAAATCCTCAGAAAGGATCATAGTTATTTTTTTACACTGATCTAAGATCAGTTTACCCTGGCTATATTGTCACCATTCTTTGTAAAACAACTATTAAAAATATGATATATATTTTAATAACATCATTATAGCATATTATGTTCTGTACTAATACCGGAGGCAGTAATATGAGGTAATAAGGTCCTGAATTCTGTTCTGAAATCAAACTCGTTGGCGCTCTCTACTGATCGGACTACAATTGTAAACATTTCAGACTTAGAATATAAATATAAATATACTGTAAATATAAATATAAATATCTGTATCCATCAGCTCATCATAAAAACATTCGGCAGATTTCAAATAGTTTACATGTGAGTGAGGCCACAGTTCACTAATTCCTAATAATCCCACTAATTACCTTCAACCTTCTGAGAAAGTCTACAATAATGTTAACTTGATTGACATCTATTGGTCATCTAATGAACTTCACTTGAGCTGACAAAATAACGGAACAGCTGCTAAAGGGGTAACAATGATTCCGCCAAGAGAAAATACCATGGGCAAGCTGACAAGGGTGATTTGAATGAATTAGTGAAATGGAGGCACAGTCATTTGGATATCTCTATTTTTTTTCTATTTTTTTTTTAATGTTCCAGCTCCAGACCAGTTTACCAAGATCATCAAGGGTTTTGGAGAGGTTAAACAGATCAGTATGTGTCCTGCCACGACCCAGGTTTACCCAGAAGGCTAAGAATTATGCCAGCAGACTAGTACAGGGTGTCCCAAAAATCTCCATACATAGGAGAAATTAACACTTTTTAGCAAAATGTCTTCCAAAATTTTTCATACTTAGTTTATATAATTTTTTTTTTTCAGACAGCCTTTAAGAATGCCTTTGACAGAAGGAGAACATATTGAAATCATTCTCATGGCTGGATCAGGAAGCTGGATCGGGAAGCTGGACTTTAACAGGAAACATGGAAAACACATCACACACGACACTGTTGCCAAACCTATTAACAAATTAAGAAAGACCAACTGAGAAGTGATCGTCCACAAGCATCCACTGACGAAGGCACAACTGACGTGGTGCTGGCATACATAGTACCCTATGTATGGAGACTTTTGGGACACCCTGTATATTCAAAGTCTGACAGCTAAATATCACAACAACCCAATTCTCTGAATTTATATCCATTGCTGTTTTCCACATTGGTAATGTATACAAGTCCCCTAGTCCAGCAGTTCTCAAAAGATGTGTCAATGCTCTAATAAGTGGGTGCAGGATGGCCGATTGTTTGGTACAATACTGTTTAATAATCTCTACTGTTTTTGAACATGTACCACTTTTTTTTTAAATCAAAGACTTAAAAAACTGACAAAAGCAGAGATACAACTTCTGAGATTTTTATGTGGCTGAACTGATGTCCCTGTTCCAACTGGGATAAAAAAATAAATTGCTACTTTACCTCATCCCTCACTGCTACATTACCTCCACTAGACAGTGTGATAAGGAATAGTATTGTAACAAATCCATGACATTTTGTAACTAAATACCCATGCTGCCATTTTGACAGAGCACTAGGACTTTGTTCCAAACAGCATACTTCCAAAGTAAAAACAGCACACCACAATTTGTTACCTCACATAGTGGCGTACTAAGTATAACCATAGTATACGTTTTGGGACAAATCTTGGAATGCAACGTTCTAACCTACTAAGGGTCTAGTCCTTGACAATGTCCCACACAGCCAACACTGGTCCTTACTTACACACATAGGCCTAAACCTCCCAGTCATTAAAAAAGATGATAGATGAGATAGAGCTTCCAATAAGCCAAATGTACAAAATATAGTGAAATTCTGGACAGAAATTTTAGAACATGAGTTTAAGGATTTGCAAAACAAATTTGGAGAGTATTATCAATACACATTATTAAACGTCTTTGTTTACTCGAAAGCCTAAAAGGAAAATTATTTATACTCCATACAGCTGAACAGGTCATAAAGCTGCTTGGCTAGAGGACTTTATGGTCGCATAATAAAAAGTATTTGGGTCTGAAACTGAGTAAACAGTTGGAACAGCTGGAGTTGGTTTGACTGAGAAGTTCTGTCTTAGTGTCACAGGAATGATCCAGCAATTTACAGATCATTCCATACTTACACTTATAAAAATTCATTTCAGGGCAGTCTTAGGTTTTGCTCACACCTGCAAGATTGGCACTGGTTAAATGTGGTTTAGCTCTGACTTGTCCGGGTTGTGTTCTCATCTGGAATATGAGCCAGTGGATCTGGCCGAATCAGGAACCTGCCAGAACATAAGGCAACACTTCACATTTATTTCATCAGGTTTAAAAATAAAAATGATTTATTTGACAGTTAATTAAATCAAACAAATTTGTCTAAGTGCAGTACTAGAAAGCCTCAAAACTAAAAAAAGTTTGTTTTTCTCCACCCTTACACACATACATCCAAGACATAAGGTTAATAGCATTAGTTATATGGCTTCCATTAGCTTCATGTCCCATTTTGAAAGTAATTGTGCCAGCATCAGCTTTGTGAATGTTATTGGTACATACACAACATCATGTAGCTGGAGGGGTGTGTCAGGGCCGGGATTAACGAGCACGTAGGAGAGAGAGTTCTGCTGGTCATTCAGCTCACCTGCAACAGCAATTGGACATTACATCTGTAACTCAAACTATTTATTCTACATGTTCATATTTATACATTTTAGATGCCACAGATGACCGGTGCCTGCTAGATAGCAGCAGGTCCTACACTAAAGGTGGCTGCTATACACCTTTCTCTGGGATCTTATAGACGTATTATGACCTTTCTAAAAGGAAGTGAGATCTCTCCTTGCACTGGAGTCTCTTAAGGTTCCTCCTTATGTGCCTATGCAAGATTGAAAGTGATGAAAACTGCCTTTCTGTTAGTGATTGGTTTGGCATACTGGGTGGTGGACATCAACACCAAGGCCTACAGATGGGCTGCACACCCTGCCCCTACAATGACACGTCACTCTAAAAGGAGTGTCTACGCTTGGGCATTATTTATTGGCGTGATGCTCCAGGAGGTCTGTGCTGCTGCTACCCGCGTGTCATCATGCCCTTTCTCCAGACTATTCTCTTTTTATCTGTCCAAAATCCTCCATCAGGAAGAAATGATAAATGTAAGTAACATCTTACTCAGTATGAATGTTGAATTTTTAGCTATCTTTCTTCTCTTATTAGTAATAATTTCACTTGTTAGAGTAGTATTAGACTAGTATTCATTCTGATGGAGAATATTATAGCATTACAGGTGTGCATATAGACATTAGAGAGGCCTAGTAATAGTGAGAGGAGTATAGATTTGGTAGAGGACGTTATGGGTGTGTTGGGCAGTGACAGTTAACCTCCATTAGAGCTCTCACTGTGGGTCAAGGGGGGGCAGACTGGGCAGCCGAGGCTAACACTAAGGCTGGCCCAGCTGTGTTTATTGCAATTCTGTGTCACACGCCACTTTGTGGCTTTGTTGAAAGGTTTCGGCACACACGCAAGGTGCCCCTGGTGGTTATCCAGGCACAAAACCACAGATACATGTAACTAGCAGTCATAATGTTGAATCTTTATTCTTGTGCATATTTGCTTTGTCAGCAAATTCAATGGTGTTAAGGTTCTACCTCTATAATGTACAATCTTAAACATTCAGTGGGAATCTAATACAATTCCAGTAAAAAAAGGTTTGCAGAGTTTTACCTTGTAAGTATCCTAAATTGACTCTGTTCATGACATCACTGGCAGTCAGATTGGTGACATCTTCTGGAGAGAGGAACAAACAGTGGTGAAGAGATTGGGGAAAAATGAGAAAAAGAAAGAGAACAGGTTAGTGAAGGATGAGGAAGAGTGATGAATGGAGAACAAAGTGCAAACAGAAACTAGAACCTAATTTAGTTGATAAATACAAACCTACATACTAGAGTTAGAATCTTGTTTGGAAAAATATCATTTGTAAAATTTATATTAGTTTTTGATAAAACAAAATCAATTACTGGTAGTGGGCATTTTCAATAGGTATTTACTGAATCCTGTGTGTAGGCCTAGGTGCTGCATGCGATTCCTGACAAGCTCCGTTAGCTCCGCCCTCTCCGAGAGCCGGGACACGCCATGTTTGGTCTGACCAGAGAAAAAAGCAGAGTCACTCCTCTTCATGGCCCGCCTACTGAGGCGCCTTGTCCAGTGCATGCTCTTCCTCCTCAAAAGGGAGTGTTCTGATTGGTCACTTGCTGAAGAACTATGCATACTATGCAGTACTTTTGGCTCCTCCCCCTTCTCCTTGGTGTCTGCCCATCCTTCTGTACTACCCGAACATTGGGACTTGAAAGAAAACAACAGAAAAACAATCAACCCATAGAATGTTTCACAGTAGCCCAGTCAGCAGAGGTCAGTGTCACTGGAATTCTAGTTCTATTGTACACTTCCCGTTCCCATTCTGATTAGAAATTCTGGGTCAAAGACAATATAAGCACACTAAACCCATATGTCTATGTGAAGTCTTGCTTCTCTTTATCTTTTCGTCACAGGGCAGTCACTTGGAGGAAAACACTATCGCTCTCTTCTGCATACATGAGTATACAGATGCCCACAATTGGCTAGTTTCACTGTGACTGACAGGGGAGAGATAGTATGCCATCCATCCAACCCAGAAAGCATGCCCAATTTTGCTCCCTTGGCTCACAGCCAGTGGATGGCTATGGCACTGTCAGGCATTGAACTCATGATCTCTGAAATTTTCTGTTGTGCCACTTGGGAGCCTTGCTTCTGTTTATATTGTGTAAGTTCGGAGCCTTCTTGCTCAGAACTTTTACCTTGTAAGTAACCTAAATTGACTCTGTTCATGAAATCACTGGCAGTCAGATTGGTGACATCTTCTGCAGGGAGGAACAAACAATGGTGAAGAAACTCTTGCCTCAACTACTCTCTGGATTATCTCTGTTTTTTTTTTTTCAAATCTATGACCACTGTTCTGTCCAAGCTGTGCACATGTGCAGTTGAGCACTTCTGATGATGCTCCCTTGCAGAAAAAAATAAATTCTTGTTAGCATAGCAGTGCTGCCAAGAGTTGTCTTCTAAAGTAGCAGGGGCATCAGGGGTATGATCGAGGACAGAGAGGAAGTGGGTTGAACCAGCAGGTAATGCGGGATGATTCTTACCTGTGTCTTATTACCACCAGTCAATGTATGAGTGTTTCTTTGTGCTTTCAGTAACTGCCGTAACCAGAGGGAGAGAGACAGTGGCATAGCTGCCGGAGTGTGCAACACACACATGCTGGCAGAGTGTGAACTTTGGTAAACTTTGTTTACACTCTGGCAGAGTGTAAACCTTGAACTTGAATGGGGCAAAAGCTGCAAGCTAGTGGCGGCCCCTTTTCTGTTGGTTTGTCCTTTTTGGTTGAGTTTTTTGAAAATAAACACGAGCATTGCTGAAATTCCACACGCATACACACCGGGGTCTACAGTAGCCAGCTAATGTTAATCAGCAGTTAATTAAGCAGAGCAGAGCAGCCACAATCTGTGCGGCTCATGGGGTCATTCTGCTCAAATGGCAGTAGGCTCTGCCCAATAGAAACAGGTTTTGCTCAGTAAAACAAAAATTATAAGAAACATTGTGTATGACATTTATCTTGATTTTGTGACTACAATTTTGAATGGTGTTTAATAAACCTCTGCACATGTCCTGAGTCTGTTTACATTGAGTGTGTATCATTTAAAAAACCCAAAGAATTAATATGTGTGTGTGTGTGTGTGTCTCACCTTAGATGACAGGAACATGTGGGACTCAGTGCGATAAATTCCAAAAGGGATCTCAGAGCTTGTGGAGCAAAGCTTCTGGAACAGTCTTCCATATGTGCGGATCCACAGGTCACACTCACGTACACGCATCTGAATGGACACACACACACAGACACACACATGAAACAGTATATTGGAGTTGAAATTGTTGAGTTGAACAGATTTTCAGCTTTAATTTGCAGGGATTTACATCCAAATCGGGCCTTTTTTATATGTGGTGTCCCCCTAACCCCCCTCCCCCTTTAATTTGACCAATTACCATAATCATAAATTACATTGTCATTTTGGTTTGCAAATCCTTTGCAGTCAATGACTGCCTGAAATCTGGAACCCATAGACATCACCAGACACTGGCCTTCTTCCCTGGTGATGCTTTGACAGAACTTTACTGCAGCTGTCTTCAGTTCCTGCTTGTTTTTGGGGCATCAGGTGATTGACTTGGCCATTGCAGACAATTCCACTTCTTCGCCTTAGAAAAAAGTCTTGGGTTGCTTTTTGAAGTATGCTCAGGTTCATTGTCCATCTGTAGTGTGAAGCACTATCCAGTGAGTTTTGAAACATGTGGCTGAATCTGGGCAGATACACTTCAGAATTTATCTTGGTGCTTTTGTCAGCAGTCACATCATCAATAAATACAAGGGAACCAGTTCCACTGGCAGCCAAACATGCCCACGCCACAAGGTGAGATGGTATGCATCGGATTATGAGCAGTTCCTTCCCTTCACCCATCATTCTGGTGCAGGGTGGTGAAGTCTGGTGAAGTGTTCTCTTGATTGATTTGTGAAGATTGTTCTGTGTTTTGTGATTGTTGACTTTGACACAGATTTGTGTTTGACTACCTCCTGCAGGGTGTTCTTGATTTGGCCAACCGTTGTGAAGGTGTTTTTCTTCACCAGGAAAAGATGTCATCCACCACAGTTTTTTCCATGGTCTTCCAAGCTTTTTGGTGTTCCTCACCATAATGTGGCAGTGACAGCTCTTTGGACTTCATATTGAGAGCTAACAGCAATAGATTCCAAATCCAAATGCTACACTTGAAAAAACTCTAGACCTTTTATCTGTTTCATTGTAAGAGAAATAATCAGGCAATACTAACACACACCTGGCCATGGAACAGCTAAGCAGGCAATTGAAAATCTGCATATTGGGTTCATATTAATTTTTAAATTTCATCTCCAATATACTGTGGTAGACAGCTAAAATAACAATCATTTTATCAATGTCCAAATATTTATGGACCTGACTGTATATCACACATGCATACAGTTGAGTTTGCACCTGCTTTGGTTTCTGAGTGAAAAAATAAAAAATAAATATTTTTCTTACCATTTATCTATGAAACATAATTACAATGAAATCTAAGTTACCATTTTATTAACAAGCTAAAATATTTGCCTCCATGTTGACATGTTCTGGATAATTGAAATATTTTAATTTAAATGTGCTGTACTAAGGTGCCTAATGACTTAAAAAATTCACCACTTTTAAATTTTAGAAGCCTTGTTAATAAAAGTCATCTGCCATGAGCAGTCTAGTTACAAATCTATGAGAAACCAGTTTTTAAACAGTTATTAAGACTAAAAATGTACGACACTGACTTTTCACAGCACTGATGAAGGGCGTAAAAAGATATCAAACTATTTAGGTATACTGTTAACAATAGAAAAAACTGCTTATGTTGCTCATTAAAAATAATCCCTAGTTATTAAACATACTGTATAGTCACAAATCTGTGTACTTTTTACACATTTAAAATTTTATAACATTTGTACATTTTACACATTCATACACATTTGTACTTTCCAATTCATTTATGCATTCTTTACATGTAACACAAGTGCACAAATACAACTACACATTTCAGTAACTTCAGTATCATTTTACAATCATTTTGACTCCATGCAGATCATCTTCACACTCACACTTCCAGACAAACACAGAGGTATTGCTGACTCACAGCACACAGGTATCCTGATCCGGGTGTGGTGTCGAGCCCCAACAGCAGACGTGTAATTGAGATCATGTAGTCCTTCACGAAACACTAACAAACAAATTAACCAAAAAATATGACTGACAGCACATTCGAATCATCCGTTAGAAACAATCCAATCCATGAAAATCATTTTTGCCTACTGACAGTTGAATGTCCCATAACAGACACTGACATGGCAGAACTATAATTTTACATTCTATAACCAACTATTAAACAGTTATTAAGACCTACAACTGAAGATATTGACCTTCCACAGAGGTAAAGAAGTGCATAAAAGGATATTAAACTGGTTCGTTTTATCATTACCAACAGTGAAAACTGCTTTTGTTGCTCATTAAAATAATTCCTGGTTATGCAACATATTGTCACAGATTTGTGGACTTGATTGTGTTTGTGAATTTTACAAACACATTCCTACTCATTTGTACCTTCAAACACATGTGCTCAAATACAGCTACACAGTTCAGTATGTTTTTAAGTATTAATTATGCAGTCTTTCTGAAGCTTTTTTGACTCCCCTCACATCTACACCTCCAAACAAACACCCAGGTAACAGTAATCCTGCATTTCGCTTAACTGAGAACTGAACCGAACTCGGAATTATTAATTAATTACAGAAGCACAGTACGCACAGTACGCACAGTAGGGGACCCCATTGTAAAAAAAAAAATTACCATTGTAAAAAAAAACATTACCAAAAATGTATAAATTTACAAAAAATGACGGCAACATTTTTTAAGTGATATAGTTTTGCTCCCGTTAATCCTCCCTGTCCCTCGCTCTTGTGGGGAGCCTTGGAATTTTGCATTACACTAGAGCACAGGAATCCTGATCTATTACATAATAATAACCATTACAGCAAGATGTTGTGGTAAATGTCATCCAACAGAGGGCGTTGTCTCACTCTATGTAAAATTAAAGTGTTAGACAAATCAGTACACCACATATATAATTAGATTTCACAGTCTGTATTTTTCTTTTGTTCTCTCACATAAACACATAAGCACTCTATATTGGTAAAAACTCACACCTGGTAGAGGAGTGTATCCAGCATGCTGATGCTGAAAACTCGACCAGCGGCAAATGGCAGGCGGAACATGAAGGCCAAATTAGAACCTTTATCACGCTCCTTCTGAAGAAAAGATACACACACACACACACACACACAAACATATACACAAACATGACAAAATAAATGCACACACAGAAAAAAAATGCAAAAGTAGACACATACAAGAAAAATATATTCACTGTAGTTCATTCAGATGAAGATTGTAGAGCCAAATCTGTAAACACAAATAATGCACTTCTGCATTATTCTCTGACCTATAACCTTTGCTCACCTTCTCCAGTTTGGACAGAGCCAGCGAGTAGCTGTCCTTTGCTCTGAATTGCATGAAGCGCATATTGGACGGGTGAGTCAGCTCTGTAATGATGCTGAGACTGGGGAACAACCTAGAAAGAGTTTGTTATTATTATTATTATTATTATTATTATTGTTGTTGTTGTTGTTGTTGTTATTATATAGAGGTTTCCAGTTTGGAACCACCTGAACATGGTCTGAACGTTGACGATAGTTTTAGCGTCGGCCATGTAATCCTCCTCAGCGCTCATTGTGCTCTCTTTGTCCACCACCACCAGGTTATCAGCATACAGCACCCCACACTGTAACAGGCTGTCCAAGCTGTCAATCACACAAGTGACCAATCAGATTTTACTCTTAGTCTCTAATCTTAGTTTAGTTTAGTCTCTAATCTTACTCTAATCTTAGTCTCTAAGAGATGTTTGTTTTATGACTTCTGCATTATTGAGTCAATGCAAAAACAAATAAGATTTCCGAATATTACATTTCCAACGAAAATTTTTATGCTACAGAATGTGTTAAAAAAAAACCAAACAAACAAACAAAAAAAAAACAACACATAATGAAGGCTGCTGGGTTTTCAATCAAAGTCAAATTGTACCTCAGACTACTGTTTTTTTTTTAACCATTTACTGCTCTTTATAGTATTTTATATGTAGAAAACATTTAATTTTATTATTTTTGAAGGCAAATTTGCTTTACAGCATTTCTTTGCATGTGCCTAAGACTTTGTGTGTGTGTATGTGTGTGTGTAATTTCTGTATTTGCACATTAGAACAGCTGATCAGAAATGTCAATAAAATATACGTCTAAAAGATCCAGTAGCATGTATCTGTTACAGTCTCTCATGACTGTGTGTGCTTATTTGGTGCTCTTTTTTCATGATGCATTCTCGTAGCTTTTGCATGGTTGATGAATCTACACAATCATTCACAATCAAATAGCTATAAATTTGTCAAATATTTGGGTGGAAACGTGGACAGACGCTCTAACTGGTTTGGAAATGCAGTACAACATTAAATTGAGTGTTACAAGGTAACAAAGAGAGAAAAAGATCCAAAGAGACTAAGTGTAAGAATCATTAAGAATAATAGTTTATCACATGCTTACTTGTCAATGCTTCCAACCATGTAGTAGACCATTGGGAAACAGGAAATGGCTTCCAGGAAATGCTCATCAGGCCTACAGCAAACAGGAAAGCAAACTAATACAAATTACCCACAAATGAGCACATAAAAAATGCCATATATTTTGTTGACCCAAGGTCAGCATAATGAATATTTCTCTCTCACTACACCACTGGGGACTGACATTAGCTTAGTGTTTCTATAAAGATGTATACAGCCTTCTTCTTTCAAGTAAATAAAGAAACAGGGACAATAAACTTGTCAGTTATTTTAAAAAGCCTTCAGTGCTCAGAAGCCATGAACCAGGAACTCCACTGTAGTCATTCTGTTGGTCATAAACATGTATGAATTTGCTAAATGTATGTTTGATTATGATTGTTTGGTGGATATGGTGATTGTGGTAAAAGTCCATCCATACTGAATGACACTGTGCCTGGCCAATGTGCTATGACACATGCAGTTAGTACAGTGTGTGTGAAAGTGGTAGGGAAAGTTTGTGTTTTGAGATATCCAGATGTGCTGATGTGAGTGTGTGTGTGTGTGTGTGTGTCTGTGTGTCGGGGGAGGGCACATTTTATATCTTGGTGGGCACCACATGTCCCCACAAGGACAGGGATATCTGAGTTTTGACCTTGTGGGGGAAATATCCAGGTCTCCATGAGGACAACTGCTTTTTTTAAAAAAAAAAAAACAAAAACTGTCTTTTATTTAAAGAACAAGTAAAAAAAAAAAAAGTAAGAGCCAAAAGGTTTCCTTGTGTAGACATAACATTAATTAGCTGCATTAATAATTGTCAATGGAAGCTCTTACAAGGATATTAAGACAAAGGATAGACTGTGTGTATGTATGTGTGTGTGTGTGTGAATAGTTTAACTGATTCATTTGTTAAATGGCAACCAGTGCCTTTCTGCCAGAAGCCTAATGCTGTCCTATTAGACTTGTTCAGATGACAACTGTACCATAATGTAGCTTGAAAATATCACTGGATTACAGAAGATGAAGAAAACACATCTCTTTAGCTGTTGGGTGTTGTACTGACTATCTTAAGTGTGATTCAACTGAACTGATGACGGTGGAAAGCCAAGATCTCAAAGATATTTAAACTGAAAAGAATTTTGAAAAACTATTCAAAATATAACATGAACACAAAATAAGACATGTAGACATGAATGTGTGCTCTGTTCATAAGGTAGATTTAAAGATATACAGTGTATAAGGTATATGTAAATTTACTATGGTGATATTAAGTTATTACTTCAAGAAACTTTAATAAATTAATGCTTTTATTTGCTCTTCAAATGGCAGAAACAGGTTTATGCAAATTTAACACCTGCTGTTCGGTTGTATTAATTTGCACACATAATCAAAATGGACCCAAACAGACCTTCAGTCATAGTAACTCACATTGCTGGTGCTAAACTGCCTTATATTATTAAGGCAAATGCTCAAATGGGACATAATCTGCTATTTTCCTCTTTTATTTTGATAGACGCTGTTAGAAAACCACCCTAGGTGTTTTAGTAAATCAAAGACTAACTGTACATGTTTCAATGTGAGTTTATACCCAGGGCCAAGCTAGAATAATAGAAACATATTTCACAAAGGGAAGAGTTCTAGCAATGTTGACCTGCACCTCATTACACTTTGAAAAGTCCATTGCTCACATACAAACGGATGAGAAATTGCCAATAATGCTTTGTTTTAAAATGAATTAGAGAACTTATGCCTCATTCACTCTTTCTCATTTTTCTAATTTCTTTTGCTTTTTCAATTTGATATTGCTTGCACTCTCTCTCTCTCTCCTGCTTTCACTGTATATTTCAAGGTAAAGTGTGGTTCAAATTTAATGGAAATCTCTGCTTCTTTGTGCACTCAGGGCATGTAGCTGATGGTGATGCATTTGAGTTGAAAGAGGTTTCTTCCTCCACACACACACACACACACACACACACAAAGACACACAAGAAAAATATCATCATTGAGAATGAGTCAGTATATGTTTGTGTCCTTCTGGTGCCTGCATGATTTGTGTGTGTGTGTGTGTGTGTGTGTATATATATACACTATATGACCAAAAGTTTGTGGACACCGCATCATCACACCCTTATTTGGGTCTTCCCCAAACTGTTGCCACAAAATTAGAAGCACACAACTGTAAAGGATGTCTTTGTATGCTGTAACATTACAATTTCCCTTCACTGGAACTAAGGGGCCCAAACATGCTCCAGCATGACAATGCCCCTGTACACAAAGCGAGGGCCATGAAGACATGGTTTGCCAAGGTTGGAGTGGAAGAACTCAACCCCACTGACCTCAACACCACTGAACACCTTTGGGATGATCTGGAATGCCGACTGCGCACCAGGCCATCTCACCTAACATCAGTGCCTGACCTCACTAATGCTCTTGTAGCTGAATCTAGTCAAAATCTAAATCTAGTGGAATCAAAATCTAGTGGAAAGCCTTCCCAGAAGAGTAATAACAGCAAGAGGGGGGACTAAATTTGGGATGGCAAGTTCAATAAGCATATGATGAGGTGTCCACAAACTTTTGGCCATATAATGCATCTTGTGCAGTTATGTATGTTTTTGTGTGTTTGAGTAAGTGACTGTAGGTGTACGTATGTGTGTGTACACACAGGTTGTCAAGCAGCAGTACGATTGGGTTCAGTTCTCTTCTGGGTCTGTAATAGGCTCTCAGAGGCACAATGAAGTTGTACAGGCCGTTTCCTGCTGTCTCAGCCGACACAATGATGAGCTTGTTTTTGAAGCCATATGCTTTAGCTTCCTCAAAGCTAACATGCTCACATGCCTGAAATAGTAGAAATACAGAAATAAATGTATCAAGACCAAACATTTCTATAATCAGTCAAATTAAGTAAGGAATAAAATTGTCATATTCATCTTTTGATCTCAAACCCAAAAGTCTTCAGTGTAATAGTAGTCCAATACTTTTAAACGGGACTGTACATATTGCAAGTAACAGTACTGGAGCTAAATCCGGCTTCAAAGTAGATATCCAGGAATGGGTTAAACGACCATGGAAGAAAATGAAATCTGTTAGCAGTGGCTAACCTGGTCAAGGCGCAGGCAGCAGAATGGGGCTTTATTGAGCAGCAGGTGGCACAACGTTGGTGAGCTGCCTATGTAAGGTGAGTTAGGAGGATAACCCTTCACACACCTGCAGTCATTAGAAACAAGGACATTACAAGCATTAGAAACAAGTATATTACAACTGGCTGTGTACTGGAGATTTTTTTCAGTATTCTGGCAATCATAAATGAGAATTATATATTTGGTTAGTTAGGTATGTTAGTTTGAATATCACTTAGGCTTGTTTGAGAGTTCATGAAGCTGGCTAGCAAGTTCATGTGACTAGTTCAAGTTCATGAGTTCAGGAGATCCATGCCCCAAAATATTCAAGATGGTCATAACTTTCATTCATTCATCTCAGAAACCACTTTATCCTGGGCAGGGTTGCGGGAGCCACGAGGCAGGAATACACTCTGGATGGGACACCAGTCCATAGCACACACACTAACACAGTCACACCTAGGAACAATTTGATGTAGCCAATCCACCTATTTGGCATATTTGGCATATTTATGAGGGGTGAGAGGAAACCGGAGAACCTGGAGGGAACCCACACTGATACTCTGGGAACATGTGAAACACCATACACAGAGTAACCCGAGCTTAGGACCCCCTGAAAAAGCCACATACTCATAGACAGAGGGAACATCCTCATCTGAGTGTGCAGTTTCATCTTCTGATTGGTCACTGAGGAGGTCACATGGCAGTAAGGAGGCAGAGTCTGCAATCTCCAGAACAGGAGCAATGCTGGTTCGGCGATTTTCTGGTCCATTCTCTGAGGGCGGTGCCAGTTTGGCCGTGTTTCCAGTTGGGCTATTGTTCTGAAAGTCCATTGCAACGGTTCCTAGATGATACAAAACCACATTTTTTCCATTTGATGTGTTACTCTGCTGAAAATGAAAACATAAACAAAGAGCTGAAAAGGGCTTTAACTTTTATTTAGGATAAAATCAAAGCAAGGTCAGAATGAACATTCATTTCTTTCTCTCCATTTTGCTTGTTCCTCAATTTGATTCCAGCTAAATTTTCCACAGATGACAGGCAAATTTTAAAGAGGAATTTCTAGTCACTGTGTGTTATTTATTATTCATTGTTATGCTGAATGCCATCATTGAAAAGGTGCCAGCCAAACACATGCAAACTCAAACACATTCGCTACATCATCATTTCTTTGAAAAATGTACCAGTTATCACATCTTTTCTTTATCCATATGCCACTTTTCGCACCTATCATTCAGGTTCTATTATGTGAAAATTATTTCCATAAAAACGTGGATCTTACCCATGCTAGCAATGATGCTGTGGACGGGGAGCTCAGACGGGCTGTTCAGAATGTTACTGTTTCTCTGTTTCTTCCTGTGATGCGTTTCCTGTCTGACAGTAAATGCAGAGTTTTCTTCCTTAGTGATGTTGATGTAGTAGCAAGTGTCTCCAGCAGCCATTAGATGACGGGGACCAGGGTTCAGAAGGATCATTTTATTGTCCTCTCTCTTTATCCCTATCAAACACACACCATACCTACAAACACAAACACACATGTGTACACATGTATGGATGTTTGCATGCATACGTAGTGTTATGGTCAATGATCAGTGGATTGTGTTATGACAGGATTTCAGCAAGAAATTGTATATGTGACCATGTGTCAAGTTTTTCTTTCTCCTTGTCTTCGGTCTCTTGTGTGTGTGTGTACTCACTTTTTGTGTGCATGGAACGCAGCATAGGTAAAACTCTTGCTCTCAAACTCTCTGAAGAACATGCTGTCACTGAGTCGGATGTGATAGACTTCATTCCCGGAACAGCGGCCATACATTCTCTGCCATTGCTCAGGAGACTGCTGACCTTCCCTACAGACATTATTAACATGTTATTACACTTAATATTATATGTTTATTAACCTGTAATAAAGAATTTATGAACAATGTAAAGAATATTTATTGAAAACTAATATAGTGTTAATAGGAACACCTGTACACCTACTCATTCATGCAATTATACACTCAGCCAATCATGTCAACAGCACAATGCATAGAATCAAGCAGATACAGGGCAAGAGCTTCAGTTAATGCTCACGTCGCTAAAATGTTGACAACAAACAACCATGCCACTGTTAAAGTCACTGAGATCACATTTTTCCCCATTCTGATGTTTCATGTGAACATTAACTGATGCTCTTGACCTGTATCTGCATGGTTTTTTGCATTGCACTGCTACCACATGAATAGCTGATTGGATATTTGCATGAATGCGCAGGTGTACAGGTGTAAAAAGAGGATATTATAAATATTGTAAAGATTATAAGTGTTGAGAAAATGGGATGCTTACTGTCCACGGGATGTGTGGACAAGCAGAGTGACGAGAGTGGACGTGGCTGGACACAGGCAGTTCAGAGCTAATAACGCGTACTTAAACTCCTCCTCACACACCACGTGGTCTACAGCAGGAAACACACCGCTCTATGTTAGAGACAAAATGGTAGACAATCATGGAGAATATTTCTTCCTTATATTCCAATACTGTCTTCATGACGCCCGGTCAATGTCCATAACCTTGGTAGCAAGTACAGCAATGATGCTTATTGGTGAAATAGTTATCAGATTAAACAAACTAAAGTACACTGTCATATATACAGTATATAGAGCAGCTTACTACTTTAATATCACAAATTTGTTATATTCTTGAAATGCAAAGTATTTTATTGCACCCGTTACATTTATATACATCTTCTTTGACCCATTTTTCATTGTTTTGAAAACAAACTTCTGGGTAAGTTTTGCTCTTTAAGTCTTCAGTTAGATTTACTACCTTCCTTGGCCTGTAGAGTTTAATCATAGAGTATTTGAATGACTATTTGAATGAAAGATGGTGGTACGGATTTAATCAAGGGGATAGTGCAAAAACAAGTCAACAAGGCTGTGTTAAAATCAGTATTGGATTACAACACTCACCCGCAAATTTGACATGGAACTTGTTTTCAGGTTTAAGGATCTGGACGTAGAGGGGGCAGTTCGGGGCAAAATCCTTTACTGCCCACGCTCTCAGTATCGTTTGATGATCCTGACAAAGTCAATTTAAAAACAATATGATTTCATGTTTTCAGATTGGGAACAATTTGCATGATTCAATTCATATTAAGTGGAAAAGGCAAGGTTACAGGCAGGGTTAGTTTTTGTCCTTTTGCTTCAGACTTTAGAAAAAATTAAGCACCCTCTCTGTTTTGAATAAAAATATCCTGATTAAACACCATTTGCTTTATTTCTTTAAACTGTTGTTCTGCCATGTATTAAAATACTATAATATAATACGTATAGACTCCAAACACATATGGTTAATTGCTGTCATTTCTTAACAACTAACTCCTAGTAGTGATTTGATTATTATGTTACGTGTAATCGTCACTATTGCCTTCAGTCAGAAACAAAACATTGTTTTTTACTTATTAAAAAATAATCTTGTTGGTAAATATAATTAGAGAAAATTGTATTAAACTTCACAATGAATGCTGTGATGAAATGTAAACAGTTCTTGGGAGTGGTCTTTTGGATCCTAATGTTACTGATTACAATATCCAATGATTGGTGAATGTAATGTAATACTAAGTATAAACAATATCAAATTGGTAAATAATTAATAAACAATACTGCATATACAGTAAATGTTTCTAATTTATCTATTTTTGAAAATAAATATCTAATGTCTCAAGTGAATCAAGACATGAATGCTGGATCTCCTTATTAATCAGTGGGATTATCACTAAGTAGTCAGTCTGATTATCATTTTTACATTATAATCAGTCATATGGATCATTAAGAACTGAGACTCATCTATAGCTATTCTTACTGCAGCCATTCGATCAGCTTCATTCCTGCTGCTCAGAATAAAGCAGGCCTCTGCATCATCCATCCTACAGCAGCAAATAGGAAAAAGACGTCAACACAACAATGCAATCAGAGGAATATAAACACAGAATGGCACTGAAAATCACCTAGTCAGGGTTAGAAATGACACATCAGGAGGCAAAATTACAGTCACAATCTCCGAACCAGTGACAAGCTCTCATTGAACAGGTGGGCAAACACACACACATATACACACACACGCTGAAATGTCTATTATACAGGAAGGCCTCGGATGCTAAAAATTCTTCTCTGTTATTAACATTTCATGGCTCTAAGAACTCAACACCATGGCAACAGATGAAAGAGAGAAAGAACAAATATAGGAATGAGAAATGGAGAGTGGAAATTGGAGAGAGAAAACACAGAAATGAGGATGAAGGACTGTACAGCTGAGCATTTTCCTATCAAAATGGTTCCAAGTAGAACCCATGTAGGAAACTTAGAACCTTTAATCATGCATAGAATCCTTAAAGAACCCCTGAAAGCGTCTTTTTTAGGAAGTGTCTTTTTTGGGCATAGAAACTTGTTATGTTATGTTATATGATGCTGTAATTGGCTGATGCAGCTGTCACTCACTTGGCTCGAAGGAGGTCCTGGTTTTTTAGGGCGGAACCTTGCAGGTATATGACCCTCTGAGACCAAAGTGGAATCTGCAGAACTCTTCTAACTTGACTGTCAGCCTCACACGGACACAGAATCACCACATAATAATCCTACACGTACACATGCACACACACACACACACACACACACAATTGAGTTGTGTCAGGAATGGCTGACTGAGGGCAAGGGCAACCCGGATGGCATCAATTCTTGTTTTTTCTACTATAGAGGCACCCTAGAGGGCACATTTGCTCACAAGTAGCAGCACTTCATCTCACTTTCATGCATGTAGGGGAGCCTTCATCTCATTTTCTCCACTAGAATGGCACCCATCATGTTTCCTCACACATAGGGGAACCCTATAGCACACTGCATCATGTATTCTCCACTGGAAGGGCACCCTAGAGGGCACTGAATCATGTTTTCTCACACAAAGTGGCACCCTAGAGAGCATTTCATCAGGCTTTTCCCCTGTAAGAGCTCCCTAAAGGGCACTTTTGTGACACTTTTTCTACCATGGGGCACCAAGGGTCCGCTAATGAGTGGTGTGTTACTACAGCAATGCCTAACCGTAACCTCAATAACTTAAATCTTTTCTGCAGTTTTATTTAGGCAAATGTCCCCACAAACATCAATGCCAACAAACCCCCACCCCCACACACACATCTGTTAGACTGATTGTTTAAACAATTGGTTTGTGCCCTGGGTTTTGTCTGTGAAGACTGCATTTGTTGTTAAAAAGGATAAACCAACATGAAGACCAGAGAGCTGCCTATGGGAGAAAAGCAAGCCATTTTGAAGCTGAGAAAAGAGGGAAAATCAACCAGAGCCACTGCACAAGTATTGGACATAGCCAATACAACAATTTGGAATGTCCTGAGAAAGAAAGAAACCACTGGTGTACTAACGACCAGACATTGAACAGGTTGGCCAAGGCAAACAATAGCAGTTGATAACATAAGAAGACTTTGAAAGCAGCAATATAGAGGCCATACCACAAGATGCAAACCACTCATCAGCAGTAAGAATTGGAAGGCCAGATTGGAATTTGCAAAGAAATACAGAGATGAGCCACAAAAAGTCTGGAACTAAGATTAACCTCTACCAATGTAGTAATGGAAAGGTCAAAGTGTGGAGAAAGAAAGGATCTGCTCATGATCCAAAACATACAAGCTCATTGGTTATTTACTTTAATTTACTTTAAGACTATCTGTTCCAATATTTTTGCTGACCTAAAGATTGGGTGATCTACATGTAAATATCAGGAAATAAAATTCTGATCTATTGTTTGATATTCATCTTTTGATCTCAAGCCCAAATGGCCTTGCCATTCCAATACTTTCGCAGGGGATTCATACAGTATACTGTACATTTAGAGCGAGAGAGAGAGACAGAGAGAGAGAGAGAGAGAGAGAGAGAGAGAGAGAGAGAGAGAATGGTACAGTTGTGTCATTTTTTCATGTATTCTTGAATAACAGGTATTGATGCAGTACAACTGTATTACATAACCACAGAAAATGTATTCCATAGCAGTAGCTTGTTTCATTTGAGAAGAATCTTTCTTACCTGTGTGTGTGGGTGAGCATAGAATTCATTGAGGAAGTCCATGAGCAGGTCGATTTTCAGGGAACTGACGCAGAGCACAGCATGTTTCTCTGTCTGTGCGCGATGTCTGCTGTAGTTTCCTCCAGACTTCTGCCTCTCCATCCACAGATAAATCAGTTCTTCAAACTGCAAAGAGCAAGACACAGAGATATAGAAAGATAAGTGAAATGGGCCAATTTCAGTGAAATGCAGTAAATATCCGAAATTAGACACACCTCAGAATATAACACATGTTAGGGAAACACAAGTAGTATACCATGTTGGTTACACATTATGTACTTGCCATGACAATATCATGTCATTAAGTGCACATAAACACAAACATAAACTTAGCCATATTACAAACCTTGCCAAATTTCCTTATTTGTATCATTTGTTTCTTCCAGATGCAAAAAGTCTTAAGAATTACTTTGGGAAAAGGTATAACAGGGAAAATGTGTAAACGTAGACAGAATGAGAAATGGGGAAAGAAGGTGCAATGAAATATATATATATATATATTTAATCAAAACAATTGAACATTTGATTGCTAAATAATTTGATAGTGTTGTGGAGTAGCTAGCACCAGTAGTGTTGCAGCAGCCAAGCTATTTTCAAATTAATGTAGCTTTTCCAGCAACAAGCTACTTTTTCACCAAGGATCCACTATACTGTAGTTTCCCTGCAACTAAATAAGTAGCTTCAGTGTAGTTAGCTACTCTTTCTTAGTAGCTCGAAAGTGTAGTTGACTTAAACCATGAGTAGCTTGTAGCTTGTCAAGTTACACTTTCAAAGTAATGTAGCTTCCCCAACATCGGTGGTAATGTAATACGTTCAGGTCAATAAGTATCATTTAAATTAAACTGAGAGGGACAGAGGAAGATCGTGAACATGGGTTACATTAAAAGGTGAGATTGAAAGAGGGAATGAGAGAAGTTTCTGTGTGTGTGTGTGTATGTGTGCATATTTGCATCTTCTGACCTGTAAGGGAAGCACCACCAGCGCCACACAGATCATCACCACCACAAGCAGCTGTGAAGGCCAAATCTGAGGTGTCACATCACCAAAACCCACCGTGGAAAAAGTGACAATGCAAAAATAAAGAGCATTAAAGAGAGAGAGACGGTTTCTCCCAGCTCGCTCCAAATGCTGTATCCCACACGTGCTGAAAAAGACACATGTGCACACATAGAAACACTGTCAAACAGGAGAATTTGGCCAAGAAGCATTTCTGTGGACTGAAATTATTTCAGTACCACAAACTGGCAAACAAAACACTTTTGCTAATGCACAAATGCAACAACACAGAAAAAAGCTAGCAAAATATCTTAGCGAAGTCTTGCTTATTAACATTGTAAATATTTATGGAAAGAGACATAAGTTTTTCTTATATTTGCATATCCTCTTAATGATATATGTGTCTTCATATTTCATAAGTGCAAAGTCCAGTCATCTATAACACTTTAATTTCACATTAATTTTGTTAATATTCAATAATATTTCTTAGAAATAGAGTCAACCAAATAAATGAGAATTCATGTGTAGTGTTGCACAAAGCCACCAAGGGAACACGGTGGTTTTTTTTTTTAATGAGGCATGGCCACAAATTAATATATTTAGGCCATGAGGTACCAAAGTCATGGCCATGAATTGTGTAACCTAAGCCCCTGGCTTAATATGCTGTGAGAATGTAACTGGCCTCCAAAGTCAACTGTCACTTAAAGTGACACAAGAATAATGGTATATACGTCACAATGCTAGTGACTACAGTATAATCTTATGCTTCATTCCAAGACTGAATGTAATATTAGGTTCCTGTGACCACATTGGTCTAATTCAACTGATTTCTCTGTCTCACTCATTTGAAAATACAGAAGCTGCCACAAAATAGGTCTCGAGAAACTTACTAATAGACATAATCCTTGGGGGTCTGGGGCTATTTAAATTTTTTTAACTAACTTTAACTTAATATTTCTCTTTCTGCATGGACTATTAACACCAAACAAAACCCACACTTAAGTTTCAAGAAACGGAGTGACACAACTTAATCATGTAGGTGTAATTGGCAACCTCTGTGTGGTAATATACTAATTTGTGGCCATAAGATGCTAAACTCGTGGCACCTTAAAACACCTTAAAAAATAACCACCGCTCCATAGTATTGTACCACTTTGTCCCAAACTGTGTTTCTTTTAGTGTGTGTGCCCTACTAGAGTTTGTTTAGAGAGAGAAATACAGACTAACCCAGTGAAGACGAGGCAGAGCAGCGTGCAGATTAGTATCAGAACCTGGTTAAACATGGCAGAGTGTGTCCTCTGGATGGCTCGGTGTAAATCATTCTGAAACCCAAACGTGTTATTTTTTAAAAAATCATTCATGTCGTACGTAAATTGTTATAAATACGAGTTTACAAACTTTACAACTCATTTTTGTCTTCTTAAACTCATAGTTACCAGCTGGAAACACAGTACCTCTGAAATCTCGATAATGTTTGATGGTACATTATAAACCAACATGGCCGAAAAAAACACAGTTAAAGATAATGATGATGGTAATGTCAGCATTCAACTGGGTTTAGTAATGAACTAACGGCAAAGTCTGCAAATGTACATTTGTAGATCCCATGGGTAAGAAAATCTTGATTTTTCTGTAGTGCAAATAATCAGTAGATGTTTGCGTGCTTGGTCTCTGAAGGTGTGTAATACACTTTAAGAGAATTTCTTATAACATCCATTCAAATATATCAAAGACTTAACACTTTTGTCTGCACAATGCTATAAATGTAAATTTATGTATATTGAAGTAAATATCCCATACCATATGAGATGCTGTAAGAATTATCCCATACTGCTTTATGGGATAAGGAAGTATGGGAAAGCATTACCACTGAGTAAAATTAAGAGCCTTGAGACCTATTTCGTGCTATTTGCATCTATTTTAGATTTACTAAACAATGTTACTTGGACTTTCACTTTTGAAACTCCCAGTGTCCACTCAGTTCATTCATGAATTTGTATGTTCCAAGCAAGCACCTTCAGAAGAAGACATCCTGAAAAGGAGAAAGTGAGCTCTACTCATTCACTGCCTATATACATACATATATATATATATATATATATATATAGATAGATAGATAGATAGATAGATCTTTTATTTCATTCAGAGACAGCAAACTAAACAGCATATCTGGTACTCCTGTAAGTCATCTCTACAAATGTTTGCTATAACTAAAATTTAAAATCAGCTCCAACTTTAAATTCAGACCATCCTCAACACAAAAGACCACACTGAGGTACAGTACATGTATGGACATTATCTGGGAGCAAGTTGGTGAAGAGTTTTTTGTATGTTGCAGCCTGCTTCTTGCTGAATGTGACTCTGTGTCATAAGCACTAAAGAGACTTAAATCTAAAGGCATTAGAGAAAAAATGTGTCTCTACTGGTGATCATACAAAAAAGCTTTCCACACATATCTCACATGGATTTTATTGCATGCAAATCAGTGGTTTAAAACTCATCTTCAAGAAATTTGGGAAAACTGAGCTCTTTTCTTGGTCATATCGTTTCTGCTTCTGTCTTACAGCCAAATTCAGATCAATTACTTCTGTAACACAGGCTCTTCCTCCTCATGATGCACACTCTCTGCAATCCTTTCTTGGCCTGAATAGATGGTATTTAAAGTTCAACATCAACTATGCTACACTGCTGCAACTTCTCCATGCTCATTCAGAAGTCAGCCATGTTAAACAGCTCACTGCTGCCAGCTCAGCCTTTTCTTCATTTAATCGTGTCAAGTCAAAACTAATCACTACAGATGCCTCAAACTATGGTATTGGTGCTGTGCATACTTGGCAGCATGGCAATACAGAAAAAAAACCCAGTTGCTTTACAGTAGGTGTTATGATGTGTTTTGATGATGTAATTTATTTTCCTTTAGTTTGCTTTGTATTGTATTGGTCCTTTTCTCTTTGTCTTCACACTACATACTATATACAATTTGTTATTTAGTTAACTGCTATCAATCTGACATCCAATATCTTTTTCACTTGTTTCTGAACTTGAGTGAAATCAGTTTTAAAACAATGTATGAAAGTATTTGCAAATTGAGCTTTAGAGATACATAGTCATGAGTGAAAATGTCTGCGAGAATGTTTGATATGTTCAAGGAATGTATTTTGTGTCAAGGCTATAAAAAGTATATTTACATTGCAAAAAGGTGGCTCCCACAGTGAAAAAACCCTGGATACTGCATTTTCACACCACCTCTTCTTTTTTTTTTTTTAAACCAAAATGGCTCCATCATTCATGGAACTCAGCATGTGATCAGACCTGCAGCTTTTGCAGAGATTGACAGACTTGTATTGATAGCCTGGCATGGATCCCCAGGTGGAAGATGCCAACAAATCATGTACCACATGGATTCAGTATGATAAGATTACACATTACACATGCAGCCCTACTACAGCCTGTTCCCACAGCTGATGCCTGGGAGAAAATAGCAATTGATTTGATGGGACCTTTCCACAATGCTGCATGTGACTGCCAGTTAGCCTTGACACTCATTGTTCATGAAGTTTGTTTCTACTGTGTTCAACCAACCAGCTGCTTATAGTAATCACTGACAATGGCTCTCAGTTTGAAATATTCCTGAAAGAGAGTGATATCAAAGTAGCTATGTCTACTATCTACAAGTTTTGCTGTTTCAACACTGTTCAAGAACTTCCCACAAACTGCCAACATTGAAAGTAACGGACTTTGTGTGCAAGTGTGAGTGAGTGAGTTTCTACACACATACCGAGCAACTCCACATGCTGTGACCAACATATAACCTGCTGAACATTTGCGTGGGCACCCCATTAACACAAAACCACATGTAACACTTCTTCCATTCACTGTACCTACTCAAGAACAAAAGGACTTTGTAGCAAACCATTCAACAGAAACAGGAGAAAATGAACTACTACAAAGATCAGCATTATGGTGCTAGACCATTCATGTTAGCTTCATTTTCTGGATAGGGAAGCCGGGATTCATCAAGAATTGACTGTCTAGCTTAGTCAGCCTTACATGGTTATGACCCACAAAGACCCTGCTGGGTACTTCTTTTCAGATGGTAAAGTGTGGAATGAAAGCCTGTCTTGATCCAGTACCTTCCATTACAATTACAGCAATAACTACCACCTTACCAAAAGAACGCTTTTTGCCCTCGTCTCCTCTGTTGCTACACAAAAGACATGAGAGCGTGACCAGCCCTCGGTGCTGTTTTTATGAACTATTTTACTTAGAATAAACATTGGACAGATGGTATGAGAAGAGAAATGTATTTCTCTTGTCAGCATGTCTGGCAGACTTCTTGTCATGGATGGCAGCTCATCAGCTGAAAATAAATCCCAGCAAGACTGAGCTGTTGTGTATCCCTGGTACATCCCCAAGTTAATATTTTGTGATTTCCCTGACAATTCTCAGATCACCCATCTGACACACAACCACGGGATAGTTCTGGACAACCAACTACCCTTCTCACCTTACGTTGCTAAGGTTTCTCCTTTACAACGTCAGGAGGATCTGGCCATTTCATTCCACATAGGCCACTGAGGTGTTTGTTCAATCTCTTGTCATCTTGTGCCATCCAACACTTTCCACTGATCCAGGATGCATCTACTAGACTAGTTTTCAATCTCCCTAGGTTCTCCCACGTCATCCCATTGCTGCTCTCCCTCCAGTGGCTTCCTGTAGCTGCCTGCATCAGATTTAAAACACTGATCTTTGCCTACAAAATCAAAAATGAACCAGCCCACACCCACCTGAATGCACCTACCTCACCAATCACTTAAATTAGCAATAGATTAATAGATTTGTGTGTTTTAATTTTGGCTGTACTAACCTCCCTCCTAAAAGGGTTTTTAGCTTGATAATATTCTTGGTCCTTGAATGGCATGAGCTAGCATGAGGATATGCTTTTGATAATGGCTACTGCTAAATGCTGTACATGTAAATGTAAACCAGGATTGTGTTTTCTATATGTTGATATTTGGGTTACCACTTACTGTATATAATAACAGTAAGGATTAGTTATTATTTAATGGATTTAGGACTATGCTACAGTATACAACAGAAGTTAGTACACCCCTGTGCAATATCAGTTAAATGTCAAATGATTCAAAATTGTATCACCTCTCAATAATTGTATTATTGCTAAATTGACAAGTAGAGTATTTCAACAAATAGTTTAGAAAGACTATAATGAAAATACAAGCCCTAAAGTAGAAACTCAATGCAACAAAAGTGAATACACCTGTGATCACTGACACACAAGTTAGAAAACCTGTGATCAAAGAAACAAAATTGAGTACATTTGTGATTTCCAATTAGCCTAATTGCATTAAAATGGTTATAAAATGACCTGTGAACACCAGAACTTTCTCAATTTTGGACCTATGGGCTGTGTCTATCTGCATGTCTGCATCATGACTCCACATAGAAAAGAACTGCCAGAGGAATTTAAAAAATCTGATTGTGAGGCTTCACAAAGATGGAAAAGGATACAGGAAGATTGGTGACCAACTAAAGATCAGTTGAAACACAGTTTCACAGCAGAAGTAATCAGGAGGTACAGAACGAGCCATAGTACCACTAATCAGAGCAGCAGTGGCTGTTCTCCTAAAATGACACCATGGACAGGGCACTACTCGCACAATCTAGCTCTGAAAAACAGACGGGCAAATGCTTCAGGATTGGCACAGGGGTTATCAATGAAAATCAGAGTTTCTGTGACAGCTCAGACAGTGCGAAGGACATTGCATAATGTCAACCTCTATGGACAGCATCCAAGAAAAAAACCTTGCTTGCTCTTCAGCACAAAACTGCAAGATTATATATTGCTAAGAACATGAAAAGAAGCCTGATGAATATTGGGAGCACATTCTTTGGTCATATGAGACCAAGATAAATTTGTTCGGCTCAGATGGGGTCCAGAATGTTTGGTGTGAACCTGGCCAGGACTACCACAGTGCATAGTGCATAGTCCCGACAGTGAAAAACGGAGGTGGGAGTGTGATGATATGGGGCTGCATGAGTGCAAAAGGTATTGGGGAGATACCAAGATGACTCCCAGTCTCCAGAAGCTTGGCAGAAGAGGAATATTCCAGCATGATAATGATCCAAAGCACACTGCCAAAATCATGCAAGAGTTTCTAAAGAAGAAAAAAGTGAAAACTATGACCTGGCTAAGTATATCGCCTGACTTGAATCCAATAGAACACCTTTGGTATTTTAAAGAGAAAGGTAGAGCAACACGACCCCTCCAGCAAAGATCAGATGAAAAAAAAATGCCTCTGAAGAATGGAAGAACATCTTTCCAGAATTTTATAAAAGATTTGAATCTCAGTAATAAAAGGTGTACTGACTTTTGTTGCATTGAGTTCCTACTCTGGGGCCTGTATTTTTAATCTAGTAAATCTAAACTGTTAGTTTTTTAATTTTTTAAAAGATCAAATACCCTACTGTTCAACTTAGAAGTAATGCAATTACTCTAAGGTGATACAATTTCAAATAATTTTACATTTAAGTGATATTGCACAGTGGTGCACTCACTTCTGTTGTATACTGTATTTGGTGTCTGATTTTTGGGGGGCTTACAGGAATTGCTTATTGCTTATGTTTAAAGGTGGTGGGCTAAACACTATTGAAAATCCCCGTCTTGAACACCTCTAGTGAAGAAAAATCTGGCAATCCCAGACACGTGAACACACACGGGTTATTTTAATAATGTCAGTTGGGTGCCTAGAGAATTGACTTAAGCAGCTGCATAACCCATCTCTGAATACAAGTAACATCTCCTATTCCAAATATGATCCAAACAGCATAGAAATGAGTTTATGTTCTGCTGTTTAGTTTAGTTGTTCGCTTGTAGAATTTAGCTTTCTACCTTAAATCAAACCAGTAAAACATACTTAAACATGGTATAGTCATCTGCTAGCTATATCATAGCGGTCATTGTACCCATTATATCACACACATTTAAAAACACATACACACGCAAGAAAGACACAACTCAAGTTATTCTGACTTCTAAATAGATAAATTTATAAATTTAAAATTTATATCCTAAATTTATATATTTCTGTAACGCTGCTTTGTGACAATGTCCATTGTTAAAGTGCTATACAAATAAATTGAACTTAGAACTAAACAAAGAGAAAATAGGCAGCACATAGATGCACACACACTTACGATCATGCTCTCCAGAGCATGCTTGGCCAGCCAGCAGTTGAGAAAGACGGGGATAAAGAGGTTCCTCAGAGTCGGCCAGAAGATCTACAAACAGAGACCAGAGGTCATGGAGGTCATGAAGGTCATGATTTATTTTCGTCTCTAAAGAAGAGAGCTGTGACAATCAAAGCAGGTTACCGTGATTATGAAGGGGACGGTATTTAACATTTCCAGTAAGAATGCCACCTGGAATATTTGCTCCCAGATGTTACCCTGAGTAACACATACACACAAAAACACACAAGTAACTATACTGACCATCAGTATTTCATCCTTAAAGTTATGTATGTATATATATATATATATATATATATATACACACACACACACACACTATATGGCCAAAAGTTTGTGGACACCTCATCATCACACCCATATGTGGGCCTTCCCCAAACTGTGGCCGCAAAGTTGGAAGCACACAATTGCATAGGACGTTTTTGTATGCTGTAGCATTACAATTTTCCTTCACTGGAACTAAGGGGCCCAAACATGTTCCAGCAAGAGAATGCCCCTTTGCACACAGCGAGCTCCATGAAGATGTGGTTTGCCAAGGTTGGTGTGGAAGAACTCAAGTGTTCTGCACAGAGCCCTGACCTCAAGCCCACTGAGCACCTTTGGGATGAACTGGAACAATGACTGCACCCCAGGCCTCCTGGCCCAACATCAGTGCCTGACCTCACTAATGCTCTTGTAACTGAATGGACACAAATCCCCACAGCCACACTCCAAAATCTAGTGGAAAGCCTTCCCTGAAAAGTGGAGGTTATTATTTCAGCTAAGGGGGACTAAATCTGGAATGGGATGTTCAAAAAGCATATCTGGGTGTGATGGTCAGGTATCCAAAAACCTTTGGCCATATAGTGTATAATTTATAATATAATATAATATTTATTATATAGTGATTACATTTAACCACCTATCACTGTGGGTGTTACTGGTTGATTAATCGTTTATAGCTCTAGGTTGTTCAGGGCAACTGCTGAAAACAGTGGGCAATATGGCCTTTGATGAATATTATGATATTTGGGATATTTCTGCAAAAACAGTATTCTGTAACAATATGGGAAAATTGCTGTGAGAATATTTAATTTTACCTCAAAATATACAGTCCAGCCAACTGTAACAAGTATACCTTCATTAAATTCATTCCACTGCTTGCAGATGCTCCAGGTATGCCTGTCTGAGTTGATTTGGTTTGTTATTTAACGGTGACTGAACAACTTTTTGGAGTTTGTCCTCAGTGTCAGTAGTGAGCCTACTCACTGCACTCTTCACCGTGTTTGTTTCTTGTTATGTGTCATGAGCACAAGTGACTCATGCTTGAACATGCTTACCAGGGTTCCACTGTAAGCTTTTTGCTAAGGAACACTCATGCTTCTCTCTTGTGAAAAAGAGGAGCACACAGAAAAATCCAAGAGCATAAATCTGATAAACACTTATTCATTTGAACAGCTGTTATCAAACAGTGAATTGGAAAACTTTATTAGACTTACTTTTCTTAAATAGACAATCCAGCTCTCTCTGAATAGCTATTAATGCCCAGACCATTCTGATCGAGCTAATGACCCAAGCTGGTAGCCAAATGTCGTTCTCCATCTTCCATATAACTTGTCTAAATTGATTAATAAATATTTGAGATTTTTTAATTGCCTTACTGTTGTGTCTATCGAGTTGCATTAGTGATGGTAATTAAAACATCCTTCACATCTAATAGCACTTAGCAACTTGGCATGTCTTTTCAGCAGGAATAGTATTAATCTGTTAATTAAAAATAACAAAGAGTCACCCGGCTCACTGGAGTAATGCAAAAAAATCTGACTAGAATCTTGCAATGACTTTATAAAGCCTGATGTGTTTTCATTCACAACAAAACTGAACAGCACCAGAGGCGGTATTCAGAGTTGAGTTATGCGTACATGCTGAGGAGTAAATATGGAAATTGTACACATCAGCATTTGGACCTCAGATGTAACTATGGACTTAAGCTCTATTCAGAAGTTGTGTGCGAGGTGGAGTTTGCTGAAAACAGTTCTCAGTTGCATACAATTTTTCTTGCATGAGATCAGCTTGCGTAATGTTAAGTCCAGTATCTCTGTCTGATCAGTGGGCAGTAAGTACACTCAAAAAAAAAAAAATCTATGGAATATCATTCAAGTATTAAATACATAAATATTTCAAAAACAATTAATTTATCATATCATCACATCTTAGTCAAAGACCCTGCTTATCTCAAGGAGCAAATTTCATATGGATAAAATTATGAACTAAAAGTGAGCTGTATCTGTAGCAGACGAGTGGTTGGTCAGCTTATCTTTCAAACTGCAGGCATGCTCAGTAGAGCACATTTAGCTCAGTAGAGTACAATAAAATGGATACAGTCATTTGCTACAACTCTCAACAATAGATTCAGCTTTTTCACCCGTGCCTAAACTCCACATTTTTTGGCACTGTTTTTAATCCTTTGTACCAAAAAATAGGACACACTGGATTAAGTGCTAATATATAAGTTCAGGCTGGAAGCCATATTTTTAATTAAACCATGTATTTCAGTGATTAATGAGATAATTACAACTAGGATTGGTCATACAGCAACATTTTGGTAATATACTAGACTCCTATTAGATGCTTATTTGAAGGCTTGCCAATTTCACATTGATATACACTCACTGGCCATTTTATTAGGAATCGCTTCAGTTAATGTTCACTGAAAAAAATGTGATACAGGTGGCTTGGATGTTGGTGCCAGACACCTGGGTTTGAGTATTTCAGAAACTCATGATCTCCTGGGATTTTCATGCATGGTTTAAACAGAATGGGGAGAGAAAAAAAAACACAACAAAAAACATCCAGTGAGTGTCAGCTCTGTATGGAGAAAATGCCTTGTTGATGAGAGAGGTCTGAGGACAGACTGGTTCGAGCTAACAGGAAGGTAACTCAAACACCCATTCTTACAACCATGGTAATCAGAAAAGGATCTTAGAATGCACCACATTGGGTTCCACTCCTGTTAGCCAAGAACAGGAAGCTAAGACTATAGAGGGCACAGGTTCACCTAAACTGGATGGCTGAATATTGGGGAAAAAAATGTCACCTAATTTCAAAATGTATTTACAACACCCAAAACATGAATTTCAGGGTGATTTATTGTGGTTACAACAGGATTACCACTATCTCACTATGCACACAATACTCAATTCCAATAGTTTGTTATAATGTGAAGTGATGAAACACTTTACTAATAACAACAGTAGAATTGAAAGCTGACTGAATTTTTCACAACTGGCTATGGCAGGCAAAGCAACACTGGCAGAGCAGCAAGCAGCCTCATCTTTCATTCATGCTGGGAAGAGAAGCAGGAGGAGCAGACAGCCTCCTGACATGTGGAATGCTTTTTAATCAATAACGAATTTTGTTTGTCAAATACAGTTTTTCTCAGTTCATATAACACATTAATCAAAACTAAAGTCAGTGGTCTCAAAACAATTAACACACCCATCTGAACTGCTAATCATTTTGCTACACATTGTCCATTTTTACACAAATTGCAAATAATGTCATCTAACACCTTTGATATAGTTATCAAAACCTACAGTAACTTTTCTATAGTTTCCACACAAATAAGAAAAATCTGTCTTTTTTTCCATGGACAACTAACAGAACTCACATTGAAATTTCTATTCAGATTGCAATCTTCCTACATTCACATTAACTTGCATTTATGTCAGCTGTGGTAGTAAAGCACACAGTGCAAACTGCCAAACTATTCACACAACTATGTGCTATGTGTATATATATATATATATATATATATATATATATATATATATATATATACATATACACACATATAAGACTCGCTTTTGCATGTGCCTGAGCCTCAACAAATAATAATAAACAAAAAAGGAGAAAAAGTGGTGAGCAGATGAGTTTAAGATTAAGAGGAGGTAGAGTGTTTGAGAGAGAAAGAGAATAAGGGGTACAGAAGCAAGGAAGAGGTAGAAAGAGATGGGGAAAGATAGAGAGGACAAGTGGCAGGAAGTGGAGAGCAGAGAGAAAAGATATGAGGAGGAAGAGGGCAAATAATAGCAAAATAGCAAAATTTCTGAACAGGACAATGACATCCACATTCCACAAGAATATACCCAGGAACAACTGGTATTGAGGCACTTTGTGGTGGTTTGGGACAATCTCCAATTCCACTATCACTCATGCACAAGCGGATTAAAAGCTGTGTTTACAAATAGTGTTTCTTTCACCATATTCTCCCTTTCTGAATGCTGTTGAGCTTCTCTCTTCCTGGAGATGGAAAGTATATGAAAGCAACCCCTATGACAGAGTAACATTTCTACTGGCAATCATACATTGGTTGAAAAATCCTGTTGTGTGATTTGGAAAAATTCCCTTTCTAAAAAAATTCCCTTTCTAAAAAAATTCCCTTTCTAAAACCTTTGTATACAGCAAAGAAGGACAAATGTATGTCAGGGGAATATGCAGTGGAAATGTCTGATGAATATGCTTTATATTTAGTGTACCTGGGGAACAACAACTGGATGCATTATTTAATTAAAAAGGTGACAGGTTTATAGTTATGAGATCAATATTTAAATTTTTTTTTTTAAATAAAATGTTATATGTGTCAGACAAGGACAGAGGAACAGAGACGCACACAGGTAAAAAGAGCTTTATTACAAAAGACAGAATGTCCAAAAAACAGGTAACAATCTGTGATTAAAAAGACAGAGGCAGACACCATGTCATCCAAAATGGGCAAAAAAAAAAGAAGAGCATGAAAAAACAAATCAACGGTAATACAAGGAAAACAGCAATAAAGCGAGCTGGAGAAGAAAGCTAAGTAAAGCAGGCAAAAGCGTGAACAAGACTTTGCAAAGAATGAGACACACTGGGGCATTTATATGCAGAAGTTAAACAAGCTCAATGAGTTACAGGTGAGAACCATGCTTAGGCAGGGAGGTAGAACGGTGAGTGGGAGTGGCTGTTAGTGGAGAATTCTGGGAGTTGACGTTTCTGGAGGAAGTGGTGATTATGACAATATTGGCACCATTCCACAAAATTAACAGTGGTTTGATTGCTATGTTCTGAGAGCATTGACTTTGGTTTAAAATATATGTCATATTACTGAGAAAAATTAAACAATATTAAGTCAAGGGTGGTAGCCTGCACTGACCAAAATCTGGTTTTGCACATCTGCTACTAATTCCAAATTCAACTTGCAACTTGACAAAAATAAATAAAATAAAATAAAATAAAATAAAAATTTTAATAGCAAGATGTTTAGCCAAAATTGCTTAGCACAAAGCAGCTGAATGAACCATAAAATAAATCAATTCAGTTACTGTGCGAGATAAAGCAATTAGCTGATGCAAGCACATTGCTAAATAGGCAACACATTACAATGCTGCTCAACAACTCATAGGTAACTAGACAGGAACTAAGCAGAGTAGTTCTTCATTAACATTTTATAATGTCTGAAGTGTTATTGTGCTCTTCAGTAGTTAATGATGATGTGGAATAGTATAACACATGGGAATTCATTATGAATAGTACTGAAGCATTAGTGTTTTGTTATTTACAAGTAAATTATTTACGAAATTATTTACAACACACAGTATGTCAGTTGAGAATATTATTACTTATTGCTACATTACAGCATTGTATTTTTGTTGACCATCTCTTTTTTTAGACACTGACTGGCTGTCAAGCATTTTGCATTTCCCGATTGCGCCGAGCGCTGCATGCAGAGGCGCTCAGAACGCATAGCGGCCCACAGCACTACGACGTGTTCTTCCAAACTGTCATGCGTTTGTTTACTTTGCCATGTGTGTTTTTATTTTGATTCATGTCTTGTCTCCACCCATGTCTGGTCATTAGTTGTCTCCCTCGTGTGTCTTGATTACTTGCAAAGTATTGTTCAGTGTTTACCCACCTGTCTTTACCAAGCTATCTGTTTCTGTGTTCGCTATTTTGGTTTCTTGACTTCTGCTAGTTTCCAGGTTTTTGTGTTTTGCCTTAGCCCAGTTGACTCTCTTTGCTGATTGCCTGACCTACGCCTGTTTTTGACCCTGCCTCTGTTAAACGTTATTGGATTTATCTGCCTGCCTCTCATTAAAGAAGTTACGCTTAAACTGCAACTGCATCCATCTCAGCCTCTCCTTTTGTGCGCTTCTGAGGAGACCTATAACAACTCATACAGACATTTACCACTTAGTTAATATTGAACTCCTACTATCATACCTACTGAGTAATTAACTAGTAGTTCTTAGTAGTTAAAAGGAATAAGTGTTAATGAAGAACTACTCATTTGTTCCTGCTTAGTTCCTGCATAGTTACTTATGACTTGTTGAACAGTGTACATATTATCTAACATCGTATGGTTCTAATATAGTCATGCTCACCTCAAACCAGGAGAAAACAGCGGAAAAAACTAATTCATAAACCAATGAACTGTGAATACCAATATTACTATTTATTTTTTAGTTGGTACTAAGTTCAGTACAGAAGCAATAGATTTAAATAAAAAGCTAAATCTGAAATTTTGATGCTTAAGCTGTAAACAGTATATCATTGGTGAATTATTATTGTGATATTATTGGCTTTGACAATACTGATTTATAACAGATTTATCACTCAGTACATGTGTCTACTGTATGCTGTGATCATCCTGCCAAATCTTAAATGCTCCAGATGAGAGTTTCTGTCTGCTAAATTAATTTCACCTCATGATTCATCAAACACACACCCTTTCACTACAAATGAAGCAGGCCATTATATCACATTACATCCTGTATTCACAATATGAACAATTATAATCACACTATGATAATTTAGTTATCATAGATTTCTTCTTAACTACAGTCTTAACCACACACACGCACACACACACACACACACACACACACATATACCTTGTAGCTGAGGTACATGAGCAGCATGGCCTCCAGGAAACTGATTGATGCTACAATCACCTACCAAGTACAACAACATGACAAAGAGCAGGAAGATCAAATGTAAGCAGTTAAATTACATACTTATTACACAATCCAAGACATTCATAATCTCCAGCTTACCTGAATTGCCCACACAGGAGTTTTTCTATCCACCCACAAGATTAGCTCCCTGAGAGAGAATAGAAGAGGCATACAGTAACAGAATGAAACAGAAAGAGAGAGAGATGTGGAAAAAAGAAAGCATGTCATATATTATACATTTTTATCTAATGCTATTTTGAATAATATGATTCATTTGAGTGATTAAGCAATGTACCCTCACCAGTTTATCTCATCATTCTGAGAAGTGTTGTTGCATTTCATACTGGAGCAAAATAGATAGATAGAGAGAGAGACAGATAGGTAGACAGACAGGCAGATAGACATAGATAGGGAAATATTCTTATATTAGAACATGTTCTAAACAGCATTTCATTTAAATGGAATAATTTAGTGCAAAACACACACACACACACACACACATCCTAACCATGTGTTGCGGAGATGAGCTGGGTTATCGGTCATCACTCGTATGATGTAAAGCACACACGTCAGAACCTTCAGACAGAAGTTAAAGATTCGGATGCGCAGACCTTAATGAAGAAACAGCCCAAAATTCAGATGAAAGGTCATGATCTCAAACATTAGGGAGACACTTGCTATGAAGGCTACTGCGTGTCAAACATTTGTGTATATCTACAGTCAGGTTCAAAGGTCTGTTTCTCTGTCAAACTAACAAATAGCAAATAGCAGCATAACATCAGCCCAGCTGGCCATTATCACAAAATATACCCCTCCAAGCTAATAGGTCACTTTCAGTCAGCTGTTTACTGACAGGTACATTATGCCTTATTTCTGCCATCTGTTTACATTTTAGGAACTATACTTTAAGAAATCAAGATCTAAGGGTTCACAGTCTTTTGTTATAACATACATACAAGAAGTAGGTTACACAAGGCTAAAACAATCAAATATAATGCCAACTTACTGGAGCGCTGGTTTTTAATGAAGAATAGTTTGAGTCTCTCCTTGAAGGTGTTCTCGTTCACATAGAACTCCACATGTACCCTACAAAGATACCACGCACATCATCAAGATACACATTTTTACTTGTTAAGATCAGAAAAATTTATTTGTCAGAGTACACCAGTCTGATCCACCACTGATCATTTTAATATCCTGTCACAAAGGATATTAGACCTGAATAGAGTCTGTGCCCATAGCCACCAGTCCTGATCACCCTCTCTCTGGCTCTGACCTGTTCTTGTCAAGTATATTTGTGGACTTTCCGATTGATCCCAATTAAGTCATTACATCATTATTTATAGGGGGAAAGTCACTTGTATTTAGAGATGGGTTATGCACGTGTTTAAGTTTATTTTCTGGGTGCACCATTCAGTATATTACAATTATTTGTATGTAGTTCATGCCTCCAAAGTTGCCAGAATTTGGGCCTCTGCCCATATACTCAAAAGTGGAAAACCATGTGGAGGCCTGGGGCTCCATCTGGAACACAAATAATAAAGCTTTCAACCATTTATCCTAATTTCGGCTATCATCATTTAGAAACTCATGAATAATGTTTGTCAGCAGTTAGGATCATAGTCCAAGGTTGATATAGCCTGGGGTGGAGATGGGGATAAGCTCCCATTTCTCTAGAAATACTCCATATGGCGTGCATGTCCAAACACCTCTGTTAACCGAATCTAGCTCCAGGCCTTTACAAATGGCTTAGCTTCTAAGCCTGATGGACCACGTTTTCAACAAACAGGAGAAGGGGTGAAGGCAGGTCACTGGTGCCTTAAAACCAGTTGCTTTGGACAGATGGGGTTCGTTAACCTTGGATGGCTGCTCATCTAGCAAGATAAACTCCAATTCCAAACCTCAGCTGATCCTCTATAGTATCCTGCCCAGGCTTTGTAGCTCCAATGGAGAGGACACTCCAGCAACGTCGCAAGGTGTCAGCACAACACGGAAAGTGGCAGTTACCGTTGATAAAACCATACAATTGGCGTAGGAAACAGGTGCCAGGGGTTACTTCCGACGGTGGGAGAGGTCATTGCATCTCATTGGATGGCTACCGCCTGCCCAAGCTGGGCAGCCTCCAGCCAGTAAGGTGCCATCCCGCCATGGCCTGCCTGCTTCACTGGGTGTGTGCAGCTTAGAGAACAATCTCGACAAGTAGGCTACAAACACTGCACCAGGCATGAGCATGGTCTGCTTTAACGGCACAACATTGGAGGCCTTCCCAGTTGGCAGTGGAGTCAAACACGGTTGTGTCCTTGCGCCGACGCTCTTTGGCATCTTCTTCTCCATGCTTATCCAGTATGCCTTAGGAACTGTGGCGAGGGAGTCTACATTCACACCAGGGATGACAGCAAACTGTTCAACAGCTCCCATCTCCGAGCTAAGACTAAAATCAAAAAGGTACTCATCCGTGAGATGCTTTTTGCCAACGATGCTGCTGTGATGTCACACACAGAAGACGGTCTGCAACAGCTTGTCAACTGATTCTCCCATGCCTGGAAGGAGTTCAGACTGACCATCAGTCTGAAGAAGACCAAGGTCATGGCCCAGGATACAAACTCCCCTCCTACTATCATCATTGACCGGGAAAACATGGAAGTAGTCAAAAATTTCATCTACCTCGGGTCCACCATCTCCAATTCGCTCTCCATCGATGCAGAGGTGAACGGCAGGATTTCCAAGGCAGCAGCCATGGCCAGACTGAAACAGAGGGCCTGAAACAACCCAAAACTCACTGAAAAGACCAAACTGCTCTTCTACCAGGCCTGTGTGCTAAATACGCTTCTCTACAGCAGCGAGACTTGGACTACTTATGCAAGACATAAGAGGAAACTCAACAGCTTCCACCTGAGGTGCCTATGTGCATTCAGTGGCAGGACAAAGTATCCAACTTGGAGGTTCTGGAACACGCCAGCATGAACAGCTTGTTCACTACTCTCAGCAAAAGGTATCTTTAATGGCTTGGCCACGTCAGGAGAATGGAACAAGGCTGCATTCCCAAGGATCTACTATACAGAGAGACAACAGAGGGCTCAAGGCCGACTGGACACCCATTTCTGCGCTACAAAGATATCTGCAAGAAAGACATGAAGCTGTCCAACATCAATGTCAACACGTGGGAAAGTAGTGCAGATGACTGCTCCACTTGGTGCCTTGTTAGACAGGGAGTACAAAAAGCCGAGGAGGCCAGAATAAAAAACCTTGCTGCAAAGAGTTCAAGGAGGAAGGAAAAAAACAATAGCAGCCTCAGCAGGCATCATCATTCATCTGCAGCAGATGTGGCACAGACTGTTATTCTAAGTCGGATTATTCAGCCACTCGTGGAGGAGCAAAACATCACCAAACTGGAAGCTACACCATCGTCTCTCGAAGACGGAAGGATGCCCGAGGAGAGTTACAATCTCTTTTGGTATTCTAACTTGGGAGATTATACTAAACAGTGCCTCAGCCACACTCTTTGCAGAGATCATTCACAGAGGCACAGATGATTCTGGATACCTCTTCGCATAGTTGTCAAGGACTTTGTTTTATGCTTTTCGGCGGCACCAAATGATATGTGTGCACATCACTGTGAATACACATGACCTTCACCTCCCAACACCTTTCCAGTACCTCGTCTTGCATCAGCCTTTGGTAGATGTGCTGTGCACAGCCTGAATCCAACAAGGCCTCTGTATGATACTTCTGGATTGGGGGATGGCCTCATGACCACCGGAGACCCACCTCAATTTGGGCCATCAGGATCACTTTGCTTCCAGTTCATTTATAGTGTTGCTTTCTATGAGATGTTTATGCAAGCTCAAAATAACTGACAGGCAGGCCTCTTGTAGAAAAGTTTGCTGATTTGTTAACACAGCCATACTGGGTTAAAAAGTTTAGTTGCTGTTTGCAGAGGCCAGGACAGTGACAGGTTTATTTTTTATGACGTGATGAGTATGTCCAAACAGTTCAACTGAAGTGTTCTCTAAAAATCAGTGACACAATCTTTAAATCCTACTCAGCAGGAGTAACAGGAAACAATGACAGCACAACACAAAATACCCACATATTATATGCATATTTTTTATACTAATTTGATGCTGTCATAATTCATGTTTATATTGGTTATGAGTGATGTGATCATAAAGCATTGATTATGGCCAACTCCAGAACTCTTTTTTTAAACATTCATTCATTCATTCTTTTTCAGTAACCATTTTATCCTGGTCAGGGTCACTGGAAGGGAAGCCAGTCCATTGCAAATGAGCAACAATGATGTTTAAAAAATGCTATGATTGATATTTTGAGCTTAATCATTTAGGAATACTATAGTTTTTCTAGGTTTTATTTTAACTCAGTATTTTTATGAACAAAAAAGCATTTAGTGCATTTTACGTACACAGAGTTTCGAAATTGTTTCCACTCTATAATTAATATCTGGTAAAACCCTGGGAGGGAATAAAAGCATTAAGTCTCATCCTATGAAGGCTGCAGACACTTGTAGAGGGATCTTAGACCCCTCCTCCAAGATAACATTTCAAAATCTGCCCCCTCTAATTCAAACCACAGGTATAAATCAGGTATAGGGTGTAAGTCTGGAAATGGTCATTGCAAAACATTGGTTTTGTATTTCTTAAACCATCACTGTGTTGATTTGATTATATGTTTCGGGCCATTGTTATGTTGAAAGATAAATCTACTGCTAAGCCCATGGTAGAGACAACAAGGTGTTGCACTAAAATCTTCTGGCAGAATTCAAGATGCCGTTTCAATCTTCCCAAGAGTCCCTGGATGTCTAGCTGCAAAACAATTACAACACAACAGTGATCCACCACCATATTTTATAGGGGGCATTTCCTCAAACAGAGTCCCCATTTTTCACCAAACATGCTGATGTGGAAGGCCAAAAATTTTTATTTGGTCTCATTAGATTAAAAAAACACTGTTCCAAGTGTAGATTAAATGAGGCTTGGTGAGGTTCAAGTGCTATATTTTGTAAGCTTTCCGGATGGACTTATTTTATGTGACTCTTCCAAACAGCTTGTTGTTATGGAGGTGAAATTAGATTAGCAGCAGACCGATATTTTAGAAGTAAGATGGAATATCATAGAGAATATCTATTTTGGAAGAACATTTTGTATTTTTTGGGGGGGGTAAGGGCTCCCTTCATGTCCTAAACTAAGAAAACTGCATCAACAGATATTTCACAAGTGTGAAACGTTATGTGTTGTGAGAAAGCAGCTTCACTGAAAGGGGTTCAAATTTGCTGTGATGCACATGCATGGTAAATAAAAAGGAGTGTGAAATTAAGGAATGCAGCTTACTAAAAGTTTGATTTAAATGTGTTAATCCAAGTTCTGTAATTTAACAAATGAGATAATTACTCAATAATTAAAGATTTTAAAGAGATTTCTGCCAAATTAAAATAAGGAAGTCAGCAGACAGAGGGAGAGACACGCTTGGAAAGACAGAGAGATACTCAGGGTGGAAGAGAGAAAAAGACAGAGAGAGCAGAATATCATGCTCTAACATTCTCATCACTACCTCTGACCAGAATTACTGCCAAAAGACTCGAGCCTCCATGTGACTGCAGCAGGGTTAACCCAGGATGGCATGGTGCTCTTCACCTCCATCATGTCTTTCTGTAACAATGCTATGGAGCGCATGACTCACAGGAGTGCAGGATTTCAGAACAGCTCGCCCACACATACAAATACACACACTCTGCTTCACGTGGGTATGTGTGTGTCTGTGTGTGTGTGTGCGTGTGTGTGTGTGATCATAACAGCAGGAGCTGTCGCTGGGCTTATTGACTAGCATTTCAGAGAGTCAGCGAACAACCGTATGAATAGTTGAAAGTTAAAAAAAAAAAAAAATTCCAACTTCCTGGAGAAAAATCTATAAATCTAATAAAAACACAGATTCTCTCTCTTTCTCCTTCTCCATCTCTGCCTTACTTATTCTGTGGTTCACAGTGGTTGCCACAGCAACATGGCACATACTCGACAAAAATGATCATCAATACAGTTGGCCTTGAGAATGGCACAGTGTCACTCTAAAACAGTTTATATGAGTGTGTGGAGGTGTGTGTGTGTGTGTGTGTTAGTGTGTGCGTGCTTTAAAGAAACCACTTGATAAAATGAAAGTCATTTCAGGAATGGAAGTTGCCTGTCTCCATTAGGCTATTTCTTTCACACAAAAAAAATTAATAAATGCAATTTAAAAAATACGAAAAAAAAAAAACAGAATAAAAACAAAAATATATCACAATTACTGCTGCTGCTAAGCCGCACTCCTGCATTACCTTCTGACCTTCAGAATGCTCTGATGACAGGCTATCAGCACTCTCCTCCAGGATTGGTTCATTACTCAAGTCCAGAGACTCAGAAAAAAGCTCTCTAAAAGCTCCTCTGAGCTTGACTCTTCATCAAACTGTTGCATTGTTGAATATCATTTTCTTGGAACCCATGGCCAATACCACTTAAGTCACAACCAGTTTAGGTATTGGTCATGGCTGTCATCCTTTTTTCTTGCATGACTTGACAGAGCTCATCCTGAAAAGTCACCCTGAAATTATGAAATTAGTCACACTCCTAGCTCTGCATCAACAGCTTCCACACTGTTACATGCGGACACAAACTCTAGGCCATGTATCATGCAAGAAAAGGCAGTAGTAGTACAGACCTTGTTTAATTAATGAATTTTGGAGATAAACTGTCGTTTGCCTTTGCCAAAGATTTGACCTTGTGCAAATTTCACAGGGTTGTTTGGTTGGATTCCATATGAATAGTAATTTATAATAGCTATTAGCACAACCATTTACGGCATTTGGCAGACACCCGTATCCAGAGCAACTTACTTTTATCTCATTCTATACAGCTGAGGGTTAAGGACCGTGCTCAAAGACCCACCAGCAGTAGCTTGGTGGTGCTGGGATTTGAACTCACAACTTTCCAATGGGTAGTCCATTTTAACCACTAAGCTACCACAACAACTACAACTGTAAGCACAGAATTACACAGATCATGGATTCCTGCAATTGGGAACCACTGGGTTTTGGGTCCATGCTTGCCTTCGCTGATACAATGAGGATGCCATACCTGTCCTCACTTTGGCATGGCTGGTCGCCCAGCAACAGTTCACGGAAGCGGGCACGGCCCTGGAGGGGTGGGACATCAGGTTCACCAGTGGCCATCTTCAGTCCCTGAACATTGAGCACAACCCCACTGAGCATTTGGGAGCAGTCAGAAGTCACACTAAGAGAAGGAGCAAACAGGAAACAGAAAACAGAAAACAGTCTCAATCAGGAACAGAGGAAAACCCCATAATAAATTCTACTGCTTACAGAGGAATTGGTAAACTGTATGCAATGGTCCTCATTTATCAATCAAAATGTTGTGTGTAAATATTTGGATAAGACAGACTGAACTAAAATTTTTAGCTGGATTTACAAAATTTTTGGAAATGCTTATTTTCTTCTTCTTACTTGTGTGCTGTAAAGTGTATCCCGTAGAATGCAAATCACCCATAAAGTGTATTCCTGACATAACTTGCATTTAGTGACGGCCAGAAAACTCCATAAAAGATCTACACTGTTCCCAGGCGATCATGCACATCAAGCATGTCACACAGAGAAAATGCTATTTTAAATTGTTTTAAGTGTCACGGCCAATGTGCTGCACAGCATTAATAGAAGATGCCATGGCAGACGTAACTGATTTATAATACAGCTTTCATCCTCTGAAAAAATCATACTGGTCTTTAAACATCCTTTCTCTCATACCGTAAGTGTGATTTTAATCTTCCGTCAGCTAAGACATTTGTTTATGGCTTATGGCTATGTGCAGACAGATCAGCCCATCTTCCATTTATACAGCATTTGTTTGTTATAATTGAATGACTAGTTTTATTTCTCTTAATGTATGGGTTTGTGTTGGCTGGCTTTCTTTATTTTTCATATTCCTTTATGAATACAAATAATATAATTATAAATATGTTCTTCTTTTAGCTGTTCCAATCAGGGATTTCCACAGCAGATCCTCCGCCTCCATTATAGAAATCCAGTTTATGATCTGCATATTTGATATGGCACAGGTTTTATGATGGATGAGCTTCCTGACACAACCCTCCCATTTTATCCAGGCTTGGGACCAGCACTGAGAGTGCACTAGCTCATGCAACCCCGGTGGCTGGGTATGGTACACGACGTGGGACTGAAACCCATAACCCTGCGATTAAGAGTCTCTTATTTTTCCGACTGAGCTAGCCAGGCACCCGATGTAATTATAAAAATAAATATATAAAACAACTGGTTTCACAAAATTTTCTCCATGGTACTCTTAGTCCCCGTTATCAGTAATTATAGCAGCATACTATTTAAATAATCAGTGCAGTGGTATACACCATATTGTGAAAATAAATATCTGTAACAGAAAAGGAAAAAGGGAAAAGGGAAAAAAAACAAAATGATAATGTTTGTAGTGTTATCAGTAATGTTGATTTACACAACATTTATTTTAGTAGTTACTGCTAATATTTGACAACAAGTTTGGCATCTTTGGCCAGGCAGTTTTTAAAAAAGTCTAACACAAATCTTGCAGATTTACATCTCATTCAGTGTTCATCTATAGGCTCGCTCAGCTCCTAACTTCTCTCTGAACAGTAAATATATATAAGCTGGATTGGTGGAAGCTAGCTAGCAGATTAAGATACTTTCTGTTATTTTACTTCTACAACTATTTCTACAACTGTTGGCAATACGCATAATTTTGGCAAAAAATTGTGACAATCCAATTAGTTGAGTGGGGAATGAGTCACAGGAGGCAGGCATCTGGACATCAGAGCTTTCTTTTTATTTTCAAGAGAGCACATTTCAGCTTGACCTGTTTTAATGAAATAAAAAAAAAATAGAGAACACACAAAAACAATTTAGCTGCTTGTCTCAAAGTCAACTTCCATTCATGTTCTCAGACCTCTGCCTCTCTCTGGCTTTAGCAGCTTACTGAGAAATAAGAGGCACATGAGTATGCTACCATTAACAACGCACAGGTGTAGACACTCATTCATTACCTGCTCATTCTCTCTGACCTCTCCTTCCTTCTTTTGACCATCCCTGCTGTCACAGTGTTAATGCTGAATGTAACAATCATTTCTGCGACAAGATTTTCAGGGGTTTTTTTATAGCATTTTTGTGCTAAGTGCACAGGGAAGTGTTACAGTTACTGAGTTAATATAGTCGAGTGGAAAAGTTTGCACAGCATGAGACAAAATGTAGAAGGAAACGCTTTTCAAGTTATTTTGCTACTGCGTGTCCCACATTTAATTTTTTACTGCTTAGAATTCTATTTCTTGTGGAATTGCAAAAAATGATAATAATAATAAATCCATTGTAAAAAGAATCACACAATAATGGTAGATTTTCCTTTTTTTCGCCCATACTTCAGAGGAGATGCAAACATTTGCACACAACTGTTGTCTGACCCTGAGTTCACATTAGTCACTCATGTCACTTGTACTGTAGTTTGTCTCTTGTATGCATGAAGCAAGTGCTACTGTTCTTGCTTGTGGCCGTGTACCGGACATCCAGTGTTATTAGATCCAATGAGAAAAGGTAGTACTCAAAATGTATAGCCTATAGCATATGAGTTATTACAGTATACAATTTAAGTCTTTAAAATGTATTTAAAGTGAAAAAGTGTGAAAATTTCTTGTTTGATGTACTGTATGTTATACACCAGGCTTCATATTAACTTTGTTAGCAGATGAGCAGCACAAGCTAACTGTACTAGCTACATACACTCACCAGAGGCACCACCATATGCCTAAATATCTATACATCTTCTTCCAACTAGGTTTGTCGCTTTGCTGCTCACTAGTATGAACACAGGTGATTCCACTGCCAACCCAGGACCCACTGCTCCTAGTCCAGACTCCAAACCAGCACGGACTTTGCAACTCGTACATTCTTCTGAATGCTATTCTATTCAAACAGTTCATAAACATTTGTTCTTTGCAATTTTTTGCCATCTGGTTTGCTAGCAATGGCCAAATTGCACAAATACTTCCACAGTCTTCTTAATATTGTGTTTCCTGCTCTTTAACCACACTTGCAATGGTGATATTATGACAGTGGTGCCTGCAAGAGCAGTAGTGCCAAACATTAACCTCAATAATGTTCAATAGATATGTAAAAACACTAGCAAAGCCCCTTCAAGCAAACTGAAGGGTTCAAACTGTATGCTTCGCCATGCATTCACAACTATGAAGGAACAAAAATACCTATTTTATATATTACTCGCATAAATAGTTTATATAGTACATACAAAAACAACAGTTAGAGAAACTTGAAGGACAAGCTGTCTCACTGTCTCACAGAGCTGCACTATTCCAACAGGGAAATGTATCATAACACTGAATGTAGGTAATCCATTCAGAGCATTATTCTCTGATTGATTTCCTGGTTTTGACCTTTTTGGATGACTTCATGTTGGATCCAATTTTGCATATGTTGATCTGTTTGTTGTTTGTTTGTTCAACCTTTGGCTGTTTACTTATTACAATTCTGCCTGCTGACTTGGATTTTAATAAAGATTGTGCGCGCACTTACGTTCACCAGGCCTCCGATTTCTGACCACTGCATGTTTTGTTGTTTAATAAGTATAACTGTATAACGACATACTTTAATTAATGAGAAGCTAATTAATAAAATAAATAAATAAACTTATAAGCTTCGCATTATTTAGCTACATTAATACAGACGTCAGTGGAACATCTGCCCAAAAAGATATACTGTATTTGCATATCGGAAGGGTCAGTCCAGCCTGACACTGTCTCATCAAAGGAAATAAGAAAATAATGGGGTCTTGTAACCAAAATATAATATTATATTTAGTAAAGTGGACTACAGACCAAACTGAGTTTTGCTGAGCTTTGATGCTGCTGCTATTAGTACCCCAATAACCCCATTTATCTCCCTGTGCTAACGTAAAATTTTCATTAAGATGGCCACAAAAATATGATTAAAACAAATCTGAGAAAGCAGACAGCAAAGAATGTGGCTAAAATTGATCTAAAAAATGAGGCGAGAGAAAGTGAGAAGGCAAGAACCTGCTTTATCCTGGTCGCTGTGGATCTGTACCTATCTTGGGAACACTGAGTGTGAGGTGGGAATACACCCTGGATGAGATGCCAGTATATCGCAGGGCACCATGCACACACACATTCGCACCCATTCACACTAGGGGCAATTTAGCATAGCCAAGCCATCTACTGGCCTGTTTTTGGGAGGTGGGAGAAAACCAGAGAACCCAGAGGAAACCCACACAGACACAAGGAGAACATGCAAAACACCGCACAGAGAGTAACCTGAGCTCAATATTGAACTAAGGACCCTGGAGCTGTGAGATGGCAATGCTACCTGCTGCACCACCATGCCACCCGTTTATCACAGAAGGAAGAGAACAAGATTTATTAACAAATTTATTAATATTCCTATAAAAATCATATGTCTTGCTTAGAGCCTTCAACCTATCTAGTAATAGATAATAGATAATAGATAATAATTGCATTTTTTAAATTTTATTCTTATTTAAACAGATATCTAGCAGGGGCAAACAAATTGCAGAGCCAGAAACATCACGTGTGAGTGAAATAAATCAGATGAACAAGGAAAGAGAAAGCATTTCAAGGCTGTAGAAGCAAGAACAGCAAAAATACAGGATCTTGCAAATTCAGCATCCAACATATCCAGGCTCTGTGAAAAAACTAAACAACCTGTGAGATTTTTAGTTAATGGCTAAGGATGTAATGAATTTTTTTAACCAGTAATGTTATGTGGTATTGCACTAAACTGTACACTGTATCAGTGGTACTGTACCAGTAATACCAACACTATCAATATACAGAGTTTATTACACTGACACTTATGACAGTCACACACACATACGTTTGTCTTACTATCCTTGTGAGGACCTTCTATTGTCAAAATTATTAATGCAGCTAAACAATGCTATGTCTCCACCTAAACCTAACACTAAGCTCAGTAAATAAAAGGAAACATTTTGGTTGTTTTAGTGTTTAAATAAAACCTGCACTTTCTGGTAGAAAGAAAGAAAGAAAGAAGCAACCATACAACAGCAACAACAATAATAATAATAATAGTAATAATAACAACAACAATAATAATAATAATAATAATAATAATAATAATAATAATAATTATTATTATTATTATTATTGTTGTTGTTGTTAGTTATTATTATTGTTATTGTTATTATTATAGCATCAAAACTGTCAGATATTCCTATCATTGCGGGGACATTTGGTCTCAAGATATAAACACACACACACACACACGCGCGCGCGCCGCACCGACTTTTCTCTAATAGCAAGACGTTCAGCTCTTCATATCACCCCACTGTCTAAAATTTAAAGACAGAAAAACTACAAAAATATGAATCGAACTATGAAAACGTTAAGTAAAAGATTAAATCGTAGTGAATAATCATCATCAAAGAATTTACTAAAATGATAACATACTGACGTAATCGCCACATGTGTAATATACTTTTAGAGCATATGTATTTTAAAGGCAAATATGCATGCATAAATAGGTTGCATCAATTGTTTTTCATCAATATGTTAATGTTTAAAAGAACTTGGTGACAGATGGGGGTGAGGTGCGGGGTGTAGTGGGGTCGTGGCGCGCGCGGTACCTTGGTGCCGGTGCGTCTCGCGCTGCGCGCCCGTCGTCGTCCACGAAAGTGCGGTTGGTGTAGCACGCGCCACGCATGGCCGGCTTCCCCAGCTCCGTCCGTCTGCGGTGAGCGCACGCGGGAAGATGCGCGCGGCACAGAGCGTCTCCTCGCGAGACAGCAGCTCTTCCTCGCGAGATTCAAATACTTTTACATCATCTGAACTTGACGTGGAGTCTGTTCGGTCCAAAACGGCGCCTTAATCGTTATTCAATAAGCTATAATTAATAACCGACTGAAGTCAGTTTGTGCGTGAATCCTTTTGACCTGCTGATCATAAACCACCAGTGCAGACACTGCCCAATCCCACATAGTTCTACACTTCCTATAATCTAACTACATTTAGCACACTATTTAGTAGAACCTATCGGGTTTAACCTGCGCTGTTAATTAGAGACAAAGAGCGCCATCTTGTGGACAGCCTCGAACTGTTTCTTTCAGCCAGTCACAATTCATTCTTCTGCTTCTGTGAGAAAAATAACTAAGCAAGTGCGCAGTCTTTCATGAAAACATGGCGGATGTGTCTCAAATCGACCGCTTGTTCTGTATATAGTGCACCTTTATTATATCTTTAGTCACTATTTCTAAATGTAACAATCAGCATTTCAGTATGCAGTGGGCTTATACACTCACACACACTCAGCTCACTTATACACTCACACACACTCAGCTCACTTATACACTCACACTCACTCAGCTCACTTATACACTCACACTCACACTCAGCTCACTTATACACTCACACTCACTCAGCTCACTTATACACTCACACTCACTCAGCTCACTTATACACTCACACTCAGCTCACTTATACACTCACACACACTCAGCTCACTTATACACTCACA
>CM040468.1:17488463-17528346 GCA_022758105.1 Pangasianodon gigas | reverse complement strand
CACACTCAGCTCACTTATACACTCACACTCACACTCAACTCACTTATACACACACACTCACACTCAGCTCACTTATACACACACACTCACACTCACACTCAGCTCACTCATACACTCACACTCAACTCACTTATACACTCACACACACACTCAGCTCACTTATACACTCACACTCACACTCAGCTCACTTATACCCTCACACTCACACTCAGCTCACTTATACACTCACACACACTCAGCTCACTTATACACTCACACTCACACTCAGCTCACTTATACACTCACTAAGGAGCTGAATCACAAAAGTCTCTGTGCTGGATTTATAGTGCACTAAATAGGGCATCTGAGTCATTATTACATGGCATAAGTAATGGAGCTATGCAATATATACAATATACAATATATAAGTGAGTCAGCTTGCAAGCATTTTATATAATACAATATAACACAATAATAATAATAATGATAATAATAATAATCCTTTGTACACATCTGTGATGTCGCTTATACACCAGCACTCAGAGCTAAACGTTTTCAAAATGTGAAACTTTGAAAATAATTTGCAATAGGAATTTTGGGACTAAGCACTAATGACTTTTTCTGAATCATTTATGTTGTATTGAAAATTGAGTAATTTGAAAATATATTTTTTTTAACCATGGATTTAGCAGATGACACTGTTCAACACACTCACACATTTACACACAGACGCTCACTGAGTCACCCACACAGTGTACTAATCAACTGTACTTACTTTGTCACTGTATTGTTCCGGCTCTTCAGGTTGTTGTGACATTTAGTCTCTCTCTCTCTTTCTCTCTCTCTCTCTCTCTCTCAACACATTCACACACACTCAGGACTGCCTCTCAACTTATACTTAGTATGTGCAGACAGTAAATGATAAATGGATTGTTGGGGGAGAAATAATACCTGCATTCTGCAAATTTTTTGTCTGTTTCTCTTTCCTTCTCATACATACACCTCTGTCATTCTTATTTTACACCACACCACACCAAGATTCATTGTTCCACACGGCAAAAAAATTGACAGTAAGTGAAAGAATCTTGAATATACCCATATTTATGTAGTGTATCCTGTTAGAAGATTACAACAAATGAAATATAAGATTATGAAGAGCTTGAAAAGTAAAGCTTGAAAATAGTCAAAAATATCTAGAAACAGGTTTAATAATCTTATATTTGGCCTTGTAATAGGAAATACTGGATCACTGACTATATTCAAAATATTTTCACTTGCTAAGATGTCTTTTTTTGCAGTGTGGTGCCATCCTGTTTACTGAACAGGATGTGGTTCTGGACATCCCTGAATTCTAGTATAGTATATTACTTGCTTCTCATGGCCTTCAGATTTGTCTGCGTAGTGGAGAAGGACACCGCACAATCCACATTTCGAAACATTCTTTCACAGCTAGCTCACAAACGCATGTTGCAGAGAGAGATTCCAAAATCTTACAAAATGAAGGGGGAAACAGTAACTGTAATAACAAAAAAAAAAAATTCTTTTAAAGTGGATTATTGCAAGATCAATCAGGATTTCTCTGCAGAAAAACAAGGTTGTTTTGCTTGTTTTGCTTATTTTAGTTGTTTAGGTTGACATGGGGTGTCAAACTAGTCTGCACAGTGGTGTAGCAGGTTGGCGTCCACCTCACAGCTCGATGGTCCCTGGTTCAATCTTGAGCTTGGTTACTGTGTGTGGAGTTTCTGCATGTTTTTCAAAAAAGGCCTGTAGGTGGATTGCTATGTTAGATTGCCTGTGGGTGTGAAAGGGTGTATAACTGTCTGCATGCATGGTGCCCTCTGATGGACTGGCATCCCATCCAGGGTGTATTCCTGCCCCTGGCCTAGTGTTCCCAGGGTTAGACTCTGAATCCACTGTGACCCTGACCAAGATAAAGTAGTTATTGTAGATAGAAGAATGAATGAATGAATGAATGAATGGTAGACAGTTTATTAATTCAGTGCTGGTGATATTTTGGAATGGTATTAGGTGAAATGTCTAATAAAACCATTTTCAAAACATAGTGAAATACTGATTAAACCAGTAACAGTTTAGTGCCATCACACTGAAGAGTCAGCCTTTTTCTGTTCCTTATAATCTTATAACTGCAGTACTAATCATAATATGAATTATACCAAAATAAGTGGCATATGGTGAGCTAACTATATGTAAGTCAAATTAAAACAAGTTATGACTTCCCACTGTGTGACAAACCACCTAACTGAGCTGCTGTTAACTTGGATGTATTAAATCCTCATTAATTCATTAATGACTCAGAGCAGCCTGTCTGTATCCAGAAAGGTATAGTGTAACCTGTCTGGTGTTAGCTTACGTGGAAACAGGGCTCAGGTGAATGCTGAATGTGTATGTGCTCACACACACACACACACACACACACACACACACACACACGCACACACAGTGTTTAACAGGTAGACAGCCCAAGAAGGTCACAAAGAAACAGAGACAAAGAAGGAGAAAGTATTTCTTCATGGGACATCATGCGGGTGAGGAAAACTTTATAAACGTTGTTCAGTTGATATCACTAATTCCCACACGCATGTATTTCCTTTTTTTCCCTTTCTCATGGTTAAGCTGTAATGGAACACAATTAATAGTGAAACATAATGTGACTGCAAACCTGAAAAATCTGTATTCAGTCCTTGATGCATTTTGAAAAGGTAGTTTTCAGAATACAGTTACTTTTTTAGTGTAGCAATGTGTCAAACACACAATTTTGGCTTGAAATTCTGTTCTGTTACTTAATCTAGGCAGATAATTACCAAAAGCAGCAGCTTCCAAACTATTAACAAGATCATTTTGCTTTCATGTCACTTTGTGCTCCATTTGTTTTAGTGTGAGGTTAACATGACTTCCGTCAGTGTTCAGAAATACTTTTTTTGGCAAATATCTGGAGTCAGTGAAATGGATTTCACACTTGTCTAATTGATTGTTTAAAATACTTGAGTAGGTATAGGCTAGATCATCCTGATGTACTAATGATACAGTAAAAAGTAAGTTTGCTTAAAGAGCTTGAGTAGTCTGGTCTTTCTCACATTTCTAGTCCATACACATTGATAGCTGACTATTCTATGTAAAGAAAATTTTGTTGCCATATTCACCATCCAGCAGAATAACAGAAAGGAAACTGCAGATCATTAATACTGAGGAACAGTGTCATTAGTATATAAATATTCAGTCTTCAATACAATGCCCAACCCTGGACTTTCTTCTCTTTCTCATGTTCTTCTCTTTCTCTACTTGTTAATCTCCTTATTGACCCAAACTGATTTATAAGTAAATAAGTAAATTTCTCTCTTATTTTCATTCTCTGCGACTTTCTTGCATCTTATTTTTGTCTCTTCCCTCTTGACATTCTGTCAGTTTTAGTTCTCATACTTTGAGTTCTCTTTTATGAACTATAAATAATGTATAAATTAATACTTAAATAAAATATCTCTTTCTGTTCAGGTCTGTGTGTTCAGGTTGCACACCCATCAGTGGTGTTTCCTGCTCTGTAATGTCGTGCTGTTCCACGCGCTGTTGTTTGGCGGTGACATCGTGGAAGAGTTCCTGCTCCAGTCTTCTCCAGCCGCTTATACTGAACGTGCTGTACTTGAGCTCCGTGAGCGTGCTCGCAAACTGGATCTGAGCGATACCATGTCCAACTCCTCACAGATTTACCCTATTAGCTCCAAGCCCTGCCTTCATCACCAAGACCTACTTTTTCTTACTGTTGTGTTTAGTGACCCAGATAATGCCAGCCAGAGAGAGGCAATCAGAAGCTCGTGGGCCAATCAGACATTGGTGCAGAACGTGGCAGTACGGACGCTGTTCTTTCTAAACCCATCCACCTTGGAGTCAGAGCATCAGGTGGTGTGGGAAGAGTCTGTCCGTCATGGTGACGTGGTACAGTATGAAGGGCCTTTGTCACGAGATCACTGGGGTCAGGTCAAACTAGCTCTGCGTTGGGTTCTGCTTTTCTGTCCTCATGCCCGATTCGTGGTTTTGACAGAGGATTCAGTTTTTTTAAATGTTCCAGCACTTGGCACCTACTTGCTTACGCTCCGTACCCACCCCGACGATCTGTACTTGGGCAGGGTCATTCATCATGCCTCACCTGAACGAAATTATAACAAACCCCACTATGTCTCCTTCCACCTCTATCCAGACCGGTCTTTCCCTGATTACTGCTCTGGCCCTGCCTTCCTGATGTCACAGGACGTAGTGCGTAAAGTTTATGTGGCCTCTAAGGATGTAGCTCTGGCCCTCCCATCAGATGTCTTGATTGGTCTGTGCGCAAGAGCAGCGGGTGTAGTGGCTACTCATAATGCACGCTTTTCTGGAGAACGACATGTGCGCTACAATCCCTGCTGCTATAACTTCCTGTTCAGCTCAGCCTCAGTGGATGCAGAGCTGATGGGCATGGCGTGGAAGGATTTGGGCAAGGGAAGAGGGCGGCACTGCAGCATGTTTGAAACGTATTACAGTTTGGTAGTGTGCAAGGCCATGACTTACCTAAACAGTGTCAACTTTCTCAGTGGAAACAATACAAAAGACTAAATATGTCCATGTAAATGTTCATGTTTAATATAACCTTTAGAAGTATCTACAAAAGTATGCACAAATAAATTACATTTTAAAATAGCTAAAAAAAAAAAAGGCAGAAGAAAAACAAAAAAAGGTAGTAAATCAAAGTACTCAATTAGTGATTAGGGGTGTGATCAAAGATGAATATGACAGTATGCCATGATTTAAAAAAAAAATCCCAAATAGTTATATAGAGAATTTTACATTATTGTTCTATGGCATATAGTATTCTATTCTTAAAAATTGTGAAGATTGTGATAGTCAATATAACGATTATCATACTGTCCCAGCATTAATTGCAGCTATTAAAAATGTCACTTCATAGCTAATGTTGCATCCGCTGGCCACTAAACCTTAGTTTTTAAAGATCACTGTTTGAAGATCACTGAATTTTGTGCAGCTTGGAAACCTAAATTACACACATACAAAACACACACATACTGTACTGAACATAAGTACACAAAACAGGTTGAACAGATACAATAATAGGGTATGTAATTGTGTGTGTACATTTGATTTTTTTGTTTCTACAAATACAGTATATGGCTAAAAGTTTGTGGACAACTGACCATGGGTGTGATCATTAGGTGTCCACAAACTTTTGCCCATATGGTGTACCTACATTTTGAAGTTTTTGTATTTCTTTGTGCAGTAGTTTCATAACATATTGCAGTAGTGAGTATATAAAAATTTATATTAAAGAACTGATTTAATAGTAGTTCTATTTCACCTGGATACCTTCTTGTATGTGTGCACACTCATGCTGAGAAGTTCCAACAAGGCCATGAAGTGATGCAGTATTTGCAATAAATATCACTGTCATACAGCCATCTTTCTCATTTTTTTCTCACCTTGTACATGTCAGGCCACACATACACCATATGAAGCTATTGGCTTAGCAGTTAACAAAGCCTTCAAAGCTTATGATAGCCTCTTCTAATCTTTTCTGCAACATCGGGTGTATTTTTTTATACATTGCAAGTGTTTTTTCTTTTGAACTGCTATGGAACTCAGACATCTCCTAGCTTTAAGTTGGTTTTAATCCATTATTTTTGCCTTAGCAATAGCGTTATTAGCTATCACTGTGCTGTTCACCAGTTATCTTCAAACTGAGTAAGCAGCACTCTCTTCCAAGGCTTCTTCCAAGTATCTCCCATCTTCTACCATCTAGCTGACCAGCAGCCCCATGGCTACATTCCACTAGCATGGCTGAATGGTTTTCCTGTAACTATGCCATGTACTTTCAATACTAAAGCTAGACCTGCTCAAGTCCAAGTCACAATTCTGGGACTGGAGTCTCTTTTTGTCATTTCACCCTTCATTCTCCCTTCAAGCTGGTTTACACACAATGCCAAGTAGAACAATACACTCTGCCATTGCAAGTTACCATGCTATGCAAACATCACAAAGAGCAAAGACATATAATGCACGTAAGATACATAAGACACTTAAGACACGTAAGACATAAGATGCACAACAGGGCAGGAATATACAGTGCAGAGACAGTAACAATAAATATCTTTGTACAGAATACACATTGCAATATGCAAGTGCATTTTATATATGCTATACACATTATGTACATGAATGTCCTGATTTGGTGTGTGTGATGTGAGTGCTGTTGGAATAAATGATATGATAGAACAGTCCAGGTCTTCATAGATGCAGATGGGTGTGTGACTGTGTGTCCATCAAATGGAGATAAAGGCAATTATGCCTGACTGGAGGTCCCATTCAGAGCCCTAATCGCTTGTGGAAAGTACCTCGTCCTGAAACGGTTCTTGTTGGTGCTTATGCTGTGGTAGCTTTTGCCTGAGCACAGTAGTGAGAACAGGCTGTGGTTTAGGTGACTGGAGTCCTTGATTGTCCTCCTTGCCTTCTATCTGCATTGCTGAATGTAGATGTCCTGCAGATCTGGATCCCCACCATGTCACCTGATATGATCATCCCTCAAGGTAAGAACCAAACCATTGCTATGCTGTGCCAGGAATTGCAAGACTCATGAGGATGAACAGGAAGGTCTTGTGACTGACTGTGTTGAAGGCTGCTGGAAGGTCAAGGAGGATAAGTACTGATGACAGTTTGGCTGATCCAGCAGCATGAACCTTCTCAGTAACCTCAACAACGGCAGCTTTTGTGGAGTGTGCCGCTTTAAAGCCAGACTGGTTAGGATCTTGGAGGTTATTCTGGGTAAGACAGAGAGGCAGTTGATTGTATGCAGCATGTCCAAGGATTTAAGAAAGACAAGAGAGAAGTGATACCGGTTAGTAGTTGCTGATGTCTGAGGTATCTAGGGTGGGTTTCTTTAGGATGAGAATAACCTTTGCTGTCTTCAATGCAGTCAACACATGACCAGATGTTATGGAGCCATTAATGATGGAAGAGATGAGGGGGAGCAGGATGGGATCCAGTGGGCAGGTGGTGGGATTGCTGGGCAAGATAGTCTGCAGGATCTCTTCTACAGAAAGAGGAGAAAACATTTTAAAGAAAAAAGAGGGGAAGACTGAATATGTAATGTAGCAATAGGGGAAGGAGGGAAGAACTGGCAGATTTTATCTTCTTGTCAAAGAAGGTGGCAAAGTTATCTGCAGTCAGGTAGGATGGTGAAGGAGGAGGCAAAAGTTTAAGAAGTGAAGAAAAGGTGTTTTGCAAGGATCATGTGCAGAGGCTTCCAGCTTTCCCTTGTAGAAGGATGTCTTAGCATTGGTCACATTAAATGAGAACTTTGACAGGAGAGAGCAGTATGAGAGGAGATCAGTATCCTGTTGTGATTTCCTCCACTTTCTCTCAGTAGCTCTTAATTCTCTCTGATTGTTACTTAACACATGCAACAACCAAGGAGCAGGGTGAGAAGACCTCCTAGGTTTGAAAGATAGATCGCAGATGAGGTCAATGGCTGAAGAAAGTGAAGATAGGACAGTATTGGTGTCTAATTCAAACCTAGAGAGGAAAAGGAAAAGAGTCTGGAAGGGTTGATAGGGTGCTGGAAGCTAAAGAAGAAGGAGAGATAATGTGGAGGAGTGACAATCCCATCCTCAGACCAACTGTTTGTATTTTCCATGAACGAAAGACATGAGGGGCTTCCTTATCTAAACAGAGGCTGGTCCAGTGGATGGTGGTCATCATCACCTGTAGGTTGCCTGGATGCCTAGCCCCTAGCATGACATGGTACTCTACTAGGAGCATCCCCTCCTCATAAGGATTGTTTAGAGGCAAACTGCTCCAGGAATTCTCTGCTGCTGCTACCTCCATCACTAGGCACTTTATCCAGGTTCTACAATCACATTTCCCAGTGGTGTGAGTGTAGCAGTCATTTCAGGACACTTTCCAGTTAGTCCTATGGTGTGTCAGTCCTAATGACATTGTGCTCATGACATTGTTGCAAATGTTATTCAGGTGTTTCTCACCAGATCTGGCAGTTAAGATTGGCAAAATAGCATGTTCGTTGCATGTGCAATTGTGGTTCTATGAACCCCAGACAACCGCCAGGGTTCCATTTGGAACCAGCAGCAACCCAGCAAGAACTTGGCAAGAAGGGTGCATGACAGTGGTATTTATTGCAAATACTATGTCATATGTTAATTTGTGACTTTGTTGGAAAGTCACAGCATGCATGTGCACACACACACAAGAAGGTATCCAGATGTTTCTCACTGTCCCTAGCTGTTATTTGAGGTTCATAGTACCACAATTTTAACCATGTAATTAGCATTGTGGTATCTTGCACCAAGAGAAAGATGCATATAATCAAGAAGTATGTCACAACTCATATATGCTTTGTGACCAGAGACACACCTGACAGCCAGCGTAAAATATGGATTATGAAAAAGTATATATTTATCATTGTACCTTTTCAACTGACTATAGTTAGACATAACACATTAAGGACAGAATGACTTAAGTAAGGTGTCAGGTTTACTGTTGACATTTACACTGAGTTAGGAGATTTGTCTTAACATTTCTTTTTTTAAATAATGAAATAAAGACTTGATAGTGGACACAGACAGGTGGATCCCACTGCATATCATTAATATACTTTAGTAAATAATAATGTAACTGGATTACCTTTCAGTTACAGTGACACTATATGTAGTCATTTATATGATATAAGATCATAAGCATATTACAAATCAAGTGAAGCACTCTAGTGAGATAATATCGCCTCAATATAATTTTGTACGTACAGTGGGGTCCAAAAGTCTGAGACCACTAGTGGAAATGCTTCTAATATGCATTCTTTTCTAATTTAATAATTAATTTTCATTACAAATTATATTATTGTCAACAACTTGAGTGAAAAGTGGAATCTTTGAAATATTTACATGAATTCAGACCTTATTAGTAGTAGTAGTAGACAGTGTGCACTCGAGCTGACACAGAATCCACAAGCTTGTGCAAAACTTTATGATCCATTTTAGATCAAATCCATCGGTGTGTCGTCTAAACACATGCTTCAATAGAAGAGATCAGGCATGAGGAAAATCTGACCTTTTGTACAAAGCAGTTAACAGGGTCAATGTCACAAATTTGCTTACATTTAACTAGGGACCTAGAAATAGTGCAGAATCTTGAATATTAAATATTCAAGATAATGAACAAGTACTTTCATTGTTTTAAATATTTCAAAATTATAAAATTTTCTGTTTATTTCCAATTTTAAATGAAAAAAAAAAAAAAAATTCAATGTAGATTTTCAATGTAGTCTCACACTTTTGGACCCCACTGTATATAATTACTGACAGTAGACTTTTTTTTTTTTTTTTTTGAAATTTTCAAGTTTTATTATAAAAAGAGCACATACAAAAAGGATAATGTACAAGCTTTTAAAGAAAAAAAAAAACAACCAACAAACAAAACAGTTTGGGTTTAGCGATGCAACTTTTTAAAATCATTATTAGTAGTAGTAATAAATAAGGTACAAAAATTCCACCAAAAGATAATTTCACGCAGAGCTTTTTACTTGACCAGACATCTAACAGCAGTCTCTTCAGCAGGAGGCGCTATTGCTTTAATATGAATGATAAATATTCTAATTCTATTTTTTTCTGCTAGAAAATCCTCTAGTTAAAAAAAAAAAAAAAAAAACCACCCACAGCTGGACAGCATGTGGCACCCCTGTCACTGGCACCTTCTGGAATTTTTTCTTATTCAATGCAAGCAGCAGCAAAAAAAATTAATCCTCTGAAATATTAGTAGTAGAATATCTGTGCTTTTTTATTTTAATTGTACATTTCTACTTCTGTTGTGTAATATATTCAAACCTGAGTAAAACATGCAGTTTTAAAAATCATTTGTGCTTTTAATGTTAATCCTGACCCTGCACTACAGAATGCTGATGTCCTCTGGCAGACAGAGACAAAGAGAAAGAGAGATAGGGTTGTCAGAATGCCTGTGAGAAAGGAGTTGCTAGAGTAGGAAAGGCTAAAGCATTGACAGGTGAAGATAGTGCAAGAATGTGAGGCAGGAAGAACAAAAGAGAGAAATAAGAAGAGAAAGAACAACAAAGTGAGGAAATGAGAGAATAGGAAGAGAGAGTTAGAGTAAGAACAAAATATGATTTTAAAAAAGAGAGAGAGAGAGAAAATTAGAGGCAAATATAATGGAGATTGCCAGAGTGGTAGGAAATATGCCAGTGAGAGGGTGGCCCCGAGAAAACTAAGAGTGCAAACAGGACAATGAATCAAAACCCAGAGCACTCGCACTCCGCCACCGCATATGGTCAATCAGCAAGCGGAATGTCAGTGAGGTCACAGCACCAAGGAAGAAACACGCACAAACACGACCACCCGCATGCGAAAAGCATTCCTGCAAAACCAACTCAAACATGAGGTAAGAGTCTTACTCCATTTTTGTGTTTTCTCTAAATAAATAAAATATGGTTCAAAACACAAAAAATGACAAATCTATACAAAATTAAATATGTACCCACAATATCTACAGTTAGTAATAAATTATGATTGTTAAATACTTAAGGCATTTCAACGGACAAAACCCTGTGTAAACTATCAACGCGAGCCAACATCCACCAATCAGCACACAAGAAGCGAGGCTGGAGACGAAGGGATCGAGTTAAAACGAAAACCTCCTTGGCAGCAAACAAAATTTAGTTTTGGGAAGCACTTTTGTAAAATAATAACAATAATAATAATAAATAAATAAATAAATAAAAATTTGTGTTACAGCCATATAGGATGGTCTGGACATTGTAATATGGCATGAATAATATCTCTGTCATGGATCTATTTGGGTTAAGCTAAGTGAGAGGCTTGAGTTTCTGGATAAAGTGGAACATTTGAAGTTACAGAATTTCTGCTTTTGTATTGGTTGTCCTGTTACACAACAGTAAAAGATCCTGACTACAAAAAAATAAAAAAAAAATTAAACATTCCTTATTTGTGCATTCATTTTAGTAACCATTTTATCCTGATCAGTGTCACGGTGGATTCGGAGCCCATTCCAGATACACTGGGCACGAGGTTGGAACACAACCTGCATGGGACACCAGTCCATCGCCGGCCACCATACACACGCATATTCACACATTCTTTCACATGTAGGGACAATTTAGCATAGCCAATCCACCAGAATGTTTTGGGAAGGTGGGAGGAAACCAGAGAACCCAGCAGAAACAAAGTAAACATGAGGAGAACGAGTGACACTCCACACAGTCAGTAATCCAAGGTCAGAATCAAACCCAGGACCATGGAGTTCTTTGGCCCCTTTAGCCAAAAGCATTGAATTTTAATTTTTAAAAAGATACCTATTTGCAGTCTTATAACGAACCTTGTACCATGGCAGGTGCAGTAAATGCAAATGTTAAAAAATTAAAAGAGAAAGCAATATAAAAATAAAAGTAGTTAACAATCCTCAATCCTTGTTCCGTCCCCTTGCTTGCATGCAATTGGTGGATGCTCCTCCATCACAGCACATTCTAAAACAGTTGTTCTAGCAATACAGCATAGCAACCAACATAGCAACCAGCATAGCGACCAGCATAGCGACCACGAGGGGAGACCCGTCACGCACAAAAAAAACACACACACAGTTTAATATACAAGCTCTGCAGCCCCTCCCCTCTCCCCCCCCCCTCAAAACACTGCATGTTTAAATACCAATAATAAATAGTTTAACCATGGCAATAAAGCACCAGAGAGAGGCTGGGCGCTTTAGCTACGCTCACATGTGCTTCTTCAGTAGGCAATTTGGGTCAAAGATCATGGCAGGGTTTCACGTACACACACACACACCCACACAGGCAAACACACACCCACACACACACCCACACACGCTACATCAGTCTGCTAGTGTTACAGATCATCACAGCTTAAAGGGGCTAATTTACACTCATGCAGAATTATTTTCCACAGACACACACACAGTCACACACACCCACACCCACAGCCACACCCACAGCCACACCCACATTCAGTACACTTACAGAACAGCCCAAACACAGAGGCATGCAGCTACTACATTGGAGAGCCCCGCCCTCTATCTACACACCCACCAATCACAATCTCCCCTTGTCTCCTAACTTCCTGGATTGGAGACGTTTGTGTGCCGCCCCCCCTCATGTAAATAAATTCTGACAGATGCTTCTGTTATGTTTCTTTTTTTTTTTTGCTTTCTTTCTTTGTTGTTTTTGTGGGTAATTTTGGCTTTTCTATAAGAATGTTAGTGCACAGCTAACTAATTTCTATGATCCTCCACATTGAAGCACACACACAAGGTATGCACACGTCTCACACATACACACTACTGAAATAGCTGCAGCATGAAAGAAATGCGCACACACCTGCTCTCAAGCAGCAGTTAAGCATATGTGTGTGTTGTCTGCAAGCTCTGAGTCTTGCAGACCCTGACTAGAGCTTGTATAAAGACTTTCATTAGGGGCATGGCTTTAGAATTACACAAACACACACACACAGATGCTACTAATACACACAGAGACCAGATTACTCTTAATATCATTCTTACATTACTCTGTAAAACCTGTGTGTGTATGAGAGAGAACAGTAATAGAGTCTCATTGTCTCAGTAAAGTGTATGTATGTATGAGATAGTCACTGACTTGATGGATCGTGTGTGTGTGTGTGTGACTGTTGTACAGGTAAGATATAATGCATAACTGACCCTGTGTATATAGGCAGAGAATGTAGTGTATGCCACTATGTACACTAGAGAGAGTGTATGTGTGTGTTTGTGTATGTGTGTGTCTGTCTATATTTAGGCTTTGTCTATATTTAATGGCATGAGTGTAAATGGGTTTTGTGTCTATGAGTAGATGTCTTTAAACCGTTGGCATGAGGTGTATTTTCCTGTGCTCATTTCTGAGCTGTGTTTGTGTGTCTATGTGCTTCAATTCATAAATGTGAACTGAGTCAGCATGTGTGTGTTTCAGCTCTCAGGTGTGAGCTGTGTCTGGATGTCCACTCTGCATATGGGACACTTCCTGCTGGTGGCCAACCACTGATCCACACACACCTGATGAAAGAGGTGCATGCAGGGTAATCGCCTAGAGAGAAAGAGAGAGAGAGAGTATAAATAACACGATGATGTAGACAGAATTTGTTTTTACACGAAAGTGTGTGTGTTTAGCACAAATTCAGGTCTGTAGTTATTTTCTAGAATAACTTGCACCTCTGGTTGTGTAGGATATTTCTTATATACACTGCCTGGCCAAAAAAAAGGTCGCTGTTTGGGTTTAAATAAACAAATACTTAAGAGCCTATGATTGGATCATTACTGCAGTGATTAATATGTTTCAGCTGGCAACAATTCTTTTAACCTTAACTGATGCAGTGTGTAGCTTCTCATTTCTTAAACAGCCATGGCAGATTACGTATCCCATGGTCGTGGAAGAGATGTTACTGAAGGGGAAAATTGTTGGCCTGCATCAAGCAAAGAAAACAACTAAGGAGATTGCTGAAATCACTGGAACTGGGTTATGAAATGTCCAGTGCATTATTAAAGCCTGGAAGGACAGTGGTGAACCGTCAACTTTACAGCAGAAATGTAGTCGGAAAAAAATCTTGAATGATCGTGATTGGAGATCTTTAAAACGCTTGGTGATGTCACATCGTAAAAAAATCGACAGGAGAAGTCACGGCTATGTTTAATAGTGAAAGTAAGAGCATTTCTACACGCACAATGTGATGAGAACTTACAGGATTTGGACTAAACAGCTGTGTGGCCACAAGAAAGCCATTTGTTAGTGAGGCTAATCGGAAAAAATGACTAGGGAGACTAATTTGCTAGGGAGCGTAAAGACTGGACTGTGGAGCAATGGAAAAAGGTCATGTGGTCTGATAAAATCAGATTTACCCTATTCCAAAGCAATGGGCGTGTCAGGGTAAGAAGGGAAATGCTTGAAGTGATTCACCCGTCATGCATAGTGCCTACTGTACAAGCCTCTGGAGGCAGTGTTATGATCTGGGGTTGCATCAGTTGGTCAGGTCTAGGCTCAGCCTCATTGTGCGGCAATAAAATGAAGTCAGCTGAGCACCTGAATGTACTGAATGACTGAATGTTATCCCGTCAATGGACTTTTTCTTCCCTGACGGCACAGGCATATTCCAGGATGAAAATGCTGAGATTCATCAGGCTTAACTTGTGAAAGAGTCGTTCAGGGAGCAGGAGGAATCATTTTCACACATGAATTGGCCACCACAGAGTCCTGACCTCAACCCCATTGAAAGTCTTTGGGATGTGCTGGAGAAGACTTCACGGAGTGGTTAGACTCTCCTGTCCTCAATGCAAGATCTCATCCAAAAATTAATGCAACTCTGGATGGAAATAAATGTTGTGAAGTTGCATAAGGTTGTTGAAACAATGCCAGGACGAATGCGTGCCGTAATCAAAGCTAAATGCAGTGCAACAAAATATTAGATTGTGCGACTGTTTTTTTTGGCCAGGCAGTGTATTATCCCCTATACTGCAGAAAACAGTACATATTAGAAAATGAAAGTATCTTTGATATAGTCAAATGTATCTAGTATTTCCTGTTATAAGACTACAGTAAACCAAATATATGATTATTAAACCTATTTCTAGACATTTTTTTTTTTTTACTAATTTCAAGCTTGAAATAGTCTTGTTCTATTGGCAGTAATGTTTCTAATTTTAAACATATGTATCAGTAAAGAAGCAAGACTACCTGCCAATAGAATAAGAAAATCTAAAGCTTGCAGTTAAAACCATCTAATAGAAATATTTGATATGTCTGCCCATATTAAAGATATTTTCACTTACTAAGATAATTTTTGTGTAAATTCTAGAAAGAACATGAGGACGATCCATATTAAAAACAATTTATTTGCTTCAGCAATTTACCTAAAAGCATATTACATACTAACTACAATGAAACTAATTGTCCTTCCTATCAGGAAAGAGTCTTAATTTTTCATTATATATCTTTGTGATTTGTAACCATTTTCTTAGCTTGATCGATTCATTAAAGATTGTAGGGCTTCATCATGAATACATTTATATACACACAAATACCTTAATCATTCTGTGTAATGCAAAGTTTTCCGAGAAAATCTACTAAATTATTATTATTATTATTATTATTATTATTATTATTATTAGACCTAAAAAGAGGTAGTTCAGTGGATCTCCTACACTAACCATAAGAATGTGAGTTCAAGACCCAGGAGCTACTGTTACCCTTAAGCAAGGCCTCTATATATAGTATAGATAAATAGATACTATAAATAGTATCTACCTTTAAACATACTGAAGTACTCAAGTGGAAAATGTCAATATTTTCAACTGCTCAAAAATGAACACTCCAGACATTTATTCATTCATTCATTCATTCATTGTAACTTTAGAGCTCATATTCATTATTTAATTTAATCTCCAATATACTGTAGTAGACAGCTAATATAACAATAACTTTGTCAATGTTCTAATATGACCTGTCTATAAGGGAAACAATAATTCTAGAGGGCACTGTAATTAATAGACAATAAGCCATTGTCTTTACTTATTTACCATCTGTCCCACTTAGTAAAAATCATTTTGTTGAACCATGTCTTTGTTATTACTCTGATAATGCAGTTCATAAAGTTCGTCTTTCCTCAAAGTTAGAAAACTTTGTTTAACTTAAGCAGCAGCTGGTTTTCAAAATTGTTTGAGTCAAGTCTAGCTCTTCGGGGACTGAAAAGTATTCCCGGTGTGCTGACGAGTAGTTGTAATTAAAATGGAACAGGTCGCAGGTGGTGTGTTCTGTGCCAGTTAATGCAAGACCAATTAGCACGGTTGTGTGCAGTTTTATCTGACATTGATGTGAATTTGATTGGATGTCTTAAAAAAATAAAGCAGCTGGCTTGGGCAAGAGAAAGATAGACCAAAAGGCATGGCATGTGAGATTTGTAATGACAAATGAAATAAAAATGTATGTATATATATGTAGTGTGAGAGTTAGATACTTAGATAGATACCCCCCCCAGGAGTGTGCTTCATACCTGACATCCTCGCCATCTTCCAGCATGGAGAGACAGATGGTGCATTTCTCGTCCACGTCAGACTCCTCTTCATCATCACACAGCTTCATCTCCAATGGCTTCCTCTGCAAACACAATAATATAGTTGAGAGATGACGGACATCATGGGAAGAGTTGTTGATTTATGTGTATCTGTTCATTTCTTTTCAAAGTGTGTATATGTGTGGGTATGTATGTACCTTCTTGTACTTGTGAGGGAAGGTAAACCTCTCAATGGTGGTCTGGATGGCTCCTCGGCTCACGCTGCCCAACCGATCCTCCAGCTGAAGCAACTCCTAACACATACACAATTATCAGCATATGCGCCTTGAAAGGTGGTCATTTTAATTAGTTGGTTTACGCAGTGCGTCACATAAGGTGCATGTTTATGTGTTACCTCATAACTCTCCCGTACAGCAGAAGCATGTCGGCTGGGGCTTAAACTCTGCAAAGCCAGTAGGTGCAGCTGGGGATACGGATAATTCCTTACCTCATGGACAACCTGCACACAAAAGTACAGTTCATGGTCAACCAATAGAGAAATAGCCATGGCACATGATTATTGTCACATGTCACATCTGGGATAGTGGTGGCTCAGTGGTTAAGGCTTTGAGTTACTGATCAGAAGGTCGGGGTCCGAGCCCCAGCACCACCAAGTTGCCACTGTTGGGCCCTTGAGCAAAGCTCTTAATTCACTATGCTCCAGGGGCACTGAATCATGGCTGACCCCAACTTCCTAACAAGAATTTCACTGAACTGTAATGTATATGTGTCAAATAAAGGCTTTCTTTCTGCTTGGAGCTTCTGCTTGTGAGTACTTGTGCCTCACTTTCTGCTGCTATGAATGGTTCCACATGGACACCCTAAAAATTGCACTTCCCAAAAACACTTTATGGCTAAATCCTGTCCATGTTCAGTGGATAATCTCACCTGGATAGTGTAGACTTGTAACTAAGAACTGCTGCTGTACTTATAAAAATTAAGATGTTCATAATGAACATCTTTTCAACACACTTAGTACTGTCTTTATAGTAAACAGTTGAGGAAGAAGCATGATGTATAATCCCACTATCTGGTGTCACCCAGAAGAGGATGGGCTCACTTGAGTCTGGTTCCTCTCAGAGTACCTTCCTTGTGTCATCTCAAGGAGTTTTTTTTTTCTTGCCACTGTTGGCCCTTGGATTGCTCATTAAGGACCTGACTCTACATATGGATTTCTGTAAAACTGCTTTTTTAACAATGTCTATTGGTAAAAGAGCTATATAAATAAAACTGAATTGAATGTGTCAGCTGATGCTCACACATACATAAACACAAAATCCAAAAGTGTTTTTATTTTGTTTGTCTGTTCTTTTACAACTAGTAGTTTTAGTTGAGCTAGGTTTTTGGCTACACTATGTATATCTGATAAACCTTCCCACATTAAATACAGTCATACTCACATTCTCTTTTACTCCCACTTGCTTTTCTCATACACACACACACTTAGTGCTCACCACTTGCGTAGACGAAGTATTCCGGGGGAAGTGGTGCATTCTGGGAGAGGCTAAGTAGTGCTGGTAGGGCTGTGGAATCTGCTGCAGTGAGTACTGATGGGACAAACCAGCATCCACGCTCAGGTCCCTGACAGAAAAACATAACGCCCATGACAAGAATTAGAGGCGGTAAGTACTAATCAGTGCCCCTCACTCGTCAGCGCTTGTAAGTATATATATGTTTGAATGTGTTTGTGTGTGTATTTGTCTAAAACTCACCAGTCTGTGCCCTCTGCCAGGTATCTGGGCTGTTGTGTGATTGGCGGAGGAATGTGCATGGGCGGGGAATAATCATATCCTGGGCGTAACCGGTGTGTGTTGAGAGGAACACGCTCTTGTGTGCGTCTGTCCAAAAAAAAAAAAAAAAAAAAGATCTTTAATATTATGTGACATTATGTGACAACATTATGTAATTTCTTTTGTTTGTGTTCATGTCCTGGGGCTACTGTAAATATGTGCATAGCTGAACTGCTGTTCTATGTGTGTGTGTATGTGTGTATTCACTATGTGCCTCTGCACTACTGTAGCTTTTGTATAAGGGGTTGCTATGGTGGTGTGTGTACCTGCGCTGCAGTAGCTGCTGCTGTATGAGGTATTGCTGCTGTAAGGCCTGAGGTAGGAAAGTGGGTGGGACTTCCTGGTACTGCGGGGCCGCGAGGCCAGTTGGCGGAAATTCAGTAGGAAGGGGTGTGGCCAGGTGGAAATGTCGGCAGGATGTAGCATGGCTGTGTTGGTGCCTGCTGAAATGAGTACCTGCACACAACAACCAATCACAGGTTGCCGAGTCAGAATGATCATTCAATGACCAGTCCTATTGGAGCTCAGAGACAGTGTGAGAACAGCCAATCAGAGAGCACACACATGTTCATAAACTGCATGCCCTCAGGAGTCCCAGATTGTCAATATTTTGGTGCTATCATGACTCGTATGACACTAGTCACCTGATTCATGTGTGTTAGGAGCTCAGATGCAACAGAAACATATACATCTGTTGGCCCCTGAGGGCTGGGCTGGGAAACTATGCTCTAGTGGATTTTGTCAAATGTAAACACAAGAAAAAGTACTTTTAAGAAGCAGCAGAACATCCAACCAAGAACCATCCAACCATCCAATTGTGAAATTGAATCACATGATAGTGAAGCAGTGATGTTAACTGTCACATGATCAACAGTTACAAGTGCATAAATGAACATAAGGTACTATACTGACTATAATTATATATTTTATAATTTTAATTTAATGAATGTTTATTTTTATTACTCCTTGAACACTTCTTGCTTGCTGCAGTAACTTGTGAACTTCCCTCTGCGTTAAAAAAGTGATCTATCTATCTATCTATCTCTAATACTTAAATACTCAAGTAATACAATGATACTCCCATCATAAAAATATTTCTCATGCACAGTTTAAAGTTTAAAGAAAATAAAGATACGCTTTAGTTATGTAGCCACAGACAATTCTGGAAATTGGCATCCCTTCTTAAGGAACATTCAACACTGGTATCAAAAATTAATGCTCAGATTCAGAGTAGGGTTTCTGTGTGTTCTGTGAATGGTTCTTCCGGAAATGGTGATAATTCCAGTGTGGGCCGTGACTTAGACTAAACTGTGCCAATTCAATATCTATACTGTATTAACCCACTAGACTATCACATCTTGTATGAAAATAAAATTTAAACAAGCTTAAAGACAGGTACCAAATCTATTTTACTGAGTGTAAACAACAAAGCTGATGAACCTTGGAGTGAACTTTTAAACCCTATTCGGGGTGAACAAATTAGTAGTCCAGGCTATTCATTTTTGTCTTCATAGTTCCCTGATGTATATACAATCTCAGCATCCAGAGAAAGAAAATAAACCCTACTTCCTATTGACTTTTGCAGATCAAAATGTGTTATTTTAGATCTATGTGCCTCACAGTGATGTATTGATGCTGTAACTATAGCACATGCGTCTGAATCCCACCACCTGCTGCATTACATACACCGGATGAGACACGTCTTGAATGGCTTTTACTAGGCAGATAATCTTTTCAGAGTCATGAACATGCAAGTATGTGGAAAAACTGACAAATCAGTGAAAAATAAAGTCCATTGCAATGCTGCGATATAACTCTCGTGCTACCTGCACAATATGTCACCTTGCACTTAAACATATCAAGAGAAAATAAAGACACTAGTCATATTTACTTGTGAGTGTTCACCAGCGACTTGGTGACTTTTTTTTTTTTTCTTCAAGGGTGCATGTTCTACATCAAAAGTTCTACTAATACTTAGCAGGATATGGACTAAGGCTACATAGTCTCCTCTCTGGGAATGCGTATACTGATTTGTTTCACTTGGTCTGTATTAATGCACTGGGCTAACTAATTAATTAGGTTTCTGGGCAGCTGAAAACATGGGAATGGGCAGCAAACTTTAGTTTTCACTTGGCCAGTGGGCTAGCTAATGAATTTATCATTTGCCCACCACTGTTTCTGTAACAGTACCTCTAAGTGTGAGATTTTGACCCTGGTTGTAATCCGGTTGACATAACATACTCAGATGGCGAGAAACAGGTGAAGGAAGAGTGAGAGACAGAGTAAGAGAGAAAGGGGAGGGGAATGGCCAACAAAGGCCATGGTTTTGCAGCTGCTGCTTAAAGTTACACTAAGGTTTGGGTAGGACTCATACTTTCCTGTGCACTAAGCTATACTGGATTTCAAATGGAAATTTGCCACAGGCAACTAACTGGTGTGTGTAGAATTGACTACATGGGACGACAAAATCTTGTTTGACTTTCAGTATTATATCAGCTTTAAGGGTAGAACAGTATGCAGAATTCAGTATCTGCTCACAAACTTAATTTTCATTTATGTATCACAGTACAGGATCATACCGGTACATCATGACATTCATAATTACCTTTAATTGGTGAATGCTTGTAACACATGAAGGGCAAATTTCCAAAAATGATTACTGTTCCAAGATGGTGTAATCAGGATTATGACTAGTTTAATCCATTTATCCATTAAACCAATTTTCAGTTTAAATGCTGCAGGTGAATGCATTAAGTTGACCTCAAGTGTAAGCTGTATACTACTGAACTCTTTCATAAATCAATTTTACAGTTAACATATAAATTAAGACTACATTAAATGTGTGTGGGTTATAGGTATGTACATTTAATGTACATATGGACGTTTAATCTAATTTTCAAAATATAGCTTTATTTCCGTGTTTTTTTAATCTTAGCTTTAATTTTTTTAAGCTCTGATGCTAATGGTCACTACATTTAACTAGATACAGTATATTCCCTGCACTCACATGCGTGTGCAAGGATTAATAGAAAAACAAGAGTTAATAGAAATCAGTAGCAGAAATGCACAAAATAGAACTTACCTGCTTGAACTTGCATATTTAGAAGTCAAAATGCAATCATTTGCTGGCATTCCTTTATTATATATTAATGTGGTGCACGTTGAATTGAGAAGATCTTTGTGTTTAAAAAAGTGGCCAATTTCAGAAAAAGGTAGTAGTGGCAACGAGTGACATTTAGCAGGATCATAGTAACTGATAATTAAAAATATTGCTTAAAAGAAAATTTCAACATTCTTTAAAAACATTTCTGGATGTTTCGCAGTATTTTATAACAAACGTGCATGCTTCTTAAATAAGATAAAATGTCTTTCAATATCCCTCCACGCAGTATCTCTGCAAAGATATCTTCACATATCTTTTATTTTTATTTCTTTAATTATTTTGATATTTAACAATCGTGACATCAGTATAACATGATTCTATTTTGGTCAAAATTGAGTTAATTACAGGAAATTCATTCCTTTGGGTAAATTTATTCTCCTCTGATGTTGTTATTATTTCACTGTTTAAAATCTTTGGTGTAATATTTGAAAAACTTAAACGTTCTATCCCCATCTCACACATAAACCTGGGTTTTTATAAGTCTTTATCTGCCAGCCAGGCATCATCAAGGATAAACATACGATGAATGCAACGTTAGAAATGAATGGTCAATATCCACTTTCTATTCATACTCTGACAGAAAAAAAAACAGCCTTCAAATCTCACTATGGCAAGCTGGAGGAGAATGTTTTAGGTGTAGATGTTGTACATCTGCTTCATAAGAGTAATAAAAAGTACAGTAAGTGTACAAAACAGGTAAAGTACTACTCTACTGCACTGACTGGCTTTATGTTCTGGCACATTGGATCTAACGCATTTTAATTTTGTTAAATGATTTACAATGAAATTGTAGGAACCACTTCCGATTTTAAGAAGTGAAATTGTATTTTAGATCTTAGAGAACACATTCAGCGAAATCATTATGCATGATCATAATGGTCTTAATAGATTCAAATGTCTCTCATTACCATTTATTAGTTTTGTAATGACATTTAGAGATAAGGTCACAAAATGCTTGAATCAGATTCTCATACCCTTCAGTGCTCTTCAGTGCAAAGATGATATTACAAATACTGTCATATTGTCTTTACTCCAATAATTGGTGTAGTCATTCATTCATTCATTCATAGTAATGCTTTGTCAGGGTTGTGGTGGAGCTGAAGCCTATCCCATGAACACTGGGTGTAAGGCAGGAATACACCCTGGATGGGATGCCACTTCATCATAGGGCATCTCACACACACATACGCACACTCACTTTCAAAACCGCCGCACAGACAGTAACCCAACCTCAAGTTTGAACTGGGGACCCCAGAGCTGTGAGGCCGCAACGCTACCTGTTGCCCTTCCACGCTACCAATGACAGCATAATGTTAACCCATCATTAGCCTGAAACGTCCAAATGAAAATCATCCGAATGATATGGTTCAACTAGCATGTGGTGAGCTACATAACTTGATACCTTATTAATACAATAGATAAAAGCAAATAACTAATAATTATATTTCTTGGCTATATATACACATACACACACACACATCTCTTAACTAAAAGTAGCTTATTAGCTAACTTTAAATAATAGACAGTTACATGTCTGTCTGGCTACATTAAATTAGCTAGCAAAATTTATGAGGAGCACTTCTGGAAATCTTGTTGAAGACCATCTAGTTCTACTAGTTAATTTTATATATACATAAACACACAGTAACTATAGCTGGAATGACAGTACAGTTCTACTTGACTTGAAATCCATAAACCAGAAAATGTTGTAAGACAGGCACTAGACTTACATTAAGCACTTCCTTCAAATTCAGCGACTGTCTTCAAATATCAGGTTAGATTACCTTACCTAGGTGTCTTTTGTTGCTTTCTAAATGGGGTTGTACTCTCAGGAGTGTAGAAACACTGATTGTAAAAGTATTTAGAAGTGTATGTGACAGCAGGACTGTGTACAGTGCCTTGTATAAGCATTTACTCCCCTTGAACTTTTCCATATTTTGTTACAACCTGGAACTGAAATGGACTTAATTGGAATTATATGTCATGAATATACAAAAAATAGCCCATAATATTGACGCTTACTTAGAGAAGCAAGCAAGACGCTAAGGTGAACACTGAAGGAGCAGGAGAGATCAATGTGTCAGATGGGAGGAACTGTTTAGAGGCCAGCCATACCACAAACACTCCACAAAGCTGGGCTTTATGGAAGAGTGGTGAGTCATATGAAATCCTGTTTGGAGTTTGCCAAAAGACAAGTTAGAGACTCAGCATACATGTGGCAAAGGGTTCTCTGGCCTGATAAAACTAAAACTGAACTTTATGGCCTTGGCACAACACTGCTCATCACCCTGAGAACACTATCCCCACAGTGAAGTAAGGTGGTGGTAGCATAATAATAGGAGTTAACATTGGCCTCTTGGTTTCTTCTCTGATTAATGTTCAGGATATTTGTTATAACCAAACCCTGATTGATACATTTCCAGAACTCTGTCCCGGACTTCTTTTGATAGCTCCATGGTCTTCATGATGCTGTTTGTGTAGGTGTTCACATGTCTTTAAAGGACATGGTACCGTGGTGTCAAGATTCCCCTTTGTTCCAAGATATTAAATACTACAGTGCCTTGCATAAGTATTCACCAAACAAACAGCATCATAAAGCCCACAGCGCTATTATTGCAAGTCCAGGGAATGATCTGGAAAAGTCTCAATCAGGGTTTGGTTAATAAAAAAAAAAATCTCAACATCTGACAGAGCACCACTATTTTAAAAAATTTAAAAGAATATGCCTAGAGGATGCAGTCCATGAAATGACAGTGCCCAGGTAAGGAGGTAATTAGTAAGAGAAGCAACAGGAAGCCAAAGGTAACTCTGAAGGAACTGGAGAGAAGCACAGGTCAGATGAAAGGTGATGTTCACTGGATACTCATAGCCTGGACACTCCACAAGGCTGGGCTTTATAGATGAATAGCAACTCATATGAAATCCTTATTAGGGTTTGCCAAAAGGCTCTCAGCCAACATGTAGACAGATTCTCTGGTCTGACCAAAATTGAACTTTTTGGCCTTGGTACCACCATTGTTAATCATGCCGAGAACTCCATCCTCACGGTGAAGCATGGTGGTGGTAGCATCATGTTTACAATTACCCTTGGTTTACCTCTTGTCTGCTTCTCTGTCTAATGCCCTCCATACCCTGTCAGTGACTTTTTGGTGGACTGCCTCCCTAGGCAGAATTGCAGTTGTGCCACATTCTTCCCATTTTTTTAATAATGGATATTTCTGGGATTAGTTTATAACCAAACTCTAACTGACACAAAACTTTGTCCCAGAAATCTTTTGATAACACAGAGGTCTTCGTGTCGCTATTTGTTTAAGTACATTCTCTAACAGATCATGGGGCCTTCCAAAAACAGGTGTTGAGATCATATTGAGATCATGAGTCACTTTAATTGCACACAGGTAGACTCCATTCAACTAATTATGTGACTTTTGATGGTTGCACTAGAACTAATTTACAGTGTTTCACAGCAACAGGGGTGAATACTTCACAATCACAACATTTAATTTTTTTTATTTTTAAATAATGTTGCAAACTATAGGTGTCCACAAACTTTTGGCAATATAGTGTATAATCCCAATTAGGTCCATTTCAGTTCCAGGTTGTAACACTATAAAATTTGGAAAAGTTCAGCTTCTATTATTGAACATTACCTTCACGTTTGATAATAAAAATCAACTTCCAGACCGAAACGTATGAAAAACATTATCTTGAAATTTGGTAATAAAGTATCCAAAACTTTTAGCCATGTTTGTAACACAAAAGGATCATGTGCTTGCAGAGGAGAGAAATAGGGAGATAAATTAAGGAAATAAAAGAGACAGATGCAAATGGAGATGTTTGTGGACTAAGTGGATGTGAACAGATCGCCTATATTTTTGTGACAGTAGGTTTCCCATGATTCAGCTTGGCAAGTGAGAGGAGCTGAGAAATGAATCTTGGGGAAGGGGCCAAAGAGGCCAAATAACTGGAAAGGAGGTGGGGTGTGAAGGGAGGTCACATGGAAATCAGCAGAGAACACACTGAAGGTTAAGGAAAAAAACTACAGTCTTTATTGGAAAATATTAGTATGAGTGGAACCATGTGATACGAATAATAAGAAGAATATTTCCATGCAAATAAAACGAAGAGCCAACCATGCTCCATAAGGTTAAAACAACAGAAGCAGCATCCAATGGGTAGATGTGTATGCTACAGCACATATCAGTACAGCAGGACATCTCTACACAAAGATACATTGGAGTTTGCTGTTCAAATGTCAAAAGAAACAAAATTTTTAAGTAATGAAAAATAAACATGATCATGCATTGAAGAGCCTAATACACAAACAGAAAGCCAAGAACCACAACCAAAGAATTAAAGACATTTCAAAACTCTAAGAAGATTTCTACAGCAGTGCAGTTCTAGGGATTCCTGTAATGTGGATGGCATTCGCTGTGGCCGAGCTTGAGGCACTAGGAACACTAGTGCAAGGCTAAACATATGAGGATTGGTTAGCAAAAATAAGAATAGGGTGACATTTGGTGTGCTTAGTTCCCATAAACAGAAAATTTAAAGAAATTAAAGGAATCTGTAGCCAAGATCTTTAGTGTGAAAGCTTCCTGTTTGGTTTTCATTTTGCAAAGTCTTAATTTTCATCTTTTATGATTGTATGACATTACCACAATACTGCATAGTAAATTACCATATTTACCTGCGTATTTTCTCACAGTGCAGCATTTTGACTGTAATAAAAGTGACATTTGGCCTGAAAATGATGGATGTGATTCTGCCTTTAAAAAAATCATAGAAAATACTTGCGTTGCTTCTGGCTAGGACAGTCTTTATATCACAAGGTCAAAGACTGCTTACACTACCTACGAAGACTCATCCTGAATGGAATGCAGTGGTAGTGGGGTCTTCTTTATATGTTTTTAATACCCCAATGTTGCTGAATTCTTGACTCTTATTGGTCAGAATGTGCTGATTACTTTTCTATTACAGCAGCTCTGCTGGTTGCAAGGCAAATCACAGGTTTATATTAGCCTTCTCTTTCTAATATTTGTACATAACTCATTCCCAGGGACATTCACATGGCAGATGCTCCACATAAACTAAGTGTAACAATAAACAGATTAAAAAAAAGCAACCACATTTTCCCCAATTAAAAATGTGTTGTATTTTAAAAAAACCATTCACATGTACGTTTATTTAAGAGTTATGGAAGGAATGTTCAGTATCAACACTTTGTAACGGTCGGTAAGTTTTCTGCCATGGGAAAGTCTTCAGGACAGAGGATTACGTATCTACCATGTTCACCTCACACTCTTGTTCCATCTGTGAAGCATAATGACTGATTACTTGGTTGAGCTTTGCCTTTTTACAAAGGGCATGGTGATCTTTTATTATTTGTAATCACTCATGCTTTGCGGATTTGCAACTAAGGTGTGCAGTCTGAATCATTCCACTTTAATTCTGTTGGTTGCAGCAGAACTCAGAAAGTGAAAAGCCTTCACTACAAAGACTGCTGGCCCTCAGGTCATCAGAAACATTCAACAAATCAGATCATTTTCAGTTCAAATGGATCCACTTAATGTTTTAATTGATTTGGAACCATGTGCCAAAGGCTTGCGCTATGGTTATAAATATGCCAATGTAGTGCTTATTAACATGAACAGCTGAAGCTCAGTGGCTACCATTCAGTGCTTGTGACAGGAAGGTTAGAGTTGCTGAACTCACAATCCTTAAAGACAGGCTAAGATGTCTGATCTTGGCTTTGTACAAGTGCTTGAAAGCCTGGATGAAAGCACTTAGGAATTCTGATCGGCTCGTATGTGGCTTTGGCTATTCAGATATTTTCAAGAATAAACACCAATTTACTCAGGACAAGAAGCGAACGCATCCACTTCACAGAAATTTACAGGCTGAAAAAAATGTAAGTCTATATGCCATTGCTGAGGAAAAATAAAAAAATGGGACAATCACAATGATAATTGTAGACTGCTACAATGGGTTATCATTAACCATGACAGTTCTGAAACCAAGACAGCGGTGTCTTCTCAAAAAGAAGAGAAAGGAGTGTGTTATTCTGCAGTCGCACACAGAAGGATACTGGATGAGTGGGAAGAAGGTTGGTTTTTGGTTTTTAAATGCCAATGTCGTCTTCGGATGGAAAGAGGGGATGGAGGCAGAGGGAGGCAGAACACAGGCAGAGAGGCGATCGCTATAGCTACACAATGGAAGAGGGGAGAGAGGAAGACAGATAGACTGAGAGAAAGAGAAAGAGAGAGAGAGAAGAGAGATAGAGAGGAATTGGAGTGATGCGGCATGTAGCGGCGGCCTCCGGACTATGGAACAAGGAAGGGTAAAAAAACAAGAAAACAGAAAACACAAGCACAATGAAATGCTACTGCATGACCTGTATAGTATGTACATCACAGTATTATTAGATAAACAGCACAAATCCTGCATTATTATTTGCTCTTAAATAGCACTTTTTTTATTGTGTCTTTTTTCTGAGAAGCTATAAATTTGCTGTAGTAATGAGTGTTTTCCTGTATATCTGGGTCTTGTGTGGTATTGAGTATTCAGTATTCAGTAGCATCATGATGAGGGATTTCTGATGGCAGCCTTCATTGCAGTGCTCAGTGTTTAATAATGCATTATCACCACAATTTATCTAAAGACGCAAAACGGCCATTTCTCTCCAAATAATATTCAATGAGGAAATCACAGACTGCAGCTGGGACACAAAAGATGTGTCCTGCACTGTTGTTTATAGCCTCAGAGATCAAAATTAAATCAGATGATTTGAAGTGCTTTTACATGTCTACAGTATCAACTCAATAACGCTGCAGGTTTAGAGCAGAGAGATATTGCTATTGTTGGCTAGAGATGCTCAAACAAACAACAAACAAACAAACAAATAAAAAGGTTGTATCGATCAACCTCTGCTAATGTTAGCCGACGTGCCTCATCTTTTCGCCAGTGCAATGTTAGAATTCCAAATGGCTGACTGATTAGTGCACTAAGTAGGGTATACACGCCGCTAAGCCTGTCCCTATGTAGTGCACTGGTATAGGCACAAGAAAGCCGTTTAGGGTTTGGCTGCTGTCGTTGTCGTTGCCGTTGCCATTAGCGAGCTCGTTTCGGCGCTTCTTTAGTAAGTAGTGTTAGTAAGAGTAATAATAATAATAATTAAAAAAAAAACATAACGATACCTCTGCTTCTTACTGAACCAAACACGGGAAGAACCAGATATCCGACATGAACTAACACCATCCTGACTCCTTTTGCCCATGGACGCCTTCGGCTTCTCAAACGCAGGACCATTCAAAACGCAGCTGCCGAGACGCCGCGCGCACAAAGAGAGCGCCAGCCAATCAGCGCCCACGTACTCGTCTTCTGGAACCCCAGCCTCAGCCAATCGCAGTCATCAAAGCCCTGAGCGTCTCTGCAGTCATTCAGCACGACCATTCTAAATACTGCAGCCGAGAGAAGCAGCTGCTGCACGCACAAAGACCGCGAGCGCCAATCAGAGACCAGAGATCTACTTCCGGCAGCTCCACGTTCAGCCAATCGCGTGGCTGCGGGACAGCGCAGTGTGTTGATGAAATTGCTATAGAGCCAAAAATACAGCGTGCTAGTGTGAATGACGTCAGCTCTGTGTGGGTTAAAAGAACACTGAGGAACCTGCTGTCAATTAAAGACAAATGATTCAATACTAATGTCCAGAAGTGGCCAAATACCACGACTTGTAAACCACTTTGGACAAAATCCCATCTGTCAGATTAATAAGTGTTAATGTAATAACCTCAACCCTAATAAAAGAAAGGGTTCAACAAGACTAACACTGGCTAACCCTGAGCTTTGTTCAGTGCCTGGAGGGCTGCTGGGTAGAATTCCTCTCAACTCAAGTGGGTGTACAATTTAAAGAATAAAGCCAATTCCCTTAGGATGAGGTTGATTACACCACAACTGCAAATGGACATTATTTTAAGTGATGTTTATCTATTGCCATTTGCTATATGAAGCTGAAAGTACTGTAAATAAATACAAATATTAACACTAAAGCCTGTTGAACTGAAATGTCCAAAGGAAATGTGAGTAGTGGGCTTCCCTGACCATAGCAAACCCCATATGGCAGCTTTTGCCCATCCCCCATTCCCTCACACACACACACACACACACACACACACACACACACAGAGGTCTGATTATCTCTGCTCCTTCTGTTCAGTCTGCCAGACGCAACACATGGTGCACAACCCCCTACACACACACACACACACATATAAATCCTGATACTGTACTGAAACATAATTAACAAAGAACAAAAAGAATTAACTTTATTGTTTACTGTCTACATATACTGTATCTGCAGCTGTGTAATTATAGCTAGTAATAATAAAGCAATTACATTTTGTCAGTACACTAATACACAAACAACCAAAGCAACGGTCTTACCATATCGCACAACAAAAAGTTTGAAAAACTGTTATATTCACCTTCGGTCATTTGTGGTCTATTAAAGTTGACACAGACATTTTGAAAAAAGACCAAATGAATATAGGGCATAACATATCAAAACAATGACGTACACTATTTACTAATCTAACCCCAAACACGATTTTGGGGTTCTAATTCTGCTAGAATATTTTTGATAATTGGTTTAATTTTTTTTAATGAATGGTTTCTATTTTGTACCATATATAAGTAGCAGTAGACACAAATACAAAATCAAATAAATATTTAGCAGGGGAGGAAAATACCTGAGTGATTGTGCTTCATTCCTGTACAAAATGATAAGTATCATTTTGGCATATTTATTCTTTAGAACTTTACTTGAGTGTTTTCAAATTGAATAATTGTACTCTTAATTACATGTACAACAAAAAAACATACTTTTTACTCCTCACATTTTTATGTAGTCCTTAAAAGTACTCATTACAAATCACAAAGGTCTCTTCTTCAGAATGCCTCTTCTACAGCCAATGACTGTACGATATGTACATCAGTCGATTCAGCTCAGTTTAGCATCTATACCAATCATGTTCATCAATATAAAAAAACTATATTGACCTTCTCATGCTACACAATGTAGTTAACACTATGGCTATCTGTGTGCGTCTGAAAATGGATAAGCCTCTGTAGTGTTGAAATTGAGCATGAGTGCCCTGGCCCTACCTCAGTAAAATGTTTCAGTATGCTGGAGTAAGCAAAGACTTATATTAAATGAGGCATCTCAATCTAATTTAAAAGTTGTTGTGGTAAGTTTTGCTAATTTCATATTTAAATAAATTAGCCTGTTTTCTAATGACAGGCTAGACTAACATCAATTCCAGTAGCTAACATAATTGGCTAGGCAGTAAGTGAAATTCCAGCTAATGGTAAGTATTTTTTCCCTCTTTTGGGTGCTCACAGTAGATCACCCCTCCGCATATTGATTCTGGTGCAAGTTTTACACTGGATGCCCGTCCTGACGCAACCCTCCCATTTTCCAGGCTTGAGACCGGCACTGAGAATGCAGTGGCTCTTGCAACCCTCCACTGGCTGGGGTCGGTTCCCTTACTGGGAAACAAACCCAGGCCACGGCAATGAGAGCACCGCATGCTAGCCACTAGTCCTTATTCTTCTATCGGCTGCTCCTGTTAGGGGTCATCACAGCGGATCATGTGTGCCAGATGCCAGATACCTAGATGCCCTTATGCCAGATGCCCTTCCTGATGCAACCCTCCCCAATTTTATCCGGGCTTGGGACCGACGCTGGGAGTGCACTGTCCTGTGCCACTGCGGTTGGTTCCCCAGCCGGGAATCGAACCCAGGCTGCGGCGATCAGAGGACCACATGCTAGCCACTAGTCCACCGGGGAAAAATTCTAGCTAATGGTAAATATTGGTTATTTACAGAATATTTTACTTTTGATTAATGCAATAGCAATCTACATAGCATTAGTCAAGCAGATTACGAGTAAACTTACAGTAGTTGCTTTAAAACAGTAATCTAACAGTTTTAGATAAGCAATAAAATGTCCTCTTCACATAAAAGCATGACATTAACTGAATTTCAATGGTTAACAGCATTTACTCTTTAATACTTGAGTACATTCAAAAGTAGCAACTTTCTGACTTTCACTTCAGTACATTTTGACTTGGGTACTTCCACTTTTAATTGAGTAAGATTTTGACACAGTATCTATACATTCTTTAGTCAGTACTTTTTCCACCCTTTATATTTAGTGTGAATACCATTCCTTTCCTTATAAAACTGCACCAGTTCTCGGGTACACTGCCATGGTTACAATTTTATTTTTTAAATAAATCAGCTGATAGGTTATTTCAGGCATCTTGTACAACTTGCAGACATTGATGGTCTCACTTGCTCCTGTTCTGTAGTAATTCCAGACATCCTCAATGATGTTTTTATCTGAAAAGTGGTCTATTAGTTTTTTAAAGGCATACAAATTTCCTGTAACTTTTCAGGGTTTTTTTGGACAATTTCTAAACATCTGAAATGTGGTATTTTCTCATTCACTCATTCGTTTTTTTTTTTTTTTAAATGAAGACATTAACACTATGAAGTGACATATATGGAATTATGCAGTAACCAAGCAAAATGTTAAATAAATCAATACTATTTATATTAAAACTCTTTACGGTATTCTTAATGAAGCTTTTCACTCTTGACATCTTCTCAGCCAGCTTCATGAGGGAGTTTCACCAACTGTTGTTAAAGTTTCCAAATAGGCTGAGCCCCTCACTGCTTCTCCAAAGTCCTGAAAGAAAAGTACTTGTTTGGGGAAATAGTTAATTCAGTATTTACTATTCATTATTTGTAAATTTGTAAACATCGAATCTTTATTAAAATGTCTTTAACGCAATAAAATATATACATATAGTGTGTCCAACTTTGGGACTGGTATTTATTTTTATGTGACATTGTATAACACAATGTTAGTGTACTTATTTGAGTATATTATTTTTTACTCAAACCTATTATTCTACACATTGTACATCTTATTCTACTGATGTCTAGATATCTGTCCTAAGTTTTAAACATAATTACATTAAAAAATAGTTAAGACAAAAAGTCAGTTATAATGGCATTTGTTGTTAATTTTAGATACTTTTATTTTTTTTGCTTCACACCAAATCACAAACTTGAGGCACACATTTGAAATGAATAACTTTACACTCCACTCCGGTTCTATCAGTGCAACAGACTCAGCCCACATTAGCATACAGCTGTAGTGTGTGTATGTGAGGGGTTTTGTCCTGAGGAGTGAACAGACCAGCTGCCGAGCCCTAACCCCCACCCCACAGTGCCTAAAGGTCAAAGGTCATGAGCAGCTTTCCCACGATAGTGGCATGCTCTGGAATGTATCTGGTGATGCTCTGATGATTTGTTAATAGGATATTCTGTGCATAATAATAATCTCCATCAGAAACAACAGCTCAAGCACAGATAGTCCAACAAAAATAGAAAGAAAACATACACATTACTCTTTAAATAGCTTTATTAATCTTAAAATAGTTCCCTTTATTCTAATATTCATAATTTCAAGGAAGTAGAGAACTTGGAGAAGCAAAAAAATATGTATTAACACATATTGTCCATAATTTAAAATACTGCCAAAAGGTTACAATGTGAGGAGAATAGATGGTGTACTGGGATGGTGTATAAAATCTAACTGATCCCTAACTCCCCTGTCTTATTGCTGTTGATCTGTTGGACAGCAGACTGATGACCAGGGTATGCACAGTTTTACCTGGACCTGATTAAATCATTCCCTTTGTCTAAAAGCAATGAGCTGTACTCAGTTAGAGATGTTCCTATAATTCATTAATTATTACATTAATTTATCTCCTGACTAAATTATTGACCTTGATACGTCCCTTGTGTGTTCATTGAGCCTCGAATGTAAACAACTCATCCATTCCTACTTAAAATGTGTGTTCAGAATCTGAAAAGACACCAATACATTTTTCCATCAGTATTCAAGAGTTTTCATCAGAAAAGTCAAAAGAATTCTCTGCAGCTTAGGCTCTCTCTGTTTGAGATAACCGGTGCTTCTTGAATAGTTAGTGTCCTGTAATCTTTATTATACTAGCTGTATTAATATGTTGTGGTATTTTAAGGAAGCTAAGATCCTTTTTTTTAACAGGTCTGGTCTTGCTTCCAGCTATCCAGCTCTTACTAACAGTAAGGAATGAATAACATGATTGAAATGAAGGATGCCAGCTACATAGCTCAACAAACAAGAAAAAGGTGCAATTAAGCTTAGAGAGGGGTGAGCGGAGGTGTTGTGGTGAGCCAAAAGGTGTAACAACAACAGGAAATGGATCTATAACCTCTCTAAAAGGGCAATATGGGCAAACAGAACAAGGTTTTTCCCAGCTCTGCATCCTGGATGACACATAACTCATCTCACTACAAGAACCAAAACGAACACTTTACATGGGCAATACATTACGTAAGGACTAAAACAGAATGCGGCATGTTGTTATAAGACACAGGTTCCCAACCTTGGCCCTGGAACATCCCCTGTCCTATATTTTAGTGTTTTCCCTGCTCTAACACGGTCACTTCAACTCAGGAAGGACTTTTAATTAGTTGATTAGTTCTGTCAGGTGTGTTGGGAGCAGGCAAACACAAAAATGTGCAGGAAAGGGGGTACTCCAGGACCAGAGTTGAGAAACTGTGTTATAAGAGAATAACCAATGGCTGAATGATGAGATACAGCCTGATAAAAAGTCCAACCTGAAGTTGATTATGTTCCAATAATGGCATTTATGGAAGTGTTTTATTCCTCTTATACCACAGCAATTTGCCAGCTATTAAAAATTTAAATTTATAAACGATCATACTTTTTAACCATTTATAGTTCCAGTTAATGGTGTGGGACATCCGCAAGACACATTAATTCCTGTTATCACCTACATTATAACGTCATAAACAGTTATTCCCTCACCAGCATCTCTTTCTTTTGTTACTTATAAGCAGAAAAGTGCAACCTCCTCTGTCCTGAAGACTCTCCCATGGTGGAAGAGTTACTGACCATTACAAAGCACTGACACCTGAGACTCCTTCAATTAAATAGATGTTCCCTTACAGAAAGCTTCACCATATCAATGATTATTTCTTTGTTAAATAAAACATTTTAAAATTATTTTATTATTAGGCTTAAAATACATGGATCATCCACCATACAAACCCCTGTGAAGTAGCTGTCACTATAGAAATGATAACATATTAGAATGAGTGCATTAATATAAACCTGTCATAAGAATTATTGCTGGCACTACTATCAGAGTTGTTACAAAAAAAAAAATTAGTTAAACACTTTCATTTCAATCAGATTTGAGAATTCAACAGTGCTGTGGTATAAGGTTATGTTTAGGTTCAAAATTAGTTTGAGAATCATACAAGATCTTAGTACATGGGACAAAATTTTGTTTTAGTACAGGATTGTCAATCTCAGACATATTGGGATTTCCGTTTTTCCCTTCTCCAACACACCACATTCAGGCAATGAAGGTTTAGGAGCAGATCATTTGAATCAGATGTGTCTGACACTCCTAATATACGATCAGAAACTACACACAAGATGAGAACAACTGAGAGACATACACCTTATGGTTTTGCATACCACTGTGCAAAGCTAATTGCTGTATCAGTAACAGCATACTTTTGTTTCTGTGGACAAATCCACGTCATATGCAAGCGAGACAAATATTGCTTGGCTATTACAAACGTCCACACGATTTTAGCAGGAAGAATGTTGCTGTCATCTTTCACTAACTCGTTCCCACATTCTCACACGCAGTCTGACGATCTGTCACTCTGAAGAGGAAGCTAAATGATGTGATTGATTATGCAAAACAAAAAAAAAAAAAAAAAAAAAAAAAAAAAAAAAAAAAAAAAAAAAAAAAAAAAAAAAAAAAAAAAAAAAAAAAAAAAAAAAAAAAAAAAAAAAAAAAAAAAAAAAAAAAAAAAAAAAAAAAAAAAACAGTAGCCAAGAAAAAATCTGCAAATAACCACAGCAAAAATGTATGCCAACTATTTTTGGAAAGGTGTATTTCCTTTCTAATAACTCTCATTCAAGCATTTTTTCAGAAAAAAAAATTAAATATTAATAGGAACATCTAATGCTGTATTATGAGAAAGCATGATATAGCAAAACTAATATACAATCTTATAGATCACTGTGGATATTAAGCACAGTTTAAACTAGTCTCAATTACTAATTTAAAAAATAGTGACTAAAAATTTCTAAGAATTTTCACAAGCTGATGCATCTTTTCCACTGGCATAAAGGCCATGTTCTGTGCTAAAATATATAAACACGAGTGTGCCTGAAGATATTCTCTAGTGCAGAGAAACTCTCTCTTTCACACATGCACACACAGGAACATACACTCAGGCAGCAGCATTGAAGTTTGATAACGCTTCTCTCTGTAGCTCTTTCTCACACACATGCACAAAAAAAACCTAATCGAGCTATTGCTATTCTCAGAGTAAAACCTGTAATTTTTGCACTATAAAGCAGCTTTGCAGTAAGTTACAGCAAAGGGTCGAACACACCTGAGGCTAACAGCAGGCATCCGTGTGTGTGTGTGTTTGCCAAACTACTCAAAACTTTGAGATTTAACCTGATAGTCTTGTTAGAAATAGGGAAAAAGGCAAATTTCAGTGCACATGTAGTAAAAATGAAATATGAAGTCATACAGTAAATGTCTAACAGTAGTTTTGACAATTTTGTTCAGCTATGCATTTGGATAAACTGAACTGAGCAAATCTGATTCTGCTCAACATGTTTTTTTTAAAGACAGTAACCTCACCAGACTTTGACTTGTTAGAAGAAAATGACTAGCTTGTGTCTGAAGTAAGCTGATTCCATTACAGTACTGCTACTTGTCATACATGACAGGAAGTCATACACACAAGGAAATTGAATTTACATCAACAGTGTATCTACACACACGTATCTTGATGTGGCCTTCCTAAAGCTTTCAAAGACTGATGTTTGACAGCAGAGTGAAAATATTTCAGATTCAGTTCAGTTCAGATTGTCGCACCAAACCATTAAAAAAACTTTTTTTTTCTGAAACGTCACCAAACCGATAAAGGGATAAAATTTATAATGTTTAAAGACACTCAAGCAAACAATGTGTCTGAGTGCCTAGTGTGTGGGATCACAGCAAGTATCTGTGCCGGTCTTCATCCAGTGTCAGATCCACCACCTCAGGGGGCGGAGCCCAGTCAGGCTGGGCGGAGACCGCTGTCCAATGGGGCATGGCCGTTTGCTTCCATGCTGACAGAGACTGGATGACGCCACCTCTTGGAAATCTTGACACAGCACTGGAGGGGAACATAACAAACCATTAAGAGGACATAAGGCCAAATAATCAACGAATGTTTGATTGACTGAAATGTATTCCACATATATAAATATTTTTGAAACAGTCATTTTATTGTAAGTTGGCAACTAGGGAGAGCAATAGACTGATGCAATATATGGCTAAAAGTTTGTAGACACCTGACCATCACAACCATATGTGCTTTTTGAACAATATCTTCCAGATTTAGTCCCCCTTTGCTGTTATAATAACCTCCACTCTTCTGGGAAGGCTTTCCACTAGATTTCTGAGTGTGGCTGTGGGGATTTGCCCATTCAGCCACAAGAGCACTAGTGAGGTCAGGCACTGACGTTGGGTGAGGAAGCCTGGTGTGCAATTGGCAGTCCAATTCATCTTAAAGGTGTTCAGCGGGGTTGAAGTCAGGGCTCTGTGCAAGCCACTCAAATTCTTCCAACCTCGGCAAACCATGTCTTCATGGACCTCGCTTTGTGTACAGGGGCATTGTCATGCTCGAACATGTTCAAGACTCTTAGTTTCAGTGAAATGAGACTGTAATGCTACGGCATACAAAGACATTCTAAATAATTGTGTGCTTCCAACTGTGACAACAGTTTGGGGAAGAACCACATATGGGTGCGATGGTCAGGTGTCCTCAAATCTTTGGCCATATAGTGTATACATAAGGGTTGTGGGTAACCTGGCCAATTGTTAGTAATAATTTTAAAAAAAAAAGGCAAATGAACAACTCTTAAGACAAGTGGTGTACATAACCTGGCTTAACAGCTAATTAAATAAATAAATAAAAATTAAATGATAAAGGTAAATGAAAAACAAATCAAAATTAAATAATAAAGAACTATCGGTTATTGGTTATTCTATTGGTTAACAGCCAATAGAAATAAAGTGACTAAAAAGCTAAATGTAAGTTATGTATGCTAAAATAAATTAATAAGTAGGTAGTTAAGTAAAATAAGTAGCTAATAATAATGCTTAGGAGTGTTCCCAACCTGGTATTTTCCTGTACGCCGACAATCTCCACTTCACTGTCAGACAATGGCAGACTCACCTGGGGAGGCGCCACCTCTACTGGACCTACAATAACAAAACCAGGACAAACGTTCACCAACTCTTAATACACTATGTGGGGTTTAGTAATATTTGGTGGACAAATAATGTACATGACCCAAAGTATAACAGAAAAATCACACTTCTGAAATACCTTTAAAAGGTAGAATACAGTCAGGTACACAACTCAAGGTGCTCAAAGTGCAGACTTTCAGCTTTAACGCAAGGATATTGTTTATCCAAATCCTACACCGTTCACCCAATTTGGATGTAAATACCCTCAAATTACAGCTGAAAGTCATATTCATTATTTAATTTCAACTCCAATGTAGTGGGACAGATGGCTAAAATAACAATAACTTTGTCAATGTCCATATATTTATGTACCTAACTGTATACTGAATCTTACTCTATTATTACACATCTCTAATATTAAGATGTTCCTGAAGAACCTGTGCATTTATTATGACTTAAACACCCCATTGACTTTCTTCTTGCTGAATTTCAGGCACAATTTATGCCTTTTTTCAAGTGCAGCTGTCTCATGACACTCCTTGTTAATGCAGTCTTCTGAGAATGGTTACAATATCTGCTGTGTTGCTAAATCAGGACTTGGCAAGCAGCGCAACATTGGCCAATTTTTCTGAAGCCGAATCTGATAGCCATAGCCTATCGTGGTTTTTTTTCATGTTTCATTAAAATTTGGTAGTCAGTTTTCATTTAAAAGATTTATGTTTAAGCTTGCATGCATAGGTAATTAGTACATATCTATAAGAAAAATCATACAGGAATAAATACAGGACTGCCTAATAATCATGTATTGCATGTTCTATCCTTCGTAATAATTTGATCACTAATCGTAGTCACTAGAAAATATTAATCTACACGTCACTGTTCAGTACAATTCCGTGGTTGACATAGGTGTGTCTCGGCTATAATTTGGAATGTTGTATCCATACTTTTTAATGTTAATTAAAAAATAGCTATCACACCAAAGAAACATTGACACTCTATAAGCGTTCTGTGCCAAAGCATGTCCAGGTGGAAATTCCACTCACTGTTCTTAGAATCATTTGGCTCTACAGTTGAAAAGTGGCTATAAAGAAGATTCCATTACTTAATTAGCTCGAATTCAGCTTGGTAGAGGAGTAAGTTAGCATCTGACAGGGTCCTTTTCCTTCCAAGCCATTTATACGCTGAAGCATTAATGCTAATCTATGTTTTTTCACACCGTATTACAAGAATGACGACGCTAAGCATGCGCAGTTCCTGAAATCTAAAAGTATTTTATGTTCACTTCCTTCTTATTGAGTGCTGTGGTTATATTCCCAAACAGCACTCTTTCTCAATCCTGGTCCTGGGTTAGTGATTTCCGTGCTCCCAACTCACCGGATTCAATCGATCAGCAAATTAACGAGCCTGAAGCAGGTTGAACAGGGAGTGTTAGAGAAGAGGAAACACCACCGGCAGTGGTACTCCAGGAAAGGAATTGAGAATCACTGCCCTATCGACACTGTGTGCAAAGACAAGGGTCAAAGTTGCAGTTTATTCTAAAAAGGCTATGTCTGGTGCTGACCTGTTGCTTGAGAAACTGGAATTTGGGTGTAGCCTACACTTTTATGGAGCAAGCAGGTCTGTTGGACCAATTAAAAAATTGGAGGTGAGGAAAGGGAGAGTATGTCTTTTTATTGTAATGCCAGTGCACCATACAGAGATCATCTATCTTTATAGTCTTTTTATCTCACGAATGAATTAAAGAAAACTGAGTACATAAACAGACATCAAAGAAATAAATTAACTTCAACAGTAATCAGAGTCTTCAATTTTATCCAAAGTGCCAATGTGGTCACACATATTCATTCTGGCTAAAAAGGCGCCACCCATCACTGAACAACTACTAGGTGTGACTTGATTGGCTGGAATGAAAATCTGCAGCCAGTAAAGCCCTTTGTTGATAAGACCGATGATCCCTGAGCTGTGCTGTTCTTGCTCACAAGTTTCCTTTCTATCTATTCTTCCTTTGTTTCTTTCTTTCCTATGTATCTTTATTAAAAGGTAACCCTTTTGTCATCCCTTCATTTTCTGATCTTTGCACGTGCATTAAAAGGAAATGCATCTACACTTAATTCATCTAACCCTATCCACTGACCTGAGAGTGTGTGCAACTGCTGCTCCTGTTCAGAGTGTGTGTCTGACACGTCATAGTGGCCGATGACCTCCGGCCCCACTGCACAACACACACATGAACACAATTGTTTTAGTTTTACTTACTACCACAATCGCCAAGTACAAAATCATGACTTCCTATGTTTCTTTGTAGCTAGACAGTATCCTATTTAATTTTAAATAAATTTCTGTCTAAGGGTTTGTGTATTCTTTCCCTGGGGGGGG
>CM040468.1:17418963-17482127 GCA_022758105.1 Pangasianodon gigas | reverse complement strand
TATATATATATATATATATATATATATATATATATATATATATATATATATATATATATATAGGGTACCACTGATTAAGGCCATAATCATTATTTACAAGTGTGTTTCCCAGTATGGCTTTATATACCCGCTTTCACTTCTGCTCAAGCTGGTTTCGTTTTTGACATTTGCATTTCCAGTGACATCAGATAGAGACTGTGGAAAGTTTTGTTCACTTGCTTTCCATGATTAATGCTTTGGGGACAATCATTTACATTCACCAAGCATGCATGAAAATGATAAGCAATGGGACACAACTGTCTGTGTGTGTTTTGAAAATTGATTTGTTTGTATGTGTGAGCAAGAATGAACAAGAAACCTCAAGCATGAGTACTAATCCTGCATATTTAAGGCTTATTCACACTGAACATGATTTCTTCACATAACAGCACAACAAGAATTTCAAATGAACACATGTATGTTTATGAACAGCTAAATCTTTGATAGAATAGGATTTTATAAGTAAACCTATGGCCAAATGCGGTTTGTTGTAATTTGCCTAGAGCTTTTGGATGAGCTCCTGTATGAATAGATATTGCTTTTTAAAAGAATGAATGCATCCAGTATGACTAGCACTTTAATGGCATCCAGTTGCATTATGTTTGGTGTGAATACGCCTTTAAAGTGTCAAGCGCAGTCAGCATGGGATCATTCAGTCAGCATGCACCAAGAGACAGTACGTGTGTGTGGGCATGTTTTTATCTTAGTGGGGACCAAATGTCACCATAAGAATAGGAATATCTGAGAGTTGTAACAATGCACAAGGAAAATGAATTCTTTCATTTAAAAATTAAAAGACTTCCTTTTACTGTTTAACTGAGGTTAAGGATAGATTTAAGTGTAGCAAAGCATTAATTAGCTGCATTAATAATAATGTCAGTTAAAGGTCATTCATTAGATTTGATTACGATTGAGGGAGTTGCGATTTGATTATAAAACGATTCTCGATTGCATCTCCATTAACCGAGCATTTGTGTCGCATTTACAGCGTCGGGATAGCTGTGTCTATGAAGAAACACACTTTTCTTCTCTGACATCTCTCCTTTTCTCGCATTTTGAATGTAAACAGGACTTGCGGAAGCTACACAGCTCTAAGTCTATATAGCTATGCAGTTTCGAAAATCGGCTGAATTAAAAAAAGAAAAACATTTTTATCATTTCTTGCAACGATGCAGAATTTTTCAAGAAAGAATCACGATGCATCGTACAAACAATTATTTCCTTTACCCCTAATAATTATACCAAAATGATAATCACAATGTTGAACATCAACATTAAAATCACAGTTATTCAGATTGTACATGTTGAAGGTAATACCTAGTGGCCTTCTTTTAGCTGAATCACATGGAAACTTTCAGAAGGTCCCTTGATTCCTTTAATATTAAAGCACTGGTAATTGGCTTTTGTTTCTCATTCACCACTTTTCAGTCATGTTCAATGTCATATTAGTGAGAAAGCCAATGTAGAAGTAGTGGAGGCAACAAAAGTTGCCTTTCACGTTGAAGCAAGTACTGGCGCCAGTATGTTTAGTTGAACGACACTGAGGGTAATGCAGGAAACCAAGTGAAAACAGGCCAGCATGTTGATCTAAGACGTTTAAACCCAAAACATCAACTTAGAATTTTATTATAAAATAAACCATAGATGTCACTGAATGTCATGTTAATCATATAGTCAAACTTCGAGTCAGTTGTTGTATTTACCTTGTTGTGTCTTTTGAGGTACTGTATTGGTCTAGTTTTTGAGATTTAGGTGTAAATCACAGGCTAAGTTTCTGATCCACTTTTCCATATCTGCCCTTTTCCTACCTCAAGCATGAGGTCAAAAGCAATATAGCTAACATATGAATAAGGTGACTGAAATACTGTTTAGCTAACAAACTGACTTGCCAAACTCAAGAATTTCTGTTTTAACTCAGCACTACCACTACATATCACTAGTAACTGTGAAGAACAACCGCAGCCTAACTCTGTGTTCACACAAATGTGGACACGTGCCCATTTATTTCCTGTAGAGGTGCTCGAATCTGCTGTGATACTAACAATAAATTCTGTAGTCAAACCGATCAACGCAGGAAAAAATATTTTCAGTGACTCTCGTTTTCTAAACATGAACCAGCTCAGCTTCTGTAGCAGATCCTCTGTTGTGGCCAATCACATACATTTATGTAAATCACTAACTGAAGGCAGCTCATCGAACCAGAGAGTAGCTACAGGGCTAGAGACATTAGGTCAGAAAGGGGAGAGTTTTCACAAACAATTCAAAGATTTTCCATTTTATTTACGCTTGCTGGAGGGATTGGAAAACTGAAGACACTGAAACTGAAGCTTGCTTAAAAAAAAAAAAAAAAAAAAGGTGACAATGCAAGCAGAATGTATAAAAAAAAAATGGACAGAGAAGTACACATTTATTGTACAAAGAGCATGGCGTTAGTCAAAAGTGGTAAAATGAATCCTCACTACAAAACAAAACAAAGCCACTTCAAATTCCGTTATTTACAGCGATAAACTAATTGTAAATGATTAAGCACTGCAAAGTAACCGTTGTGTTAGTTACTAGTTGTGTTACTAGTTAATTACTTATCTGTACTACAGTAGCCTTAGCATCCATACATAACAGCATTGTCTGTTACATGCCCAAAAGAAGACTAGTGTGAACACAGGATACTGAACTCTGCTTTATTTGCACTGCCACTTTCTACTTTTGCTCTTGATTGATTTTGCCCCTGTACTTTGTCTGGTTTTTTTATGTTTAAACATTCTTCTACAAAAAGTTAAGTTCCATTTCTACATTCTATACTGCTAAGTTTGCACTGAGTCCACTGCAGTCACTGACATATCACATGATAGTAGCAAGGTTACAGTTTACACTTTTCATAGTATGGTAACCTGATCTAAAAACAGCATGGTTTAATGGTATCAGTGTGTTAATCGAACATTTAAAAATACACAAGCTAGTAATGAAAATTAAAGTACAAATTAAAGTGCATTATGAAATCTTTGTGATCTTTTTTTTTTGTTATATATGCACATCCTTGTCCATATACCAAAAGGCAACAAAAAGATCATTTCTCCTAATTATCATTCTTTCTTAGAAAGATATTTTGAGAGCAGCTTATCCATAAATTGTCAGTATTCATCACATTGTTGTTATGAGTTTATAGAGAAAGCGGTTGTGAGGAAAGGCAGCATGCTGAAAAACAAACAAAAACAACAACAACAAAAAAAAAATAGCACAGCAGTGTGCAGTGCTGCTCAGCCAAAAACAGACAGTTGTGTCAGTTAGTTATGGTCAGCAGTGCCAAAGCAAAAAATTACACAGCCAAAGGGTTTTCGGTGCCGTCTGCCTCCCCGTGCAGAGAAATGGAGCTTGCTATAGTATGATTTAGGGTAAGTCTAGGGGGAGGGGGCTGCAAAATTTTTGGGGAGTCATAGCCGCACACAAACAAGGAACATGTTTGGTTAAAAATTTCACAGATAAATGACAAGAGGCAAAAAGCATTTTAATCTGTTTAAAAAGTCTGCGGTGAGGTAACCATCTGATAACACACTGAAACTAATTGTGAAACCGTGACACTGTAACAGCCTTACATGGGAGACTGCGCGTGTACAAGAATTATGTTTGTTACCCGAGATGTATGAGTTATGACTACCAATAATGTTTTCAGAAAATGAAGTGCATACTGCGAAGATGAATTCCCCCAATTCATCTCAGCAGTATCCAACAATTAGTGTGTCTGTGTGGGTGGACACAATACCTGGAGGATGCAAACTGACTGTCCCTCCCTCGTTGTCAGACGACGCTGTGGACGATGATGACGAAGAGTGTGCAGTGGCATCGCTGTCACTAGTGCTGCTGTCCTCTAGTGGGCGGGACTTACGCTTGGCAACCGCCTCCCGTTTCTGCCTTAGCAGACGCATTCGCTCTTTATGTCTCTGGCTGCGCTTGCCCCGCTCTCGGGTCCGCCCACCATTCGCCTGCCTCTCCTGACAGCGATTTTTCTTGGCAGCCATGGCAACGCCAGCAGATGCGTCGCTCTCGGACCGTGAGCGGCGTGATGACTTCCTGGGGGCGGGGTCAGAGTGAGAAGAGGGGGCAGGCTTAGCGTCAGCCAATTCCACATCCTCTTCTTCGGCTGAGGAAAGAGTGTCCGAATCACCAAGATGACCAGAAGACGAGGGCGATCGCAGATAGGCTGAGGAGTCACTGTCTTCTTGTGGGCAGATCTGAATGACAGAGGTGGCAGGACCTTTTTCTGGTGGCAGAGCCTCAGGGGAGGAGTCTCGGCGCAGCTCCTTCAGCAGGCAGGGCATGGACAGTAAGCCAGGGGGCAGTGGCCTGGAGGGGCTCTGCATGCTGACTGGCTCCTCACATGTAGGAGAGCTGGAGGACAGGGCTTCAGGTTTCAGGGACAAGTCCTGATTATCTGCCGTGGCCCCGCATTCTGTGGGGCATTCTGGGAGTTCAGTGGCCTTCTGGCCTTCAGCCATCTTTAGAGGACGGGGCCAGATGGGCGGACTCTCCAAAGCAGCGGCTGCTAGGCGTTTTGCGTGTTGCAGACCTAGAAATCAACATATTACAAGAGATTAGGGATGGGAAGATTGGCTATACATCTGAATCAGCCGACTGTCGGCCTACATACGTGATTGCCAAATCTTGCAACATGCACTGGGGGTAAAATGGAAAATAACATGTCCTGAAGTGAAACATGTCATTTGTCTGCCAGTTTCTCCCACGCAATGCTTCTTGCAAAGTCATAAAAACCACTCTGCCTTGTGGCAAAAGCAAAGAAAAGAATTTTAACACCACTAACCTGATACAACACTTAAGAGGAGTACATCATGCAACTGAGTACAGTTAATACCAAAAGCTATCTGAATTAGTGGAGATGGATAACACAATACCGACAATGAGCCACTAAACTTCACAGTAGCAGTCTAAAAACTAAAGGAATTGCTATATTTACTGCGACAGATAAGCAGCCATTCTCGCTTACTGAGGATGTGGGATTCTGTCTCTTGTCTCCTCTGGAGCCGCACTATGTGCTTTCGCAGTCAGAATTACTTTTAAGATGTTGTGCTTCCTGAGCTCTATAAAACAGTTTACGACCATACAGACCACCTGTTGACAAAAATTTGTAAAGCTCAATGAGGTAACATATTATATATGGAGTTCTGACATGAGTTCAACATTTATGTTAAGTTTAACAGCTCAGTGGATCGAACTGTTTAACAGTAAACACTGAATTAGCTGTGCGGTTTTAAATTCAGGACTATCGCAGTTAATACCACACCTGTAAGATTGCAGTATGCCTACATCGCAACAGTTGTTTAAATTGCTTGTTATTTTTATTTGAAAGCTTATTTAATTTTTTTAAGGCACATAGCTTGGTCACGAAAGCATACATGAATCAGTTCCAGCAAATGTTTTAACTGACAATAAACCAGTTTAACAGTTTAACAAGTTTGATGTTTCTGCCTGAGAAGTGTCGTGGTATCCATCATGCTCAGTAACAACCGGCATCCACAGAATGCTGATTGGTCCATCTCTACAACAGACAACTGGAAATTTGCATACATGTGCAAATGTAAACCACTTGTACAATGTAAAGGCAAGTCACAGAAAGAAAAAAGTTCAGAAACTGCAACTGTGAAGGGGAAAATATCTGAAACAAAACAGAAAAGTTCCCACCAGAACCCAGGACAGTACAGAACAGGTACTGTCTAAAGAGGAGAAGATAGACAGATGGAGAGGTTTACCTAGTGATTCAGTCTTAATGAGTGCTTCCTTAAAATGAGCCACAAGGGCATATTAATGGTGTCCATTTACAATAACATGTCAGCTCCTGTTTCTCAGAACTCTACCATGTCAGGTTACATTACTGACAGGCAGGTTTTTTTGGTCTGTTTGTGTACTGTATTACATTTGCTTGGGATTTTTTTATGTTTTGGGTTGCACAGTGGTGCAGTGGGTAGGAAGCATTACTGCCTCACAGCTCCAGGGTCACTAGATCGGTCCTGAGATCAAGTTACCATCTGTGTGATAAAATTTTATTGTCTGAGCGTTTGTTACCAGATTACCTCCCCAACAGAGTTTTTGGACTGACGGCGTTCCTAGTTTGTGACCTAGCGAACCAGAATCAGAATGCATTTATTGATAGACTTCAAAGCACTTTTGCAAGTTGCTCTGGGTAAGGGTGTCTGCCAAATGCCATAAATGTAAATGTGTGGAGTTTCGTATGTTCTTTCAGTGTTTCCTCCGAGTTCTCCGGTTTTCTCCCACCTAACAAAAACATGCCAGCAGGAGAATTGGCTACTATTGTCCCTAAGTGTGATTATGTGTGTGCATGGTTCCCTGCACTGGACTGGCGTTCCATCCAGGTTATATTCCCACCTCACGCCCAGTTTTCCTCGGATTGGCTCCGGATCCACTGCAACCCTGATAAGCATAAAGAGCTTACTCAAGATGAACGAATGCTTATGCTTTTGTAAAGGGTCATCTGGGCTTTGGAAAGGCATTATATAAATTAAAATGAGTGTGTTTTTTTATGCCCTGTATGCAGGTTATTCCAGCAGTACTTATAATAAATACAATCCAATCATCAATCTCAAATTGATTTCAATGTTCTGTCTGAGCAAACACATCAAATTTATATTGATCATTTTCAAATTAGCCACAGGGAAGATCTTGCTGGATACACAGTTGAGTGCAAAAGTCTGCATCTCCCATAGTGTCTGAAGTAGACAAGAGGCATGTTTGCCTTTATTTTCCAATTATCTACAAAACATAGAATTCAAAAAGCAAAAAAAAAAAAAAATTAATTGGGTGGTTTCTGCAACAAGAGCTGTTTGAAAAGAACCAATGGCAAGAAGTAAAAGTTTTGCCATAACCCACATGGTGTGCACATCTGATCTAAAGAAGGCAGTATATAACAGGCTTTTATAACATATGTAAAGAAGAATGGGTGATGTACTTATAGCAACTGAGAGGATCCAAAAACTGGCGGGAGATAGTTATAAAGGCAAAGGTTGTACAAAGGTTGCACCCAATCTAAGAAGAAATTGGATAAAATGTCTAATTTGATTGACATGCCATAAAATTACTGCTTGTGCAGGGTTGGTTTTTGACCTTATACCATGTTATACATCAATGTTGAGACTGACCTCGCAGTTCACTGAACCCAATTCACCTCAAAACCAAACCAAAATCTAACCAAAATGACATCATTCATTAGTGAAGATATATGTTGTGCTACATAAAAGTTTGAGCTTGTCTGATTTGTTCACGTTACGCTCTTGACTATTGACTTACATCGATATATAAAGCTTAATCTCAAAAACTAAATCAGAACAAACGGCACAAATAAATGTGACTGGTGATTCATATGGGAATTTCATTTCAGTTTTCGTGCTGTCCTAAGGGTATGCAAACTTTTGCACTCTTTTGCCGTATAGTGCTTTCAGATTATCATGCCCTATGTAGCAATATTATCCAAAACACTAGGGGAATGAATCACAGAAGGCTTCCTGTTATAAATATAATGCACAACATAAGATTGAGGAACTGTTATTTTATACCATTTATTCTGATGCACCGTGCAAATGGAATAATGTGCTGCTACGCCTTATATATTTGCACCCTTTCGGACACAGTGCACTACATAGGGAGTAGGGAGTAGGGTGTAGGGGACAGTATTTCATACCCTGTAATTCCAAACCAGGTGACATGGCACGCGGATCTATGCATCATGTATGAACAATACGCGGGCCGCATGCACCTGCGCATGCGCACAACTCACAACCTGTATTATTTCACTGTTTCTTGACTCACTAACCTTCTTACACTGATTCTAAACCCATGTCTTAAAACAACCTTTAATGAGTTTACTACACAATAAAACTAATAGAATTTAAATATCGCCTACCCCTAAAAATGCAGCGCAAAAAAAAAGATAAAATAAATCGCACTTTAGCTCTGCCCTCATTTGCATAAATTGATAGCAACTGTGTTTATTAACCACACATTAAAGGTTGCGCGCGCTAGAAATGCTCATCTTGTATCTCGATGCACCTCTGAGCTAATGTTGATAGCTAACACCCAGCTAACTAGGGCAAAAAACATTACAAATAAACTAGAAAGATATTTAAGTAACAGGTAGTCGAAAAGACTAGGCAACCACGAGTTCATTTAAACCGCATAGTTTTTAAAGGAAAGGAAAGAGAAATGTGAAATAGACTTAAAATGCTAGCATAGCTAGTGAGGCAGCTATTTTGCGTCTGCTAGTTATCCAGCTAGCTGCTTAAATAAACTGCTTAGATAAAATGTTGCGCACCTGTATTAAACTGCAGCTCGGGTGTATATTCTTCTTAACATCGTGTTGTCCTTTTTCAAGTAGCACTCGCATGAAAACTTCAGCATACATATGTATTAAAAAAGCCAAAAGTTCAAACTACGTGTTTGCGGCCCCCGCTAGTCCGCGTCCCGGCCCCTTAGCACAGTTGGCCACTTCACAGAGGCTGAATCCCAACTGACTTCATTCTTCCTACACGAACGCACTACATAGGGTATGAAATAATGGCCTTCTACGCGCTGTGTAATGCACTATTTGTCCACCACGGAGCCGTTTGGGATTCTGCCAATGTCCGTGTTAATGTAAATGAATGAAGAAGGCGCTTCCGGGCTATCCTTATTCTAACTACATCAGACAGCGCCACCACGCGTTGCGGAGTGACTGTGTGTGTGTGTGTGTGTGTGTGTGTGTGTGTGTGTGTGTGTTTCTTTCCTTCTTATTTTTCACATTTACATATGTTCAACCTCTTTTTTTTCTTCTTCTTCACCTTTCACTCACTTTCAGCAACCCAGTGGATCTGGAGTCTAGCCTAGGAACACTGGACATGATGCAGGAATACACACTGCATGTGACGCCAGTCACACACACACACACACACACACACACACACACACACACACACACACACACACACATATATTCATTCACACCCTAAGGACAATTTAGCATAGCCAATCCACCTACCAGAATGGTTTTTGGAGGTGGGAGGAAACCGGAGAATCCAGAGAAAACCCAAACATGAGAAACTCCACAGACACTAAACCCGGCTTAGGATTGAACCTGGGACCCTGAAGCTTTGAGACGGCTACCTGCTGCACCACCATGACGCCCGCTTTCCCTTTTTTCTCTTTTAATATTCACATACCTTGTAACACCAGCTTTAGTGATGCAAAAGTACCATTGATAAATACCCTTGAACTGAATTGAAAAACTGCTTTTATTTTCACACGTTTGCACAAACAACAATGGCTAAGGAAAAAAAAAGTTAGTTCAGTAACAGCACTATAACTGCTGCTAATATCCTTAGTCTTCTTCAGTCCGTCACCTAGATAAAGTGTTCATCAAATCAACCTTCTGCTCTAGTTCAGCATCCAGGGCCTCCTAGTACATACACAAAATACAAACATTACAAAATGACAGATAATACAACAACGTGTAATGAGGAGGGGTGTAAACCTCAGGCTTATACACAATACCATATGATTTAGATTCTTATGGCAACAATTTAATCTGGTACGATACAATATGAGTTAAATTCCTAAGGCGACGATTTGATATTTGAGGATACCATTTAATCTGATAAGATATGATCATATTTTGATTCAGTTGGCTGTCCTTTTTTCAATAATTGATTTATAATCAATTGTAATGAATAATATTGTTCTTGCCTCGATATATACTTTAATCATTGCCTTTTAAATCAATGCATCGATCCAAACTACCTAATCGTTACATCCCTAGTAAAAATATGTACATGGCAAAACATACCAGCTCTCTTTTCACCTCTTCAATTGCAACCCGAGCCAGAGCAGGACTCTTGGTAGGGGCAGGAGTTGTGGATATAAAAAAAATAAAGATACAGTTAAATTGGTAAATTATGACTGTTTACATTACACTGCAGTTTACATGCTGTTAAGTTTGTTTGTTTTTTTAAAAAAAATACATTCTAATTTCATCATTTTATGCACATAATTGTAGAACATATCCTAATAAATTCATGCAGATACAGGTCAAGCGCTCCACTTAAAGTTCACATCAAACATCAGAATGGGGGAAAAACGTGGCATGGTTGTTGGTGCCATGCGGGCTTGTTTGAGTATTTCAGATTAATAATTTATACTCAAAATAACCTCGTTTTAATTTGGTACAACTGTTTCATGAATCACACCCAGATTCAAGCAAAACTCCACACAGACAATAACCGAAGTTCTGGAACGTGGAGCTGTGAGGCAACAATACTACACGCTGCACCATCATATGATACTATTTTGGACACTTTAAAATAGTGCCACTCTCATGTTTTTATAGTTTAGCATTTGTCTCAGAAGCCAGACCTTTAGCTTTGCAAGAGTCTGTTACTTTTTGTCAGTAAACACAACCAAGAACTGCCTACGTTCACAGAAAGAGGCAGTTCGACTTACACGGTAGATGACAAACCACAGACCGTTTCCTGTAGCCTTCACTGCTTTACAAAAACTCTTTAATAACTTTTCTCACAGACAGGATTCCGTTAACTATTTTAATCCATTGTAGGACTGCCTCAATTAGTTGAATAATCAGAAATGTCGATTATGAAAAATTATACACGCACAAATTTTTATATTCGACTAATAGCTCTTCGACTAATATTGTAACCAGTAACAGAAATGTAATGCCATAGTGAAGCCGCTGGAAGCAGCAGCAGTGCTGCCACTACTGCACCACACAGAGCTGTGTGCAAAGCTGTTTTCAGGCCCAACACTACTGAGGCAGTTTTAAATATCATGAAAAAAAAAAAAAAAAAAAGATCAGGGCATTCCACAGAAGCTTCTTGCTTGGATAAAAATCCGACCGAATGCAGAAAAACGTTTAATGTCATGTCATGCCGAAGTCATGTGATCATGATCAATAGAAAACACAAGGGTGACAGCAGCTTTCTCTCTCTCTCTCTCTCAAACAAAGCTTTGAATGATGATATAAACCCTGACAGTTTCATTAAAAAAGTAAAAGCACAGTACAATGCAACTTTCATAGTCGCATGAGCATTAAAACGAAGCAGCCAATAACTTCTGCTTGGTTCTGAGAAAAATATACCAAATGGTTTATGTCACAGCCTCATATTACATTTCACTCAAGGAACTTGATATTATTTTTGATGTAGCTGTAAAATATTTGCAGCAATTTCATTGTTTAATGAGGCCGTTTATGTTTAATTTTTAGTCTGTTTAATTTTGGTGTGTTAAGACTAACGATGAAAGTCTGTGAGATTTAGTAGAGTTTAGATAAAGAGGTAGAGAGAAAGATACATTCAAATCCACACATTTCAAGTTTCTTGTGCAATTATTGAAAATAAATTCCTTATCAAATTCCTTATTTGAAATTTAAATTGGTTAATGAAACAAGGAATAATCATTAGAGGTTAGCCCTAGAGGAGAAAATCAGTAGAATAACAAGAGTTACGTTACATTGTTCCTATGTTATGCTGTTCCTCACATTATATTACTGACGTTGTTTTACATTATATTATTGAAAAAAAAATCACTAAACAAAAATGGCATATGATAGCTTCCTCATTTACAGGCCGTGTGCGTTTAATCCAATTAATCCATTATTTGTACATTAATTCACACGAGTAATTGACTATTAAAATATTTGGGGGTTTTTTGCCGCTCTAATCCATTCACTATACCTTGCACTGAAAAGCTCATTGTGTCACGGTGTTCAAAAGTTTGTTTTCTGTTGGAAACCAACACATAGAAGTGCACACACACCTACATAGAGAGAGCCAATCCGATTACATTCAAAATTTTGAAGGTTGTGGCCAGAATAGTGTACAAATATTATCATACACTCCTAGAGCACCTGAGGCAGAGACTATTCTTTAAAACTATTCTTTAAAACTGTGATACACTGTGGTCGAATGTCTAAAAGGGAACCTGGTCAACATTTTAGAACCTCATCATTATCTTTAAACACAGTAATTTCTGTAATAGAGTGTCGTGTTAATATTGTAACTTATGATAAAATGCCTGTGCTGTGAAAATATTAGATTGGCACATAGCAAAAAGACTTGAGGCTTTCTTACAGGGCTCAGGTCATTATAAGGCTCCAGTTTCTTCACGAGCGGTGCAATTTCCTGTTTCAGCGCTGTGATTTTCTGTGAATTTAAAAGAGACATAGTTAAAAATAGGAAAAATCTGAGTGTAATTTGACTCAAACAGCCCTTTCACAGCACAGTAATTTCTGTAACTGTAACACTTTTGATACTGCACAGCTTCCTGTAATTTTCTTGAACAATGTTTTAGTAATTAGCTTGGTAAACTCTTAAACTTCTGTGCTGGTACCTCAGTCAACTTTACACCTCTCCTAATACCTTTAGAATAGAGAAAGCCTGGACTAATAATGATAAAAATCAGAATAAAAAGGTTTAAAATGGACAGAGCATCATACTTCTGCGAGCTGCACAATAGCCTGATGAGTGAGTGAGTCCTTCATCTGTCTGGAAGCCAGCTTGTCCTATAATATAACACACACACACACACACACACACACGTTAGAGGACTATGACCATAGTTTCATTTTAATCTAAGCCTGTGTTAAGGCAAGCATATCTAATTTGAGGAAATATTTTCAAAAATTCTAAATTTTCCCAAGGCATATTTAGGACTTAAGGTACATTTGTATGACCCCATACAGACTTGCCATCAATAGCCATCAAACAGTCAGAAAGTATACAACAAATACATCAGCAGACATACGCTTGAAACTCCTGTGTATTGGACATAGTCTAGAAACAAAATGTATAGCTACAATAGTGGGTCTGTAGTGACAGACTATATGAAATGTAATATCTGCTTTACAGCCTAATGAGTACATCACTGCACTAATGTGAATGATTCATACAAAATAAATTTAATAAAGCATAAATGACTTAAAGGACACTAAAAAAATACCTTGCACTGGTAATGCTAACATGGACGTGAGCACTGTGTCTATGTGTGTGTTTAATTTCTTCCCTTTTACATGATTATTGACAGCATATGATTTACTAAATGAAAGCTGCACAAAATGCACTGCAGTCTGCCAGGAAGCGTCTATCATTTTATTAATTAGGAAACACAGTCAGATGGATTTATGATATCGGGTTGCTTTCAGTAGATCTGGTAATCCTCACACTTGTAAAATGACAAGTAGTCAGTAAAAAGGCATTCGAGACACAAAAAGACCATGTGCTAATGGATATCCATTTTGGCTGTCTACTTATTACTGTTACTTACCCAGGATGTATGTTACTACAAAGTCTGAACCGAGCCCACGTGGTTGGTCCCTAGTCTGATTAAAAGTTTAGATTTCAAGAGGCACAACAGAAGTGTTCACCCTATCATTGGGAGATCACAAGTTTGAGTCCCAAGGATGGTCAGGAGTCTAGAGAGCAAAATTGGCTGTGACGTCTGGGTGGAAGGGATGGCATACACTCTCCCCTGTCAATCACAGCAACACTAGCCAATCGTAGGCATCACGTATGCGGAAGTGGGCAGAAAGCTGATTAGTGGGTGGGAACTGGCAGTTCACCAAATAGGAGAGAAAATGAGGGAAACAATTATTTAATTTATGAACCTGCACTTATAGACCTGTATCTCAGGTTTGACCAGTCAACCCACACTGTTTTTTATTTAAATTCAACATCAGAAATGTGAGTAAAAATCATTATTATATGGAATCAACAGATCACACACGCACACACCTGTGCTATCTTATTTCTGTAGGTCAGGTCTCTGGATTTGTTCTTCATGAAGTCCATATTGAGCAACCTCTCTTCGGCTGTAGCAGCCTCAACCTGCTGGACCTGTGCAATCTTCTTCAAGTCCCTAACAAAACACAGGACAAGTCTTTAGTTCAGCTTTTCTTTATACTTTTTCTTTATAAAGCCTTTGCTTTGATTGTATGAAAAGGAAAAGTCCACCCTGAAAAAGGTGTATTACGATGAAGCTATACGTCATTCAAGTGATCAAAAATACTGGAACATGTGACTGACAGGTGTTTTTTGTTGCCCAGGTATGCCTTGTTAGATTGATTGTTTAAACAATTAATAGCTCTGAAGGTTTCGCCTGTGAAGACTGCATTTATTGTTAAAAAGGTTAAAGCAACATGAAGACCAGAGAGCTGTCTATGGGAGCAAAAACAAGCCATTCTGAAGCTGAGAAAAAAAGGGAAAACCTATCAGAGCCATTGCACAAGCATTGGGCCAATACAACAATTTGAAATGTCCTGAAAAAGTAAGAAAACACTGGTGTACTATCAACCAGATATCTAACAGGTCAGACAAGGAAAACAACAGCAGTTGATGACAGAAACATTGTGAAAGCTATGAAGAAAAACCCAAAAACAACCGTCAGTGACATCACCAACATCCTCCACAGGGCAGGGGTGAAGGTATCACGATCCACCATTCGAAGAAGACTTCAAGAGCAGAAATATAGAGGCCATACCACAAGATGGAATCCACTCATCAGCAGTAAGAATCGGAAAGCCATATTGGAATTCGCAAAGAAATACAGAGATGAGCCACAAAAGTTCTGGAACCAAGATTAACCTCTACCAAAGAGGTGGAAAGGCCAAAGTGTGGAGAAAGAAAGGATCTGCTCATGATCCAAAAGATACAAGCTCATCAGTCATAGTGGAGGTAGTGTCATGGGCTTGCATGGCTGCTTCTGGAATGGGCTTGAATGAATTCAGAAGTCTACAGAAACATTCTCTCTGTCAATTTACAGAGATATGCATTCAATTTAATTGGGAGGAACTTCATCATGCAGCAAGGCAATGACGCAAAACACACTGCCAACACAACAAAGAACTTCATTTGTGGAAGGAAGTGGAAGGTTTTAGACTGGCCAAGTCAATCACAGAGACCTCAACCCAATTGAGTATGCATTTCACCTCTTGAAGAGGAGACTGAAGAGAGAAACCCCACAAAACAAACAACAACTGAAAGAAGCTGCAGTACAAGCCTGGAAAAGTGTTACAAAAGAAGAATGCAACAGTTTGGTGATGCCAGTGGGTCGCCGACTTGATACAGTTATTGCAAGCTAGGGATACGCAACCAAATATTAAGAGCTGTTTACTTTAATTAGACCTGTTCCAATACTTTTGCCAAAAATTGGGTGCCTGCAACCAACGGTCCCATGTTCTAAGTTGTTTAACACATCTAGTTGTAAATATCAGGAAGCTAAAATTCTCATTTATGTTCTCGTATTCATCGTTTGATCTCAAACCCAAATATCTTTAGTGTATAGCAAAAACAAAAAAATGGGCCTTGGCATTCCAATACTTTCTGAGGGGACTGTACATGCGCAATTCGTTCTGGGTGGATTTTTTTCTTTAATGCCTGAATATGACAGTGTGACATTCATTTACTGTGTGTGTTTTTTTGTGTTTTCTCCTACTCTTGAAGTTTTTTCCGGAGAATCATTGTGGCTGCCATCTTCTTCCTCACAGCAGCGAGCTCCTGCCCCAACTTCCTGTCAGTCTTCTCTGCCTCGGCCAGGTCATTGGTCAACTTATTAATTGCAGGAACAAAGCTGTAAACCAGTGGTTAATTAATGATAGTCAACTTCACACTACAATGCAGGGGTGGTATTTAAAAAAATTTAGATAATGGTATATTTCACAGGATATACTATACATTTATATAGAAATTAGATATCTACAGAATAATAGTGAGAGTTTCTTTATTCTCTTCTCAAGTGTAGCCTTTTCTCAGTTGGTGGGTAACCTCAAACATTTCTTAATTGACAGATAACCAGGCGAGTTTTAGTATTTTGACTAGAAATAAGTGGCTATAGTTATTAAAAGGAATACAGCAGTGTTAGTGTGTCAGAATTCTGTGGTATGGTACTAATAATCAATTATCAAAATTAAGAAAAAAGCCATAATTTAGCTAGCTACTATTATGGCTTAGATAACTTAGATAGTTAACTACAGACTAAATATTTCAGTTTCTGAGACACTACAGTCTCACGTTCTTGCACAGTTGTTGGTAGAATTCTTTGGCAAATGATCTTCAATAATTAGATGACAGCCAAATGATTAAGAAATGCCCATACAGTGATACTTGGCCAATTTCCTGAGTTTACATTAGTCACTGATGTTGATTTGGATTTGTGTCTTGTGGGTTGTGCAGCAACTGCTGCTATTACTGGACAGCTTGTACTTTCTAGCGTTTTCTTTTTCCTCAATTTTCCTCAGTTGAACACCAAATATTGTTGAATTGAAGCTGAGGATGCAAAATCAAAGAAGACACTGGGGCATACATGGGGAAGACATTGGACAACATGTGCCAAAGGATTGGTCGAAGGAATGTACAGAAGCCAGTGGTTTGGATTTGTCATTTTATTGTATCTCCACTTGCATAAAACAGAGAAAATCTCAGTTCAAATGCTGCCTATCACTGGAATTGCAGCTGTGTTACACAGTTATGTAGGAAATATATAGTCATCTGTCAGGTAGGGTTACTCATGGACACAGCATTTGAAAATTTCTTCGAGTACACACTCCACCATAACACTATGACATTTTTAGGAAACTGTGCATAAGCAGAATCTGTGAACAGAAACCTGTGTATTCAAATATAACGTGCATTTAATTGAACTCAGATGTGGGTATATTACCTTCCCATTGACGTGTCTCTAACTTTAAGGACCTCAGCAGTGCCCTCTAACACAGACAAAAGATCAGAGGTGGATTTGGAAACGCTTCCGGGTTGAAGCCCAACACCCTGAAGTAGCACTTCCTGCAAGTGAGTGGCTATAACAAAGAAAAGCAGTTTAGTTAGTTTGTATCCCATCCACTTTCCCCTCACAACTTTGCAGTGTTTATCACGTACTACATCGCACAAGTGTCCACCAGGGGATGAGTGTGTAGCAGAGACCAAACACTCTCATTACTGTGTTATTGCTACTTTTATTTTTAGAACTGTAAACATTTTAATAAAATAATCAATAATCAATACACGTGAAATGATTTACAGAAATGATTTACTCCCTGTGTAACAATACTGTTTTCTACATGGCCTGGTAGGAGTGGGCATTATAATACGATGATATAATATCAATATGATATTAATGATGTAACACAACACACCCCAGTGCAATTTTTCTAAAAGTAACACGAGTAGTGTCAGTACTTTTAGCACATCGACCAACTCCACCGGTACACAGAATTTAAAACATTAAAGCCTGTTTTTGTGTCAGTCCTCATTAATGTGTTCAGTACCTAATGTAGGCATTAAATAAAAACGTAGTTTTTAAATGCTGCACTGTTGCTTTGCAAGCCCTATTTACAAATCCAGTGTCAGCACTTTGTAACAGTAAAGCAGTTCCTTAGTTTTCTGACAGGACTTTGGAATTTCTCAGTATCATGTCCTATTAACTTCAAAATACACAATGTCATTCTTTTATTTTGATTTTCCCCCTATTTTCTCCCTGGCCAGACCGGTTTGAGCTAACATGAAGACTACAGTAACTCAAATAAGCACTCTTTACAACTGTGGTAAGCAGAAACGTATCTCAGAACACACATCTCAGGGGTGGATGGGCTACAACAGCAGAAAACCACCACCATGGTTCCACTCCTGTCAGCCAAAAACACGAATCTGAGGCTACAGTGGGTACGGACTCAACAAAACTTGGCAGTTGAAGGATAGCAAAAGGTGTAAATATTAAAAATGTAAATATTGAAGTTTTAATTTTTCCCACACAGCTATTTTTCAAACTTTTCTTAGCTACATGTACATTTATATTTAGTCATGTGACAGATGCTCTTATTTAATAAAAGATACAAGTAATAAAAAAACTAGTCATTCCTTCCAAATCCATTTTCCTTCTTGTCTATTTCTCAGCTACTTACTGTCACTGCTTCATTTTGTCTGCATTCTTAATAGAAATTACAGTACAGCTTGTCCCAAAAGTCTCCATACATAGGGGAAATTGACTTTTTAGCAAAATGTAATTTTAATTTACAAAAAACATCCTCTGCATGATTGCCATTCCTCTGTAAACACACACACAGTCATCTCTCCCAACTTTGGCTCCCAGTTTGGCAGCAGTGTCATTTGTGATGTGCTCGCCATGTTTCCTGTTAAAGTCCATCGCAACCTTGCGACAGCTTCCTGATCCTGCCATGAGAATGATTTCAATACGTTCTTCTTTTGTCAAAGACGTTCTTAAAGGCTATCTGAAAAAATATATATATACATTATAAACTAAGTATGAAAAATTTTGGAAGACATTTTGCTAAAAAGAGTTCATTTCCTCTATGTATGGAGACTTTTGGAACACCTTGTATTTTGTAAATACATAATTAGTTAACTTGTGGTGCTGTAACCAAAGACTTATCTCTATAAGCATTAAGTTTCAATTTAATTTTATTAGAAAATCGGTTCAATAAATGTGCAAACTAGTCTATGACACTTTCCGGAGACTTCTAGAGACTTCTGAGCCTGTGTCTACTTTCCCCTGAAAAAAAGTTGTCAACACTGGTCTATAGTTTAAACCCAGTCTTATCCGGAAAGGGCTGGTGTGGGTGTAGGTTTTCATTCCAACCAAGCAGAAGCCACACTTGAGTCTACTGAAAGCCAAGATCAACTGATTAAAGAGTTAATGTAAGTCACTACTTGACTGGAATGAAAACCTGCACCCACACTGGCCCTTTCTGGATAAGACTGGACAGCCCTGGTTTAACCAAACCAGTGACTCCACAATACAGCTGACTGTCATTTCAATCTTTCACGTGTGCCAGTATCTTCTGTAAGATTAGTGTCGTTTTTGTGTATTGAGACTGTACAGTAAGGGAATGAATGTAGTAATAGCCGCCCGTAAGTTGTGTACCGTCGCTGCTGTACTCTGCTGCTTTGTGTCTGTAGTCGTCTGTCAGTAAGGACACTTCTTCACACCTCAGCTCGCTGGCCTGCGCGAGCTGGTCGAGCAGCTCGATCGTGCGCGTGCTCACTTCAAAATCCGGCACTCCTTCAGCACCGAACACCGTCTCGAGCCACCGGCGCACCTGCACAACACACTGTGTTTAAAAACAGAAAAAAAAACCAAAACAAAAAACACCTACAGATACATTTTCCAACTTCCTTTTTATTATAGACGCTGCTCACCCTCTTGTTCTTTTCACACATACTTCTGCTGATGAAACATTAAAACCAGGGAGCTTAGTTAAACCTCTGAGAGTTTGTTGTGTACACAGACACTAAAAATTCCCGCCATGTAGCTTCCGTTAACTCCTTCTTCTTCTTCTTCTTCTTCTTTGAAGTAAAACGTAACTAAAAGTTGAATTACCGCCACCTACTGGTCCATGGAAATGGGAAAAATCCATCCATCCCTCCATCCCTCCATCCATTTTCATGGTTGCAGGGAAGTCTGGATCTCAGCCTGCCAACCCATCACACACAATTTAGAGATGCCAATCAGCCTACAACACATGTGTTTTTGGACTGGCAGAGGAAACCAGAATACAGGCACAGGGAGGACTCCTAGAGCACACAGGAGGTGGGATTCAAACCCCAACCTGATTCAAACCTGCAGTTGTGAGGCAACAGTGCTAACCACTAAGCCACTGTGCCCCTCGTGAAAAAGCTACCAATGTTTCCCCATATCTTGTTAACAAAGTTTCCACTGCAAATGCAAATTCTAATCTACTTGATCCCTTCTTGATTCTTCTACAACTACTTTTCACCCTGTCTCCTTCAGTATGCTACTGACTGTATTGTAATAGCACATGTTTCATTGTCTGCATTCTATGATACTCATTACACTTCTCTCTATCGTGCTTCTCTTATTATGTACCCCTGCATGGTTCGAGACCTTCTTGTAGTGAAGGCGGGTGTGTACTTCGGTGAAACTCAGGGCTATGGCACTGGGAGCTTAATGCTGATCTGAGGGGAAAGAGTGATCCTAAAGACCCATGAAAAGTACAAATTAGACTGTGTACCCTGCCTAGATTAGGGTTAGCAGGACCCATCCCTGGAGCCAGACCTATGGATGGTGTCTGTATGGGGCATTCACTAAATTCCAGGGGTTTCATTACCACGACGTAAAATGGGCGTTTCTGGAGGTGTTGGGAAAACGGCCCCTTTCCAAAAAAAAAATTCCAATCCCAGGATCAGCTCAGATGGATAATGAAGGAGAAAAGCATACCTGCGTGTTCATCTTTTTTTTTTTTTTTTTTTTAGCCACAAGTTTGCTAGCTAACTGTACTGAATATTTATATTTATTAGCTAGCTAACTGTACTGAATATTTATATTTTCCTTCTCAAACAGCAGGTATAGTAAATGTTACAGATTTAACAAACGAATATGTCTGTATGTTGACTGCTCAAAAGCAAGTACTTGTATATACAGTATAACTCATTTAGAATAAGAAGTGTGATCCGGACAGGTATCTGAAGTTATAACAGTATGAATGTAATCTGACACGAAACCCCTGCGATCAGGACAGGTATTTGAAGTTACTGTATATAATATAAAAGGTATTTGACACGAAACCCCTGCGATCAGGACAGGTATCTGAAGTTACTGTGTATATAAAAGGTATTTGACACGAAACCCCTGCGATCAGAAGAGGTATTTGAAGTAAATGGCTTTTCCCAAACTGCGCATGATTGGTGACCTATGCAGATTCTCAAATAGGCCACGCCTGCCTGATGACGCAGTTTCGATTACGCTGTCCTGAAACCCCTGGAAAAAAGTGAATCCCGTCTGTATGGCTTCTATGAGATTTCAAGTCTCAGGAAGGACAATTCTGGCTGTTCTTTGTTCATATAAACCAAATTCTTGGAAAAGGTGGAGCTGACACCATAGTGAACCTGGGCGACTTCAACGCTCATGCTGGGACTTATGGAGATACTTGAAGGGGCGTGATTGGGAGCAAATGCCTGGACATAAGATACTACTAATAATGGATAGGATTTTTTCCCCCTTCGCTCTCAGAACAGCCTCACTTCTTCATGGCATGAATTCTTCAAGATGTTGGAAATATTCCTTTGAGATTCTGGTCCATGTTGATGTGATAGCCTCACAAAATTACTGCTGATTTGTTAGCTGCACATTCATGCTGTGACTCTCCTGTTCCATTCAGATCTGGTGACTGGGGAGGCTGTTGAAGTAACTTATTGTCATGTTCAATGGCACATTATTATGGTGGAAGTAGCCATTATAAGATGTGTAAATTCTGGCCAAAAAGGCTGCACATGGTCTGCAAGAATACTCAGATAGGCTGTGACATTCAAACGATGCTTTGCCCAATGTGTGCCAAGAAGACATTTCCCACACCATTACACCACCAGCAGCAGCTAAAACTGTTGAGACATAAGGCATATTGGGTCCATTGATTCATCCTGTTGATGCCAAATACTTACCCTGTCATCTGTATGTTGCGGCAGAACTCTAGATACATCAGACCAGGCGCCCTTTTTCCAATCTTCAGCAGTCAGTTTCAGTGAGCCTGTGCCCATTGTGGCCTCAGATCCCTGTTCTTTGCTGACAGGAGTGGATCCAGATGTTGTCTTCTGTTGTTGTAGCCCATCTGCCTCACTGTTTGATGTGGTGTGCATTCTGAGATGCATTCTGATTGCTTGTGCTCACCACGGTTGTATAAAGAGTGGTTATTTGAGTTGCCGTAGCCTTCCTGTCAGCTCAACCCAGTTTCTCATCAACAAGACATTTCTGCCAGCAGAACTACTCCTCACTGTATGTTTTTTCCCCTGTACCAGATCAGCAGTTTCCGAAATATTTAAATCAGCCTGTGTGGTACCAACAAACATACCACTGTCCAAGTCACTGAGATAAATTTTCTCCCATTCTGATGTTTGATGTGAACATTAACTGAAGCGAACATTAACTCTATCTGCATGGTTTTATGCACTGTGTTGCTGTCACATGATTTGTTGGTTGGATAATTGCATGAATGAGCAGGTGTACAGGTATATATACAGTACCTGTACAGTTACAGATACAGTAGTATTTAGTCTATAGTATGTCATTGTGTGTGTGTGAGTGTGTGTTTATATATGTATATCTCTATATATATATATATATATATATATATATCTATATCTATATCTATACACACACACACACACACACACACACTATATATATATATATATATATATATATATATATATATATATATATATATATATATATATATATATATATATATATGAATGAACGAACATTAAAATATGTATTATTAACACTGGTATATATAAATTGAATATTGATCAGGACTAATGGAAGTAGGTTGGATTGAATTCTCCATCTATGGAGAATTCCATAAAAACATCAGATCCACATAGCTTATATTTATATGAGAAAAAATTTTCATAATGGCATTTTTGATAGACCCGAACCATTTCACCCATGAAAGTAAGCTTTCTTGATTTATCATTAATTCCGAGAAATATATATTTTAGAGTTTATGTGGATAGTTTAAGTTGTCTGAGACGTTACTGGTGGCGCTCTGGTTTCATTTCAAAGTCCCAATGTCAAACGTGAAAGGACCTTTGGTCTAAATATATAAATATGCTCACCAATGATAGAAAATGCAATCATTTACGGATTTTTTTTGGTTACAAATCTTAATGGATATCCTGGAATAACACCTAAATAATTGTTTAAAGGTATTAACCTGCACTCTTCGCTTCATTTATTAATTTAATTTTTAAAACAAAAAGTTTCCGCATACTACTTCCGGGTCATGCGCTGACCTTTCTATATGAGCTCGTGCCGGCGTCCTCCATTTCGTTCACTCCGCTCCTTGCGCTGTGGTTGCTCGGTGGAGGAGGACGAGTTCTGCACTTAATCTCGAAACATGCTGTCAGTTCGCGTCGCGGCGGCTCTTGCCCGCACCCTGCCTCGTCGGGCCACATTTGTGAGTGTTCTTCAGTCATATAGACGTATTTATTGCGAGAAAGGATTTTGATATTTTGTAAAGTCATCTTTGCTGTTCTGAATGTCAGCGCTTCGGTGGCGTGTGCGGCCGCCATCTTGCACTTGGGCGGCCTGTTTCTGCTGCATTCTGCGTTGATATTTACAAGAGTTGTAACTATATTGAAGAATTTCCTGTAGACGCATAGCTAAATTAACTAGGTTAATGACATTAGTTTGCTGTTAATAACTACGTGTTGTGGTTAGTTTTGCAGCACTAAACCCATGTCAAATGAATGACATTAGCTACTGAAGGTCAGGATTTGGTCAGTTATCCAGTTAAGCTGTTCCTGTAGCTGAAGGCGGGGCAAATTAAATGACTTCATTTTTTGTACTTTATTTATTTCAGCATAGTGACCATGAAGCTCTGTGCATGTATTTTCCTTAGGTATTTAGTTTGAGCTCTTAGCTTTTAGCAATACCTCCTTGTTCCTCGGTTAGCACTGCAAGCTAACATATGCTAACCCTTGATTACCCAGCTGTGACGTTTTTTATAGGGTGTTTAGCAAGTGTACAGCTTTTACTTTAACCATGATCCTTTTGTACACTATGTCTCGGATCACTTAATTTTACTTATGTCCATGGTGGTCTGTAGCACTTGAAGGTCAACAGCAGTGTACATATAAAAGGCATCTGGGAAGGGAATCAGCAGTATGGATTTCTTTGATTTTATATTTAATTTAACTATTCGACAGGTTTCCAAGAATGTAGCTGCTGCTTGCGTGGGGGCGAAGAACCTGCACACAGCAAGGCCATGGCTGCAGAAGACTGGTATGTGCTTGGGCTTGCAGTGAAACGGTGCATTGCTTTTGTTGGTGGTGTTTTTTTTTTTTAATAAACACTTGTCCTTGGTGACCTTCTGTGTCCTGTCCAGGCACTGCCGAGGTCTCCAGCATTCTGGAGGAGAAGATCATGGGCGCCGACACCAGTGCTGATCTTGAGGAGACTGGACGTGTGCTGTCCATCGGTGACGGTATTGCTCGTGTGTATGGACTGAGGAATGTGCAGGCTGAAGAGATGGTGGAGTTCTCCTCTGGCCTGAAGGTGAGGGTGCTTTGGTGAACCTGGTTCACTCAGTCTGTCTTAGCCTTGATGTTGGGGTCATTTGAAAGTCTGCAACTTCTTATTCCCAATGGGGCAGTTATAGTTTCTGGATATGTTGATGTGATTGAAAATGAATATACAGTACAGAAAATGAATATAAAGAGCAAGTACTCCATGTACTTTTAAGAATATTCACATATTTTATTTATTTTATATATGTTTTTATTTATTAATGATCCAAAAAAAAATCCCTCTGTTTTAGGGTATGTCTCTGAACTTGGAGCCCGATAACGTCGGTGTTGTGGTGTTTGGTAACGATAAGCTGATCAAGGAGGGTGACATTGTGAAGAGAACCGGCGCCATCGTGGACGTGCCAGTCGGAGAGGAGCTGCTCGGCCGTGTCGTTGATGCTTTGGGAAATGCCATCGATGGCAAGGTATGCTGAGTCATGGCGGCTAACTTTTTAATTTTTCTTGGCGTGATTCATGAAAAGGACAAAATTTTGGAATTTTGGCAATGTCTGATTGCTTTTTAACCTCATGGAGTGAAACCACTTGGCTTGCTTGATCTTTTGACTGGTCAAACTGGGTCCAGAACCTGAGAGCATGAGAATAGCAGAAATGTATGTGGGCAGATGTGAATACCAACACAGCTGCACTGTGCGACACTAGTTGGGTAGATAATAAGAAGGCAAGCTAGTAGAAAATGAGGTTTGCCTACTGTACATCAGTAATAAGAAAAATGTATTATTGCCTGCCAGTCCTGTCCTGACATTTGTGTCTGGAAAGTATAGAATTTACTCTAGCCTACTTGCAGATCTTCAGAGTACAAAGAATTAAGCACAAGATGTGATAAAGGAAAAATGGGTCTCTAGATTTTTGTTCATGACTTGATTAAATGAGGTGAAATTCTTGTGATATTGCTTGACACTACATGGTTAATCTGGCCATGATGACAGAAGTTTCAATAAGATCTTATGAAGCCATGCAGGCTAATGTTGCATGTTAGTGCCTTAATCTTTTGCCTCAGAATGTGATGTTCTTGGCCTTGGCTAGCTACCACCAAATAAAGATGACTTTATAAAAATGAACATTATACTAACTTTGCAAAAAGAGCAGTTGGCATAACAAATAATGATTAATGAAGGGCTCATATTATGTTAGTTTAAATAAAAATGCAATGCATATTGTAGAACTGGGCAAGGCTGAATTTCTTTGAGGTTTTGACCTTTGTACTCTAGTAATATCATGACTTACTGGAGGTCATACAACTGAAAATGGTGTTTGTTTCCATCTTCATTTTGAATTTGCATTGTAAAAGCCTTTGGTCTTAAATTGTATCTTCTCTTCTGTATTCCTTCAGGGTCCTCTGGGATCTAAGCAGCGTCGGCGTGTTGGTCTGAAGGCTCCAGGCATCATTCCCCGTATTTCCGTGAGGGAGCCCATGCAGACTGGTATCAAGGCTGTGGACAGTTTGGTGCCCATCGGCCGTGGCCAGAGAGAGCTGATCATTGGAGACCGACAGACTGGGTATGAAGGATGGGGAAGTGGGCTGCTTGGCATAACATTTGATGCAGCATCAGTAAATAAACCTTTTTATAAACCTATTTATATACCAGTTTGTCAGACTCATTGGGAAGTGTCTTTTACTTCATTGAAATGTCATTTTTCATTAATTCAGATAAACCGTATAAAGATGCTGCTCATCTGCTCACTGTTTTGATGTTTGCTCTGTTAACAGTAAAACCGCCATTGCCATCGACACCATCATCAACCAGAAGCGTTTCAACGATGGCACAGATGAGAAGAAGAAGCTGTACTGTATTTATGTGGCCATCGGACAGAAGCGTTCCACCGTGGCTCAGCTGGTGAAGAGGCTGACTGATGCCGACGCCATGAAATACACCATTGTGGTGTCTGCCACAGCCTCTGATGCTGCCCCATTGCAGTACCTTGCACCCTATTCGGGCTGCTCCATGGGCGAGTACTTCAGGGACAACGGCAAGCACGCACTTATCATCTATGACGATCTCTCCAAGCAGGTGAGTGGCGAATGTCTCATCTGTAAAAAAAGACCTTTAATGCTTTGAATGTAGTCTTCGATTATAACCTAATCAGTGTAATCTAATGGTGTCCAATTCAAGTTCAAATTAAGTATCATAAGTTCTTGCAGCATTAACCAGCAATAAAACTATTCTGACGAATTGGAAATCAAAGGATGTAATCAGTGAATCTTACTATCTTAAAGGGAAGGAAAAAACAATGGATTAGTGGAAAAATCTCTGCCTTGGTCAAAAACAAAATGGCCGAAATTGATCTAGACATCACTTATTACCCACTTATACAATGGCCCCTAAACCTAGACCCCTTTTGTTTTTTCCTTATTGTTGGGTCTGCATTAATCTTCTAAGTTTCTATGAGTGTTAGTATTAGATTCTTCAATGTCCCATAAACAAGGATTCTCAATAGTCCTTTGAGGAGGATGGTGGTTGCATGCCCCAAAACTCCACAACCTTTTCAATATATAGTAAACTATAGTGATGCCTCCCTGCACTTCCTGTTACAGGAGTTGACCTCTGCGTTTGACCCCTTGCTATGGCTGTACGGGAGAACCTACATGTTTCTGCTTTTTCAGCTAAAGCAGTGGTCTGACACTGAATAAAATCTGCCTGGTGGAAAAGCCAGTTCAGTTGAAAGGATGCAACATGTTAAATATTCATTTGCTACTGGTAGTGGTTTCTTTTGCTTTGTACTGACTTGCTATATGACCTGTAACTTCATGTACCTTGGTCTTCTGAGGCAGTAGAATAGTGAATATTTTGTCAATAGATCAGTTTCTCAATAATAAAACCAAAGGGTAAAATGTGCTGTCATCTTAAAAATTCAGTATGTATTATGTACTTAATTTAGAATACTGTATTAGCAGAACTCTAAATATACAGTATTCTGTTCTTATTTGAACAGACAAGTTTGATGCTTTGCTATCAGTATGCTGCTGTTCAGATGACTGAGCAACAAAGTGACTTAATTTTGTAACTGTAACATTAAATCCAAAATCCTTGCAGATTGCAGTTATCACTTCAGCCAATACATTTGTCCATGTAAGGACAAGATGACTGTACTTTTGCTATTTCAATCTTACAAATAAGTTTCACATGGCATCAAACTTTTCATTCCCCTCCATAGGCTGTGGCCTACCGTCAGATGTCCCTGCTGCTGCGTCGTCCCCCCGGGCGTGAGGCCTACCCAGGTGATGTCTTCTACTTGCACTCTCGTCTGCTCGAGAGAGCTGCCAAGATGAACGACAACTTTGGTGGTGGCTCACTTACTGCCCTGCCTGTGATTGAGACTCAGGCTGGAGATGTGTCTGCTTACATTCCCACCAATGTCATCTCCATCACTGATGGACAGGTTGGTATAACTGTTAGCATGGCATGCTGTTCTGGTGTATTGTGATGTGCCTTGTCTCTAGCATCTTTGCAGTTATATACATGTGATTTAAAGTAATGGCATAATGGTAAATAAATTTTTTTTTTTTTTAACTCCTTCTGCTATCCTAAATGCACAGATCTTCTTGGAGACAGAGTTGTTCTACAAGGGTATCCGACCTGCCATTAATGTGGGTCTGTCTGTGTCCCGTGTGGGCTCTGCTGCCCAGACCAGGGCTATGAAGCAGGTAGATCACCTTCTGATCATTAGTCTAAAGACGGTTTATAGCTGGAGTCTGTTTGTTTTGACCTGGTGTAATACCTCCTTAACACCTGAAATGTGTGTCTAGGTGGCTGGTACAATGAAGCTGGAGCTGGCTCAGTATCGTGAGGTCGCTGCTTTCGCCCAGTTCGGCTCTGATCTGGACGCAGCCACCCAGCAACTGCTCAACAGGGGTGTACGACTTACAGAGCTGCTGAAACAGGGCCAGTATGGTGAGTAGGCCTGATGTCCCAATACAGCAGAGAAGTGCAACTGCCTAGCTGCTGTGTTTCCAAGTGTTTTATAGTCTCACGAACTGGAGACCCACTTGATTGCTTTATACTTTACTATATTGGGATGTTTCATACATGTTTCTTCAAGAATGTTGGGTATTTTGTAAATTGGGTTAACAAATTCAGCCCAAACCTAATGCTATAGCTAAGTGAGCAGCTATCCAAGCACTGCAATAAAGTTAAAAAAAAAAAAAGAAAAAAAGTGATGCCCCATTATGCTAAGGTGCTAAGCCATTTGTCTAAAGGGTTTTATTCCTGGATCAGGCTGGATTCTTTAAGAATGTTTTTGGTTAAATTGTTCAGGGTTTGGAGACATGCCTAAAGACATTGCAGCCCTACATTCCTACAGTGTTTCCCACAAATTAAAAATTGTCAGGGGACCAGTGGGTGGTTGAAAACAAATTAGGTATGTTGGATATGACTAATAAATGACCTATTAGAAAGTGGTGTATCCTTTAGGACTCTGATGTTGCCATGTCCAGGTATCACCTTTTGGGGGGAACACAGTCTTGTCATTCTTTAACTGGAAAGCCTTTTAAAACATTTATTTATCCCCCAGCTCCCATGGCCATTGAGGAGCAGGTTGCAGTCATCTATGCTGGTGTGAGGGGCCACTTGGACAAGATGGAACCCAGCAAGATCACAAGATTTGAGAAAGCCTTCCTGCAACACATTCTTAGCCAGCACCAAGAACTGCTCGCAACCATTAGGTAATCAACACTTGATCTTTTGTAGAACTAACTGATCAGGATTAACAGCCTTTTTGAATATATTTGTAGGAAATAACTAACATTAGAACTGTTAATACAAAGCTTACACTTAACGTATTTGAACTTGAAGATCCAGATGCCTTTGGTTAAAGTTTCATATTGCATTAAATATTTTAAAGGTAATGATTGCATGTTTTTTAAAAAAATAAACTGTTCTGTTCTAGGGCTGATGGCAAGATCTCTGAAGCATCAGATGCCAAGCTGAAAGAAGTCGTGCTTAACTTCTTGTCTAGCTTTGAGTAATGTCCTCCCCCTGCCTCCGTTCTGCTCATGTCTCTCAATGTTTGCATATAGTGCTCCAGTTAAGTTTATATGAACGTCAAAGTTTGGGTGGCACTTGATCAATGTACATAAATCTAACAAAATAAAGTGTTCCACACTCTACTTCCTGTCTCATCTTTATATATAAATCATGGTGAAATAGAATTTAATATTTCTAATTCAGAAGGTCTGCAAAACATAGCAAAACTTATTGTACACTAGAGGTGTGCATCAGGTCTGTGATCCTACAGGACCCAGCAAATAAAGTGGTAGTTTTACTTTGATATAAGCAGGAGCAGGTTGCCAAATATGCAGCTTGTGGGACAAAAATTCCACATCTGTTAACACGAGCACATTGGATAAGGTGGGTTGTGTGTTCAACTCCCTCAGTAAATGTTTTATCCTGGTCAGGATTGCTGTGTTTGAAATCACTATTTTGGGAAATGGAACAAAGTTCATTAGAAAATATCATGGACAGGTACAATAACAACTGCAGCTTTGGTCAGACTTCATTTGGGAGTTGAGTAAGGTCCTATGCACACGTCAACCACAAACCTCCAATGAGTTAAACACAAGTTTAATTTGAATGTTTATGGCTAAAGAACTTGTGCATTGGGTGACAGCACTAATAACTAGACAAATGGCACTGTTCTACTTAAGCCATGTTCCATATGAATGTGGAGCTGACTGAGTTACATAGCAATCTCAATGCTGAAAGTGTTCCACCAGAAGACCTCATTGTTTAAAGCAGCTTGTCTAGGGCTATGATCAGCATGTGCTGGGCATGAATCTGACAATTCAAAGTACACAGAGATGATAGTACTATCTCTGATGGTTCACTTATGAAAGCTTATGTTTGTCAGCCAAAAAAAAAGATAAGTTCAATAGAGGGAATATTTCCCATCCATCCTCCCACATATACAATTTACTTTCAAGGAGTCCAAAGAATCCTGACTCTGGTTTTGTCTAAAATGTTTCTAAACCACTGAACAATAGTATAAAATGTTTTATTTAGACAATAAAATAAATTAAAGGTGATGTACACAGTGTCAACTGGTCAAGGCAAGAATAGAATTTTGTATTCAGGTGCTAGTGTTAATAAATGTGCTTTAAGGCCCAAACTACAGGAGCCTGATGAAGAGAATGACAAAATACATGCAAACCAATAACATACAATAATGAGTGCATACAGTGGAAGACAAGTGCATATTAAATATATGTGATTAAACACATGAACAAGTGGGTGATTCTCTTAAACAAAAACAAAAAACTACTGCAGTTTAGGAACGTGAACTGTGCAAGTATACATGTGGATAAGGTGTTGGGGGTCTGTGTGTCAAAGCTTAAAACTATTCTTCAGCTACAATCTGAAGAGTGATGCATGTTAGACCCAGTACTGTTTGGTTGTGATGGGCGGTGCGTGGTGTCTGTGTTTGGGAACGTGGTTCTGCGTGACGTAACTAGGGTCGTAATAATCCCATTCAAGACCAGATGCCCAAGTTGCCCCTGGAAAACCGTCACTGTCCGCCGACAGGATGCGCAAAGACACACCTGGATAATTATGTGTACAGTTTTACACCCTCTTCATTACACACACCTGAAATGTGGACATAATTCAATACAAATATATAGAAAAGCAGGCTAAAGGGGAACTCCACCGTTAAACAAACCTGATTTTTCCCCCCCCCCACTCAACAGAAAGAAAAATCTCACTACTTATTACACTTGAAGAGTTTTCCAAGTCATAAGATTAGTTTACAACATCCTAACCAACTCTAAATGGACATGACAAGAACAGGAGCATAATTATTTGTAAAATTCTACATTTCCTGTGATTGGTTGTTGGTGGGATAAAACAATATGTACTGTACATCCGACATAAGTTACATTTTGAATTTATCTAGCCAGCTAGCAATCAGAGTTATCATCATTTTAGCTAACATTTAAGAGATCAGGCATACAACTTATTTAGGTTTAGGTAATGTTCACATTTCTTGGTTACTTGACAAAACATGCACTAATTTACTATTCTTTTATTTTAATAACCACTTTATCATGGTCAGGGTTACACATTCTGGAAACACTGCGTGGAAGGCAGGAATACTCTGTGCAGGGGACTAAATTAACATCAGTGAAAAAAAAAATGTGTAATTTGATTCTTTCTCAATAGTATGTGTGCTGCTATAGAAAAATACCACTATGTAACAATTTTTTGTTGTTTCTGGGTAGTAGCTGTTATTTCCTATTTGCTTATACATCAAAAATTTAGAAAATGGCTATTATTCCCCTCAAACTTTGCTTTTGTAACCAGGACATTGGTATTTTAAAATTTAACAATTTTCTTTGAGCAAATGGGCAAATTTGCATCTTTTCGTTCACATAAAGAAAGAAAAAACAAGTACATTTCAAAATATGAAAAATAATTTTTTCTGACGATATGTGAAAGAAAAGATGCAAATTCATCTGTTATAATAAAAAAAAAAGCACTGGAAAGTTCTAGAAAGTACCCACTGACCACTCAAGCAACTGCTATTTCTGCATGGTGGACCCTTCCAAATGTCAGAGTGGCACCAAGCTTTTTCCTTCTTTTTCACCTGTCAAGATGGGCTTTGCTTCTGCCACAATGTGGCCAGTCTGTTCGAGGCAATCGGAATTGCCTGTAGACCAAACTAGTGGCGCCTCTTCATTGACAGCTCATCCAGGAGCCTCAAAGCCATGCTGCTCCATAATGGGAACAAGTACCCATCTCTTTCCCTGGCTCACTCGGTGTACCTCAAAGAGGATTCGTAAGACCACACATGAAGATCCTGGAGTGCAAGGAATTCCCCAAGAAGCTCACTAGGAAGGAGAAAGCGGCTTGGAACAGCTTTGTCATAGCGGTTCGGGGCTTCCTGGGCAATCAACCCAAAAACTATGTGGAGCTGGTTGAGACTCTGGTGAAGAACTGCAGGATGTCTCTCAAAGTCCATATCCTTGATGCTCTTCTTGATAAATTCAAGGAGAGCATGGGAATGTACTCAGAGGAGCAAGTCGAGCGCTTCCACCAGGATATACTGGACTTTGAACACCGCTACCAAGGACAATATAACGAGAACATGAGCGGAGACTACATTTGGGGGCTGCTTCGTGAAAGTGATTTACAATATAATCGTAAATCTCGAAAAACTACTCGCTTCTAAATCGTTTGCAGTTATTTTTGTATAACTTTAATATAAATACGTATTAATTTTGATTCATAGGTCATATTTTTTCTTACTTAATATGACTGAAAAGACGCAAATTCGTTAGTTTTTTCAATGAAAATAGGTAAATTTCAAAATACCAATGTCCTGATCACAAGTTTGAGGGGATTAATAACCATTTTCTATACTTTTGAGGCATAAGCAATTAAAAAAAAATAACACTTACTACCCAGGAACAAAAACTGAGTTACATAGTATAATATGAGATATGAGATATGAAGCGGAGTTACTGTTACCAGTCCGAAGTGGATTATTTTTTCTATAACAGCACATCCTGAAGGATTTATTCCTCTTATACCACAGCGATTTGCCAACAATTACAATTTTTCTATTTATTAATAAACAACACTGCTTTTTAACCATTTATAGTTAAATTTAATATTGTTGAAATGTTCATGGGACAAGTTAGTTCCAATTTCTCTTGAATTTAATAATACAAAAAAAAAAAAAAAATGCATGTCATGTGACCGAGAAACCAAAGTCTGAGAATCCAGAAAGTCCTGTACCCAGAAAACTCCCATGGTGGAAAACAATTACCTTACAAAACTTGAGAATGGCCAAGCTAAACACCATTTCTAACAAAATTCCTAGCTCCCAAAAGCTAATTCCAAGCTTTACTGCATTTAAAACCTCAGGAAACTCTTATAATGAGCTTTAAACTCACCTGCACTGGCACCGAAGTCACTGTCCAGGCCAGGTCCGGCAGCTGAGGAGCTTGCGGATGCTATGAAGCATGAGGTCTCCTGTGGGATGCTGCTGACGAGTTCGCCTTCCATGTGGACCTTATCGAGAGAGACCAGCTCCAGCTCTACAGTGCTACTCCTGCGCATCATCACAGGTAATGAACCGTGCTGCACACACAAACATAAATTATACAGTATCAAAGGCAGACAGACAGCACTGTCAGGCAGCACGTGTGTTCCAAAACAAAAGTATAAACATATAACTGTATTTCTTCTGTATTTTACTGTACAGAAAGATGAAACGATTCACATTCAGTAGCTGAAAGAGCTTTACTTGTATAGCTGCAACATATTTCCAATACATACATTTAGCCTACTGGCTATAATATTTGTGTGGCAGTACGGGGGAAAAAAAAACCCATCATAATTGGCTACAGCCGAGTTCTGGAAAACAAAATTGGTTTTGACCAAATTGAGTTTTCCAGCAATAATATACTTTGACATCCCTACATTAAGATTACGCCGTCACATGATCAAAACAGAGAAGAGAACTTACGCACTCTGTAGTGATGTGGATGATGTTATATAATCAAAGTGAGAAATCATTTCCCACTGTAAAATTAGATATTTAAAACTTGGCACTAATGTTGCTTTTCCATAAGTAGATTAGGTTATAAATGTAGAGGCAGACAGGGCATCTTTCAGTGGAACTGAAATGGAATTTGTTAAATGCAATTTTTTCATGTTTGGGTTTGACCAGACGTTCAATACATCTGATGCATGCAAAAGAGAAACATACGCTATAAAGCCAAATGTACGTGGACACCTGAACCATATGTGCTTGTTGAACATCTTATTCCGAACCTGGCATGCAGTCAGTGTTCCAGTTCATCCCAAAGGTGTTCAGTGGGGTTGAGGTCAGAGCTCTGTGCAGGCCACTCGAGTTTTCTCACAGCAACCTCAGCAAACGATGTCTTCCCAAACCGTGCTTTGTGCACAGGGGCACTGTCATGCTAAAACACGTTTGGGTCCCTTAGCTCTAGTGAAATCTTAATGCTACAGCATACAAATACATTCTAGACAATTGTGTGCTTACAACTTTGTGACAACAGTTTGGGGAAGACCCACATTTGGGTGTGATGGTCAGGTGTCCATATACACTACATAGCCAAAAGTTTGCAGACTACTGACCATCACACCCATATGTGGTTCTTCCCCAAACTGGTGCCACAAATTTGGAAGCACACAATTGTATAGAATGTCTTTGTAGGCTGTAACATTACAATTTCCCTTCACTGGAACTAAGGGGCACAAACCTGTTCCAGCATGACAATGCCCCTGTGCACATTGTCATTATCACATGAAGGCATGTTTTGCCAAGGTTGGAGTGGTAGAACTCGAGTGGCCTGTACAGAGCCCTGATCTCAACCCCACTGGGATGAACTGGAACGGTGACTGCACCCCAGACCTCGTCGCCCAACATCAGTACCTGACCTCACTAATGCTCATGTGGCTCAGTGGGCAAATCCCCACAGCCACGCTCCAAAATATAGTGGAAGGTCTTCCCAGAGGAGTGGAGGATAACAGCAAATTGGGACTAAATCTGGAATGGGATGTTCAACAAGCACATGCTGTATGAATGTTATGGTCAGATGTCTGCAAACTTTTGGCCATATAGTGTATTTCAGTTCAGGAAAACATGCAGTAGAAAAGGTCAAAATTTGAGCATGTGAAGTCCGGCTCTAGTTGTGGAGTTGGAACAGTCCCGGTCAGGACTCTTACCCTGCTCTGAGTCACGAGCTGCTCTGGAGAGTTTGGCGGTGCGACATTCTCGCGCTCCATTTCCGAGTCGCTGGACTGTAAAAGCACCGGGGCGCTCCTCCGCCAAGCGCGCGACCCGCGCGAGCCGCTGGCGCCCAGCATCGTGCTCGGCACGCGCAGCGACCCTGAGCCCGCATAGGTAGCCCCGTCCGGGCGCGCGAGAGCCTCTGACCTTAAGCGCTGCCCGCACGCAGCCCTCCGCTCTGCAGATGACGTGAGGGACGACGTGATCGGCGGCGCCAACATCGGCTCTGAAACGGACGCATACTTCGTTTTCCGTACCGGGCCGAACGACGGGTCGTCGGTAAAACGGGCAATTCTCTGGCGCGTGGACAGCGACGATGACGAACGCAAGAGCATGCTCTCAGAACCGTAGCGCGCTCTCTTTCTCCTCGCGAACAGGAGCAGTTTGTATCCCAGCAACAGGCAGTTTAACAGCAGCAGCAGAACTACACAGGGAATCAGCACGAGGACCAGCAGCGTCAGACTGGACACCTGCAGGCTCTCGCGCAGCTCTGGCGAAGGCACAGCAGTTACCGACTGAGACATTTCATCCCAAAGAAGCGTCGAATTAAACACGATACTGGTGATAAATTAACAGTTAACGAGTTCTTAAAAAAAAATTACAGCGACACAGTCGACTGACTAAATAACTAATGGTGTTTAATTCACACCGGTTAATTCCGACAAAAGCCACTGGAGCGATTCTGCTGTGCTGTTTGTGTGAGTGTACGAATAGCTAGTTAGCTGTAGGCTAATCTGACTTTAAGCGGGCTCCTAGAAAAGAAAGTTTCGAAACAGCTCAGAAACCTCAAAAACTTACCTCATTTGCGTCCGTGTCGATTACACATTTTACTAATCGAATTGTTTCTTTTTAAATTTATAAAAAGTTATTATTATTATTATTATTTTTACCGCTCAAATGCTAAAAACACTTGCGCATGTAGCAGCAGTATGTGAGCTTGAGGTAAACCTCGCGCGCCTGGTTTAAAATCAAGTGCTGCTTTGTCGGATATCTTAAAAAAAAAAAACGCTCTCATTGACTGCTGTTATTGCATTACAACAAAGTAAGTCAGAGTGCGTCGCTTTATGTAGACACTTTAAAGATATTTTAGAGTATGTTTATTTTTAAAACTGATTTTCTCCTTTTCAAATTAAACCCATTTCCAAAGGTTGAAGAGACACATTACAAGTGCTGTCTCTCTCTCTTTCTCTCTCTAAAATATATATATATATATATATATATATATATATATATATATATATATATATATATATATATATGTAATGTACTGGTCAGCCACAACATTAAAACCACCTGCGTAATATTGTGTAGGTCACCCTTGTGCTGCCAAAACAGCTCTGACCCGTTGAGGTGTGGACTCCACAAGACCTCTGAAGGTGTGCTGTGGTATCTGGCACCAAGATTTTAGCAGCAGATCCTTTAAGTCCTGTAAGTTGCGAGGTGGGGCCTCCAGCACAGACCACAGATGCTCGATCGGATTGAGATCTGGGGAATTTGGAGGCCAAGTCAACACCTTGAACTCTTTGTCATGTTCCTCAAACCATTCCTGAGTAAGGCCACTGTCACTAGGGAACACCGTTGCCTTGAAGGGGGGATACTTGGTCTGCAGTAATGTTTAGGTAGGTGGTATGTGTCAAAGTAACATCCACATGAATGCCAACACCCAAGGTTTCCCAGCAAAACATTGCCCAGAGCATCACACTGCCTTCGCTGGCTTCCCTTCTTCCCATAGTGCATCCTGGTGCCATCTTTTCCCCAGGTATGTGATGCACACGCACCTGGCCGTCCACATGATGTAAAAACATGATTCATCAGACCAGGCCACCTTCTTCCATTGCTCCGTGGTCCAGTTCTGATGCTTACGTGCCTATTGTAGGCACTTTTGGTGGTGGACAGGAGTCAGCATGGACACTCTGACCGGGCTGCGGCTACACAGCCCCGTGTGTTCTGACACCTTTCTATCATAGCCAGCATTAACTTTTTCAGCAATTTGTGCTACAGTAGCTCTTTTGTGGGATCGGCCCAGATGGGCTAGCCTTCGCTCTCCACTCGCATCAATGAACCTTGGGTGCCCATGACCCTGTCGCCAGTTCACCAGTTGTTCTTCCTTGGACCACTTTTGGTAGGTACTAACCACTGCATACCGGGAACACCCCACAAGACCTGCTGTTTTGGAGATGCTCTGACCCAGTCGTCTAGCCATCACAATTTGGCACTTGTCAGAGTCACTCAGATCCTTACGCTTGCCCATTTTTCCTGCTTCCAACACATCAACTTTGACAACTGACTGTTCACTTGCTGCCTAATATATCCTACCCTTTGACAGGTGCCACTGTAATGAGATAATCAATGTTATTCACCTGTCACTGGTTTTAATGTTATGGCTGATCGGTATATATTGTAAATCACTTTCACAAAGTCAAATATAGTCTCCATTCATGTTCTTGTTATAAGATTTAAAACAGGATTGTGTTTTTTCTCCTGTCATGGGAATAAGAGAACATTTATTCCCACAGTGAGCTAAACATCAATAATATACATTATATGGCCAAAAGTATGTGGACACCTGGCCATCACACCCATATGTGGTTTTACCCCAAAATGTTGCCACAAAATTGTAAGTACACAATTGTCTAGAATGTCTTTGCATGCTGTAGCATTAAGATTTTTCTTCACTGGAACTAAAGGGCCCCAAACCTGTTTCATCATGATAGTGTCCCTGTGCACAAAGGCATGATTTGCCAAGGTTAGTGTGGCAGAAATTGAGTGACCCAAGCCCTGACCTCAAACCCACTGAACAACTTTGGGATGAATTGGAATGGCACCTGCGCACCAGGCCTTTTCACTTGACATCAGTGCCCAGCCTCACTAATGCTCTTGTGGTTGAATGAGCACAAATCCCCACAGCCACTCTCCAAAATCTAGTGGAAAGCCTCCCCAGAAGAGTGGACAGAAGAGAGCATCAAAGGAGGGGGGGGGGAGGGGGGGGGGGGGGGGGGGGGGGGGGGGGGGGGGGGGGGGGGGGGGGGGGTGAACTCCATCTGAATGGGTGTGGTGGTCACATACTTTTGGCCATATAGTCTATTTTTGTCTGTTGTGAATTTTTTCTTTTTGATCAGTAAATATCATAATCATGCTTGTAACTGGAACATATCCAGATCCAATTCCTTTAATGTGTTTCTTTGTGACTGAGTGAAACAAGGTCAAAATGCATATGCATACACATCAATATATTTTTAATCTAAATCTAATGCGTTTTTTTGTTTTTGTTTCCAAAATCTGGCTTCCTTCTTTTCTTTATGAATAAGTTGTTCTTTGTGAAACTTCATATTCTTTGTGAAAACGTTTGATCACATAGTTAAAATGAGGTGCCACAAAACAGCATCAAAGTGAAAAAGTAATTGTATAGGGATTAATCGTGTTTCAGGTGATATCTACTGAAAGATGGAGCTCAGGCAGGTTTTATTTTGAGCATTAGCTGGGTCATGTAAGGGGATGAATAATTATACTCTCAAAGTTAATTATTGTTAATTATAAATAACTTTTGGTGATTTTTAAATCACCAAATTGGGGAATTTCTAAATTCATGTCTAAACTGAATTTCTACATTCATCAATTTAGTATCTGACGTTGAAAACGCTAACTGCATTTCAGTTTATTTCCGTTCTCATTTTAAGACCGGAAATGTCCATCATTTCCGTTGCTTTTGCAGTGACCGACAGGGGGCGCCACATGATAGTGAGAAATATGAGGGTTTGTCCCAAACTCTACAATTCAGTTAGCGTTCTTTCTGACTGTTGTAAGGTTCTGTGTTGAACATTTAAGGGTTCACACAAAGATCCCTAAGGGTTTTAGATTTACGTTTTTTTTTTTTTTTCTGAAAGTTCCCTTATCAGAAAGGCCTCCAAGCAGAACTCAGTTTGGTACCTAAGCACCTTTGACTATCGAAGTCTTGTATACAGTATATACAAGGTGTCCCAAAAGTCTCCATACATAGCGGAAATTAGCACTTTTTAGCAAAATGTCTTCCAGAATTTTTGATACTTAGTTTATATATTGTTTTCAGATAGCCTTTAATAATGCCTGTGACAAAAGAAGAATGTACTGAAATCATTGTCATGGCTGGATTAGGAAGCTGTGGTAAAGTTGCGATGGACTTTAACAGGAAACAATGCAACTACATCACACACTTCTCTCTTGCCAAACTTTATTACAGTTACATGGGAATCACCTGAAAACTACACTTTTTCAGACCAAATGCAAATAAAATTTGCATGGCCAATTAACCTTTGACCTGTGACTTCATGAATATCTGTCTTGTGAGCCAATAGAAAAATTGGCTTTTCCATGTTTTGGTGAATATTGGTGAATTAGTGATCAGAACAAATGCAAAAAAAAAAAAAAATAGATAAAATAAATTATATATATATATATATATATATATATATATATATATATATATATATATATACTGCCAGAAAAGCCAATTCACAAAAGTGGAAAGGACATTGGACTTGGACTTTATTCAGGTGAACTTTGACCTGTGAATTCACAAGCCTCAGGCTTCCAATGGAAAACAAGTGGGTTGGACTGTGGTCTCATTGTTGCCTTGTTGTACTACATTTATCATGTCACTGCATTTGATATGATATAACCAAAGAAGACCTAGCTTTATAACTTCTGGCAAATCACTGGCACTTTGAGTCTTAATTTTCAGGTGATTTCACCTGAGCCGTTTGGATCTGTTCACTGTTCCTGTCTGAAACAGGAGTGATCAATCAGCCATGGCTATAAAACTAATTGGATAACAGCTTAGATACGATCAAGGGAGTTTGTATGAAAGAAGCTTTTGTGATTTTTTTTGATTATGTAGTTATTTGCATTCAGTTATTTGCCTAATATTGTTATCACATTTTGAATACAGGATAAAGATTTTTGATAGAGGCTAAAATTTACTTAACAGTGTTCTTCTCAATTCTCTACATGCAGGGCCAAAAGCGTGGCAGGATTTCATCAAGTTGAATCACGTATAAGTCTCATTAGGAAAAATGATCAAGGAATGCACTCACAAAGTAGATTATTTAATAAAGTCTTTATTTGTACATAAAAAACATGCTTTTCATACAGTCTTAGCCTACATGCCAGATTATAGAGCACATTGAAATCTTTATATAATTATCCTTTATAAATAATTCATTGAAACATGACACAAGTTCTCTCATAGAGACTAATTAATTGACGATTCTGTACACAAGTACAAATTTGTCATTTGTTTAGAGCGAGTTGAGACGGTCATCATAGGAACAACAATTTCCTACAGGAGCCCATCATGCCCTCTCCCATAGAGCATGTCACTTCCTGCTACATACAGGACGTGTGTTGATACTTCAAGAGTAGCACCTCTGTGTGTATCAGTGTCTGCGTTTGTGTGTACCTGTATGTCTTATGACTATAGGTGGTATGTCTGAGTGCAGTGTGTGTGTTTGTCTAAAATCTATGGACTATGTATGATACTGGTATTTTGTGTGCATGTGTGTACAGTCCAGCACACAATATGCCTCACAGAGACAAAAAAAAAAATTGATGCTGCAGCCATCACTACATCTGTGTGTGCCTGCTTGTTTGTGTTAACACTGTCCAAGGCTGTGTTTGATGATCTCTTTGCTGGATGGTGGGATACGCTCAGGAAACACCACCTGGAACTCGACCAACAGGTCACCACGCTGGGCTGAGTTCTTAGCCCGAGGAAGTCCCTCCCCTATTAGTCTTCTCACTGAGCCAGGCTTGATGACATCACTGCAGGGGACAGGCTTTGTCTGTCCATCCAGGGTGGGAATACTAACAGTACATCCACACAATGCCTACAGAAAGAGAAAGAGATGGAGATGAAGGTTAGTATTATTTCCTACTATATCTTAGTATGATAAGCATGAACAAAATGGTTTCATTATTACATTTTTTTTTCAGAATGAGGATTATTTAAAAAAACAATAGCTTGAGTACATCTGTGATACATCTCCATGCTAGAGTATGTTTTACTGTTTCCTAGCCATTGGAGAATACCTATTATTGGGTTTTTGTATTGCATAATGTTGAGTCGAGATTGAATGAGGAGAATGTGGGTCAGAGTGAATGAACTTCTCCTGTTATGCAAGAAGCCATTACGAGATGGGTGTTGCTAATGTGTTCCTATTCTCTTGTTCTCGTCTGAGTGGGAGATAGGAGGAGGGAGGAAGTGCGTGGGAGAGAGATGAGAGAGATGAGCAAGGGAGGGTGAAAGATGAGGGATGGTGGGGGGGGAGATGGTGAGAAACAGCAGGAGAGAGGAGTTGGGAGGAGGAGGTGAGTGTGATGGTGCGAGACAGTCGGGGAGAGACGAAGAGGTGGGAGACAAGGAGGGAGAAGAGAGTGCGAGACAGACAGATGACAGGGATGAAGGACAGATGAATGGTGGGGTGATTTCAGGAGCGAGATATGGAGATGTTGTGAGATGTTTGTAGGGAGAGATTGAAATAAATAACTATAACGTTCATGGCAAAAAAGCCTGAGTGAATTAATTTGAATTGAATTAAAGCACAAAAGATTGTGAAACGGAAAAGAGGGAGATTTAGAGGTTTACCTCTGAGAAGAGGGAAATACCAAAAGGAGATGAAGATCAAGGGAGATGGTGGAAAAAGATGAAGGGAAGGGAATTCCTAATTAGAGATCAGAGATGAGAAAATGACTGAGGTTGAATGACAGAAAGAAAAATTGTGCGTGTGTGTGTGTGTGTGTAGATGCTAAGAGCTGCAGAGGGAAGATAAGGAGAGGCAAGAGGCGGAGGAGTGTGTCTGTTTGCCTGCGGGAGAGGGGGAGAGTTTCTAAATTTAGCCACAGTACTCTGCAGAGGCTTATCATCTAGCGGAGACTGCGTGGGTGGAGAACAGGACAGGCTGTACTACTAGCACACACACACACTCACCTCTCTCAGCGTAATGGTGGCTGTGTAGACGATGTTGGACCCTTCCCGTCTGAAGTGAGTATGCTTCTTCTCTCTGACCACAAACGTGAGGTCATTCGGGCCATGGCCTGACGCCCCATGTCCCTCCCCTGGAAAGGTGATCTTTGTCCCTTCCTTCCATCCTTTCTTCACCTCTACGTCGATCACTCGCTCCTCCGGCTGAAGCACGTTTTTTTCTGTGGGCCGGAGCCGAGTGACTTTCACGCGCTTCGTAACACCTGTCAGAATGTCTTCCAGCGACACGTGGAGGTCATGCACCTCAGATACGCCCCCAGGGTGGGGCCCTGTCTTGCTGCTATGGTGTCGTCCCAGGTGGGGTTGCGGGTTCCTCAGAAATGGGTTGAAGAGGTCCTCATCTGAGTCGAACTCGAAGTTGAAGAAGATGCGCCAGGCGTGAGTGTCGACCTTGGGGCCACTGGGGGTTGGGTCTGCTTTAGCAGAAGACATTGGTGCCTTAGACAAACCTGTAAGAGAGACATGTGTGAGAGTGTGTGAGTTTTTCCTTGGCCAAAGAATGGTGGATATTTCTGCTTAGATGAAATTTGTAGGTGAATTTCAAAAAAAGTGACTAGGGAGTCCAGAAATATGTGTGTATGTGGAAATGATGGGTTGGGGAATAATTCATGAATGGGGATAGTGTGTCTTTTAGAAAGTTCTTACCTTGCTGGTCATAGAGGCTGCGCTTCTCAGGGTCTGTGAGGACCTCATAGGCTTGTGCAATCTGCTTGAACTTCTCCTCTGCATCCGCATCTGGGTTTTTGTCGGGATGGTAGCGCAGTGCCAGGCGCTTGTATGCACGTCTGATCTCCTCCTCGTTTGAGTCGCTCGACACCCCTAATACAGCATAGTGGTCTAGACACACTGGTGAAGAAGGAGGACTGGGTATCTCAGGGTCCTCATGCACCTCCTGTTCAGGGAAAGAGAGAGAGAGAATCATAAATAAACTGTTAAGAGTAAGTTTCCATCTTTTTAGTTGCTTAATTCACCCAGTGATGGAGACACTTAATAAACTGATCACTTTGTGATGAATTTGACACCTGTCTCCATCTATGTTAGAAACTATTTGGGGTGTTAAACAAGCAGAATTTGTTGGTATTTTAAACCACCATTCTGTAGAGATTTTATCAGCTAAATGCACTTTGCACTGTTTGAGGAAAAAACAAGATATTGTAAAGCGGTATTTTGTACCCTAGGGGCATTTGTACCTTAAAACCAAAGTTTACAACTTTTCCTTTAAGAGTGTAGTACATTCAGGAAGAACACAGCAAACACCAGTTCTAAAATTCTGACCAGCTTATAGGAATTCATCAGACATGGGGCACAAATTACAGTACTGATGTACTTTGATGGCTTGTTGCATAGAATTAGAAATTTAAATAAACAGATAAAGAAACTAGAATAACCAAATTTTGGGGCCACTTACCTCTGAGGACCAGCTTTCCTCGCCGTGGATCACTCGCACCTTGCACTTAACGTTCTTATGCTTCACGCCAAACTGCGTCCAGATGAGAACCATGATGGCTATCGGTGCTGCTGATGCTGCTGCTGTTGGTGCTGATGCTGCCGCTGTCGTTAGTGCTGAAGCTCGAGCCGGCTCTGTGTAACCGAGCTACTACTGACTGCATCTCTCCGCTGCTGCCGGCTCGCTTTTATACCGGCGCTGCAGACACACACACCACCCACGCTGCGTGACCGAGCTTCCCCGGGCCCGCCCAGGATCTGCACGAGAGGGAATACCGTGTTGGAAACCGAGCTGTTCTCGGCGCTCATTGGGGGACTCGGCAGCGTCACGCGCACAAGGCGGCCCAGCGCTCCATGTGAGGAAACGCTTCCGGAATTTTAAAATAACCATCTCTCTGTCTTTCTGTCTCTTTCTCTCTCTCTCACAACCCCCTCCTTCTCGGCTCTCAGATTTAGCTCCTATTATAATGGATGTGGCGAGACGGGAACTGGTACTACTACCTTTTTTTTTTTTTTTTTGTAGATGGATTAAACTATTGAATTATACAGCCGGTCTGGGCTCATTTATGCAGGATTATGCTATTTCCGCAAGATTAGCGCTGTTATACAACATATAAATGAGCCGAGACCTTGAATGAACATGATGGAACATGATGTCCCTTTTTATATGAGTGACTATTATAGCCAATAGTTTTGTAGCTGCAGGGAGGAGCATATAGGCCTACTCGTGTGTGTGTTGAAATAATGGAATATGGACTATACATTGACTATAGAGACTATAAACTCTCTCTCTCTCTTACATATGCTCACTCAGAAAGAAGGGTACAGACTGTCCCTGTCCTTGTGACTGGGGTGGCGCCCTAAAGGGTACAGCTTCTGTTAGAGATCTTTCACTTAGAAATGTGCATGTAGTGCACTTTTAAAGCTTTATTCTAAAAACTAGTTTCGTCCATTTATATATTTTAAAGGTATACTGATTAATCATTTTAAAGGTATACTGTAAACCAGGTTTCCAGGTGAAAGATTAGCACTATTATACAACATGAATGAACATGATGCAACATGATCTCCCTTTTTATGTGTGTGATAATTATAGTTAATAGTTTTATTGTTGCAATGAGTAGCATATACTCGCGTGTGTGTGTGTGTGTGTGTTAAAATAATGGAATATAGACTATAAATTGACTATAAAGACTATAAACACTGTAAAGTCTCTCTCTCTCTCACATACTCAGGAAAAAAGGGTACAAACTGTCCCTGTCCTATGTATGTGTGCGTGTGTGTTAAAATTTTAGTGTATAAAACAATAAATATAAAGTTCTTGGTCTATGTGTAATGAATGTGCCTATTACATGTAGTCTGTAAGGTGTGAGGGATAACACAGTAGTGGTGTAACACACTCGTGGTGATCACACTGCGTAGTATCACCCAGTGCCTTCTATGAGCAAAAATATCCCTCTCCGGAATATGAAGGCACTACTATTCCACGTTATTCCTCATGTCTCTGGGTGGTAGTGGCGGTAATCGGCCGTCGTTTGCGTCTCTTTGCCGCGCCGCAGCGTGAATGTATCTTGTGCCTGAGTACATAAATGGCAGTATTTCCTCAGTCGTGACGCGCGCGGCCAATAGCAGATGGGAACACCGCAGGATTCCCGCTGCTACCGGAAAATGGGACAAATTTGGAGAAGATGCACCTTGCGGCAGCGTCAGAGAAATGTTCTCCGCCAGATTTCTCCATTTTGAGGCGAGAGAGAGCTCATGCAGGAGATATAAGAACGAGCCGCGGGGATCTGACTAGAATGCGTTTCAGACATTTTTTTTTTTTTTAAAATCCGTGTCGGCTTAATTTTAAGTAGCATTTTGATACAATTTAACAGAAAGTGTGGATGGTGTGGAGGAACCACTCGCTGTGGGTACTGAGGGTTTAGTGTCATTTTGTTCCGAAGACATGGCATTAGTGAATATGTGAGCAAGTGCGAGTCTTGGCGGCTTCGAGTCATTTGGCTCAAAATAGGGTCGCACCAGGGCGTGTGTTGTATCCGTGTGTGTGTGTGTGATTCGACAGCTCAGTGTCATTTGGTCTAGAATAGGGCTGTAACTGAGTCGTGATCTCGTGTCTGCAGTAGCCTTCGGCGCGTGAATAGCAGATGTCCAGAGGGGCTTGTAAATTGTAGTTATTGCGCTTTGTGTGCACGCGCGTGCGTGAAGGTGTGTGTGGGGGTGGGGGTGGGGGGTGTATTTAGGTGGGGACCAAATGCCCTCCCCAGAAGGATAGGAATGTCTGACAGTTTTGACATTGTGGGGACATTGGGTTCGTCCCCACAAGGAAAACTGCTTCTTCTTCTTCTTCTTCTTCTTCTTCTTCTTCTTCTTGATGATGATGTTGTTATCATGATTATTGTTAAATAAAAAAGTACAGCTTTAATTTTAGCTAAAAGATTTCAGTTTCTGAGTTTAAGGTTAGATGAAATTTGCTGCATTAATCATTATGTCAGTGGAAGGTCCTCACAAGGTTAGAAAGGCAAAGTGTGTGTGTGTGCCCCATTATTACTGTCGACTAGTGTGCGTAGGCGTGGCTGGACATTAAAGAAATACTCGAGCCTACCATGAGGTGAAGTTAGGATATGTAGAAACACATAATATAAAATGTATCACACTTGAATGGTTGCACATAAAGATGTTCTGATACAGGTTTCAGCTGTCATTTCTTATTAAAAGCAAACTAAACTTATAGCAACGGCATGAAATAAAGATAAGTTTTCTACACCTCTTTCCATGTGCAGACATTTCCTCTGTCTGTCTGGGTGTGCGAGAGAAAGACAGAGAGAAAGTGTGGTGTAAAAGCCGAGCTGTGTTCTGTTCACAGGTACTGTCTGTCCTCCCCCCTCCCTCCCTCCCTCCCTCCCTTTCTCTCTCTCTCTCTCTCTCTCTCTCTCTCTCTCTCTCTCTCTCTCTCTCTCTCTCTCTCTCTCTCTCTGTGTTAAGTTTGAGTCACGACTCTGAGTAGAGTGAAAATGGGCAATCATTGAAAGTTACAGAAGAAGGGGAAAGGAGTTATGGAAAAAGATCAGTCAATTATTCAATATGCTGATTGATTCATTATGTGGAATGACTAGTAATATTGAAATATTTTTCTTTTTCAGATATGTAAATTAATCAAAGCTTTTACAAATTAAAAAATTGTGATTTATATAGAAAAACAAATTACAGTCTGAACTGAAAATGTCATATCCTGCAAATACTAAAATCATGGTATTATCTGTTGTAATGCTGTAACAAATAATACTTTACATAATATGCAGGTGACATCAAAAATTAATAAATAAACAATTAATTATGCCTTTAAAGCAGGGATCTTCAATCTTATCAGCAAAGGACCAGTGTGGGTGCAGGCTTTCATTCCAGCCAAACAGGAGGTGCACTTGATAGCTGATTGGAGCCCAAGATGAACTGATTAAAGAAGTGGAAACAGGTGTGACTCCTACCTGGTTGAAATGAAAGCCTGCAGCCACAACCCTGCTAAGAAAGAGAAGACTGGAGACGGTGAAAAGGATGGAGACAGAAAGAGATCAATGGAGAAAAAAAACAGAATGTGGTGCCACCTGTTGGCCATAATGGACACAAACGTTCTCATAAACCTAATTTCCAGACTGTCATTGTGACATCTTAAAAGCCCTTTCTTTTCATTGCAGGCTTCCTAACCATATCCTTAAAAGTCCTGTCCCATTTTTACAACCCTGTTTTGTGGTAGATGTACACTTTTTTACTGTCACCTGCTACTTCACTCAAATACTAAATACATCTTACTGTTTCACTGTGCTGAGCTGATGGTGCACACTCATTTTTATGTGATGCAGAAGTATGCCCAAACCTCTTTATTCTAACCCAATCTAATGTCTTATCTTGCACTTGGTCCATTATCTGTGTATGACAAACAAAACATGCAGCCTTACTTGACAGGGAATAGTGAGTAGTTTGGGTATATGATTCTATTTAACCCCTCCTAACCAGCAGGGGTGGTGGGAATCACCCAGATACCTTTTTTGTACATGTATTTCAAGACCTTCCAACAAAGTCAGAAAGTGCAGAATGATGCAGTATGTGCAATGAATACCATTGTCATACAGCCACCTTTTCTGTTCTTGTTGCCTTGTACATGTCAGACTTTGTGTCCTATCAGCTTAGCAGCTTATGACTACGATTGGAGCAACTGTTAACCTGTCCTACAAAGCTGGCCACAGCCTCCTTTCCTATTCTCTGCTGTGGTAAGTTTTTTATTTATTTTTTTATTATTTTTTTTTTATAATACATTGCAAGCACAAGCACTTTTCTAGTGAAATGCAACAAAACTTGTTTTGGTTTGATTTGGCTTTCCCTTGTTAGCACTGCTAGCCTTATTAGTTACCATGCACTACACAGTTTGTTAGTTATCTCTACAAACTTGATGTGTTGTTATTCAATAACCAGCACTCAAACCATTCTCTCTGGGTTGTGTTTCCCTCTATTCTCCCTTGGGAGCAGTGCTCCACCGGAAGCAGATACTCACCATGGACACTTCCCTCACTGGTTGGGAAGCACTGTGGTACCAGAGGGACACAGGGGGCATGTGAGATCAGAATATATCAACCGGCTGGAATTGAGGGTGATCCATCTAGCCCTCAAGCTATTCTTACTGATTCTGAGACAACACTTTGGTCATGTGTTGTCATGACAGTCAGATATATAAATCATCAGGGCAGCACAAGATTGGATGGACACTCAGGTTGGTCAATGGCACATCCTCACCAACAACAACTCATCTACCAGGGCAAAGTGTACACCCGGAAGAGTGGTATTTGCATCCAGAATTAGTGTCCCAGATCTGGGAAAGGTTTGGCAGGTGCAGCTGGACCTCTTCCAAGTCAGCACATTGCCTATTGTTGTTCTCCCTGATGGAGCTGGCAGCCAGCTGCTACAGAATACAGGGACAGGATCACCAACTACAATATGTATTTCCTCCTTTGATTCTTCTCACATTGCACAGAATTCAGAAACTAGGCCAGAGTCCTGCAAGAATTTAGTTTTCACTGCTGCTTTTGCTAGTGGTCAGAACACCCTAGTTTCTTTTGCTCAGAGTAGATGTTCTGTCACAAGTGGTCAGAGAGATTTGTAACACCCAGCCAGGTCACCTGTACTTATGGGTTGGTCCCTATGAATGAACCATGAACTAATGATTGTAACAAAACATTCCAGCAAACACTCCTGAATGTAAGAGCCCCTAGTACACAGCCTTGTATGCCCACAGATGGAAGCAGTTCCATGAATGCCATGCATTTCCCAATTCCCAAAATTCTAGCTTTTCTTGAAGGACTCCTAGAGTCCATATGCATTAAAAGTGTATGTGGTGACCATTGCAGTATGTCAAAACATCATAGACAGCATCTCTCTGGGGGCTCATAAATTTATTACAGTCTTTCTGAAAGGAGTGAGGTGACTTCATCTGACGTGATTCCCCAAGAGCTTGATGTAGAATCTCCACCTTGTACTGGTCCACTGAAGGGTGTCTCTGAAAACTGCCTTTTTGTTTCGTCATGACTTTTAGCAGTGACTTCAGCCAAAGACTGGTCTGGCTTCTTTGTCTAAACAGTGGCTGGACCACTGGGTTGTAGATGTCACTGCCATGGCCAGTAGGTGGGCTGGACACCCAGCGATACCATGCCATGCTACTATGCAAGGAGCATTTCCTCATTGGCATTTCACAGAAATGTCGCCACTCCAGCAATATACCGTGCACATCTGTTAGGTCTACAAGGTGAACATTGCCCCTCTCAGTGGTGGGAGTAATATGTGAGCAGGCCATGGAATGTATGTTAAATTTATTCCTCTATGTTCAACTTTAATTCAGTGTTACTCAGAGGCTAAATAGCCTTCTGTAAACACTTCTCCTCCTTAAAAGTGGTGAGCACTGGTCAAAGGTATTCTCAGGGAACAATTAATTAGAACCAGTCAAAAACTCTCAGCCATGTACATGTACCTCACATACATCACAGTCTGAATAAACTATTAATGCCTTTTAGTTTATTTAGGTTTAAAGGTATCTTTTGTTTCATAGAAATGGGCCATCCTGAGCCCTCCTCCACCAATACAGGTATGTATTTTAATACAATTATTTGCTATTTGCAGAAATAATGGACTATTTTACTTTCTTAATAAAATAGGTTTCTTATGAAGTTTATAAATGCAGCAGGCTCCATCTGGCAATTTGATAGAGTACACCATCTGGGCAAAACGGCTAGAGGCATCAATTGCCTCGATAATCTCCTTGCAAACTGTTTTCTTGTCTTGAGTAATCAAGCAAACCCAAATCTACTGTTTATGCTGCCCTTCATTTCTTCCACTAAATCAGCTCAAGGATTTATATATCAGTTCAGTGGAGCTTGTATTTCAACAGATAACAATTAGATGTTCTTTATAATCAGCAGTTGTTACTGGATGTCTTTGGTGGCACTGAATCCACATGTAGCTTATTACAGTAAATGTGCTTTTTTGTATTTCACACAATTTTCACACAAATATATAATCGCCTAATGAAACATCACTAGTTTACTATTCTTCTTCTTCTTCTTCTTCTTCTTCTTATTTGATTCATTCATTCATATTCTGTAACCACTATAACTGTAAGATTTACTCCTAGAATTAACCCCTACTCTTCATTAAGAGTTGCTCTGAGAACTTGTAACACATTTTTATTTTCAGCTTATAACAATTTTTTTTTCGTTATTAACCAGACTTTTTTTTTTTAAAGACTACTTTTAAGAGTACTTCTCAGAAGCTTTATACATACTGGCCCAATTCCTTTCTGGATACTTTTTCATTCATCTTCAGTGACTGCTTTATCCTGATCAGGGTTGTGATGCATCCAGAGTCTATCCTGGTAACCCTGGTGGGAATACACCCTGAAAGGGACCCCAGCACCATGCACACACATATGTATTTAACCAATCATTCACACCTAGGACAATTCGGCATAGCCAATCCACCAGCTTTTTCGCAAGTGGGAGGAAACCAGAAAACCTGGAGGAAATCTACATAGACATTGGGAGAACAAGCCCTTTCCATAGTATCATTCCACAGCTCATTTCCGAAAAGAACTCAAGTACTCATGATGTACTACGAAAATTTTATTTTGGTTATCCCCCACTTTAAGAAGAACAAACAGCAGAGCCGGCTTGGTTACAGTCAAATTTCAAATGTAAATAAATGATGATGAATCTAGAAACTTAGTATGCAGGTTTTTTTTTTAAAAAGAGTAATAGGTTGTAATAGAAACAAAAGCATACACATTGTATATACACATATCTTAACCCTACACACATACACTGTGAACAGACTGGTGTCACACACACATACACAACCACTTGGCTGTGTCACACACAGATACATAACCACTTGGCCATGCATGGAGGTGTGAGATTGTGCGCGAGGTATTTACAGAGGATACAAGACTGGCTGTGTGCTAAACTCCTGGAAGTCTTCTGGAATAGTGTCTGCAAAAGAAAAATCAAAATAACAGGATTTAATATAGTGTGTGTGTGTGTATGTCTTTGTCTTTAAGTGTGTAACAGCTGCATTGTGTTTACCGCAACAGGGCATATAATAGTAGCATGAATATACAGGTAGGTCCATAAATATTTGGACATTGACTAAGTTATTGTTACTTTAGCTGTCTACCACAGTATATTGGAAATGAAATTAAATAATGATCTGGCTAATTGTTGTGAAGGGGTTTTTCTTCACCAGGGAAAGAATTCTTGTGTCATCTACCACAGTTGTTTTCCGTGGTCTTCCGGGCCTTTGGGCCTTTGAGCTCATATTCATTATTTATACTCCAAATTAAATTAATCTAATTACCATTTAATACTGTGATAGAGAGCTAAAATAACAGTAACTTTGTCATTGTCCAACTATTTAACCGTATGTGGGTTATTGTGTATATGTATCTATGAATTTATCAGAAAATTGTGAATTCATATTCCAGAACTCCCTGAGAAATTCCCAAATGGATACCATCAATTGTAAATCACTTTAGATAAAATGTTTGCCAAGTGAATTAAAGGTAATAAACATTTGAATGTCTGTAAGTGTGTGTGTATGTGTGTGTGTGTGAGTTCACCATTGCAGCGGTACTTCAAGTTGGACCATATGATGTTCTCCTGAGAGAAGCAGAACACACCCAGCCTGCCTCCCCTCATTGTTGTGTCAATTGTCACACCAGAGTCTGCTACCAACTCTGTGCCTTCATAGAAACGCACCCTACAAACACAGACACATACACACAATCATTACACACATATTGTACGAATAGGCTTATCATGCAGTTAAAATAGTAGATAGTGGGCATGTGGGTGTATATTCAGCATTGTTAAATGAGGTCTGTTTGTTTCTTCTATTTTTGAAGCAATTCGTAAAAGCTGAAGAGTGCTGCAGGGGTGGAACTTCTGAAGAGCCACTTCTGAAACAAACAGAACTGTGGTGACAAACCCGGGTCAGTTATTTAAATATACGAATTGCAGTTTATTTAGGAAGTTCTGTTAATGACATTCGCAGTTTCAAATTCTAAAAGTTTATAAATTAAAGCAGACTTGTTACAATACTTCCACTCAACCTTCAGTAGTTTTTAAGAACAATGTAGAAATAGTTCTTAAAAGGCTATTTCTGAGGCATGTTTTAAGGGACGCACTGTGATGTGATTGCTATAATGTCATTATTTACACCAGTGAACATTAATGATACACATTAAAGATATGTAAGGTATAAAATATGACAGGGCATGTTACTGTAGAAAAATAATCCATGACAGGGTGGTGTGATGTGGCCTGATGCGAAGTGTTAATTAGATATTTTCCTATAACAGCTATGTTTTATTCCTGTTATACCACAGTGATTTACCAAAGATTACAATTTTTACTTTATTAATGAACTAGCTTACCTGATGTACCCCACTTGTGGACGGTGCTGTAGGTACCAGCGGTATGACACTTTATCCTTCCAGCCGACGTTACGTGGATCTTTCCAGAGCAAGCGCACCTGATCATTAGTGTCACCTGTATGCCAGAGGGAGTTTCTCAAATGTTCACCAGGACCAGACTTAGACTTCACTGCCTAAGAGAGACAGAGACATAGGATGGGAAAGATATTATTTATACAATTATTATTAACATAATTTTTTGTCAACATTTAGTTTCAACATTAAGTTAATACATTTGGTCACAGCATAGCAAGACCTTCATTAATAGGAGCAATACAAGTATTAATTCTGTACATAGTACATTTCTATGTATTAGAAGTATACATCTATACAGATAATATAGTAGTTCTATAGTTAAAGATAACTAGTTTAGAAGTCAATGGGTCAGATGTCACGTAGTGCCCAACCTTCAGTTGAATGCCAGGCTCAGCAACAGCTCTGAAAGGTGTAGCCTGCCAGTAGGTCTGCTCCGTTTGCTTCCACATCACCACATAGAAGCTAGATGAGTCCTGATACCCGAATATGAAGCCAGCATAGTCGTCGTCAGTCACAGTGTTCACGTGGAATGTGCCCTCAAAGTCAACACCACTGAACGCTGTGTAACCTGAAACCACAACAGTGTGACAAATTGCAGAATGCTCTGAACTCTGAACTGTACAAATGGGAGTCTGTAGCATGAAAAGTTTTCTGAAAATAATATGGCTTCATATTATGGCAAAGACATATGTATGTGTGCATGTGTGTGCACCTACCCACAGCAAGGCCAGGGTCACTGTTCATTGTTTGCACAATCTCCATCCCCTGTAACAAAGCACACCGGAGGCAAGCATGTTAGATCTACAGAGTGATGTCTGAGAATGTGTGGCACGTCAGACAAGGCCTCCTTGACCTGGCTTTTTACAAGCTAAAATTTAGAGAGTACACTTAATTAATCAGCCACCTTTTCATTTCTGAGTGTGCAGCTTTTGCTGCAGCCGCCTACATACTCATCACCACTCCAGTCAGATGCTGTATTTCAAAATCTACATTTGAGCACCCTGCTATTTTTACTATGCTGCAGCAATATGTGTAATGTGCATATTTTTAAATCATTTTTTAGCTGTTTAAGTAATCTTTTTACTTCATTTTCTATCATATCACAACTACCAAACGGGGTAGGTGAAGACTGAAGAACACGTGCTTCCTCGAAGACACATAAAGCCATCCAACCACATCTTTTCGAACAACTGCACATGCAGCACCACAGAGCTGCATAACACACTTGGAGGAAAGTGCTATCTACCCTCTTCCGCATACATGAGCTCACAGATGCACTCGATTGGTTAGTATCTCACTGATTGACATGGGAGAGAGAGTTTGCCCTTCCTCCCACCCATAGAGCATGGCCAAATTTGTTCCCTTGGCGCCCAGCCACAGATGGCTGTGGCATCACTGGGATTTGAACTTACGATCTCCTGATCAAGTAACCCTAATATAAAAATCAAACGTATCGGAATACTGGGTTCAAAATATTGTGACTTTACTGTATATGTTCAATTCAATTGGTATCACACACGCTCCTAACAAACTGTTAACTGATATTGTCTCTTAATACTTGATATTCACTTAATTAATAGAGCCCACTAAGGAATATGTGCTATTGTCCCTACTGCTTTCACTAAAGGAAGTCTTTTTGAATAATATTAATTAATTAATGTATTAGTAAGTTGAATTAATTTTTCATAACTGTTGAAGTAAGAACTCTTAGCGAGGAGTAGAACTTACTGAGGAGAGAGTGAGAAGTAAATCGTAAGCATGAAGTTGCATCGCTGTAACTCAGTTACCACAGCACAATCACGTTTATGAATAATAATATGCTTTGATCATGGTATTGGTCACATGCCATAATGAAAAGGACATAAACCTGATAGATTCAGTTAGTAAATGATATAAATACCAGCTGTCAGCACACAGGCTGTTCGAATGCTAATCAACATAATTTGATATTTAGCCAACAGAAAAAAGCTCGCTGAATTAATCAGCGGTTATTTTGGCACCAATGTAAGAGCAAACAGTGATCAGTTCAGTTAAGAGCAACAATGAGGCTGGTATTCTGTGACTGACCGTGATTCTGTGATTTACCTCAGGAGATGAGACTACAAAGACTGAGGTAGATGATGCTTATGATAACCATGATTACTTGTATTCATTGTAATTGGGTCTATTAATTATTTTTACATTTTATTTATTACATATTTAATTAAATGCAAATGAAAACAATAAGTAGCACTTGTTTTTAGCCAAGTCGTGTGTTGATGTGTCCCAGTGGAACTGGAATGCAATCTTTAAATGTGATTTTCTACTTATTTTATCATTTAAAATGATAGAACTTTACTTCTGACTGAGATTCATGGAAAAGGGAAACATAATTCAGTTCCAATTCAGAAAACCTGTAGTTCTGATAAGTATACAGTATACAGTAGAAAATGTTAAAATGTGACCAAGTGAGGCTTTCGGGTCACCACACATAAGTCACTGTATTGTACTGTTACTCCTGATATCAAATGATCAGAGCCAGTCAGATGCTGTATTTGATTAATAATTAAATCTATGATAAAAAAAAAAAGCTAACTTGGTAAAATTTTCACTACTCTCATTAATTTAAAACACCTCTGAAGTACTCCTAAATACTTGTCTATTCAAGAGTACTCATAAGACCAAAGTGTAGGAGTACATTTTCATGATTTCTTGCCATTTCTTTTGCCATTTTAGACCACACACACAAGTAAGTACTTTCTTCAATCCAGGTTCTTAAATCCTAACCCAAAGCAGGATATTTAACACCCTTGTTTTTGTTCCTCTTTCGGCTGCTCCCGTTTGGGGGTCGCCATCGCAGATCATTGGTCCGCGTATTTGATTTTGCACAGTTTTCACTCTAGATGCCCTTCCTGATGCAACCCTCCCCAATTTTATCCAGGTTTGGGACCAGCACTAAGAGCACACTGTTGCATGCAACCCTGGTGGCTGGGGTTGGTTCTCTGGTTGGGAATCGAACCCGGGCCGCAGTGTAGGGTGAGAGCGCTGTGGCCTAACCACCAGTCCTGTAGGGACCCAACACTTTTAGTATTTTTCTAAATTTGAACATGAACAATTTAAATAAAAAATAATTTCTATTTTTGTACCAGGGATAATATATGTATGTTGCATACATTTAGATTACTTGTTTGAGAGACGCAGTTTGTAAGACCAGGTATGCAGGTAAGAACTGACTTTTACTATGAAAGAATAGCAGCTGAAGTGTCCATTGACCAACAAAAATGCTGCATCACCTGGTTGAGAACCACCCAGTTGGGGTCAATCTGGGCATCACCCTCAGGGTCCAGCACAACAGTCTGATATGCTCTGAAGTCTGTCAGTGTGATCTCCGCGTTCTCGGGACAATTGTCAATCCTGTCGATCACCTTGTCTTGGTCAAAATCTGACTCACATATGTCACCTACATTGTCATCTGGAGACAGGAACAGAAATAGAGCAGGTTAGAGCAAAGGTTCTTCTTGATACCTCTGTAGAGTGTTACAGCAAAAAAATAGTGTTATAGTAAAAGTACAGGTTTTACTTCAAGGTCTTACAGTAACTCCAATTTAGATTTAAACTTGTTAGTAAGTACTGTGTTTACTCTGTAAACCATGGTTTTCATATCTGCACAAAGAAGTGAAAATGTCTTGAATGTAGGAAAGAATCCTGTTTTATTCCTAAATCTAGTATTTGTAATATTAGGATATTCACCCTATTTCAGGACAGTTTGAAGAAAGCATTTCCTGTGAACATGGAAAATTACTAGATTGTAATGGGGCCAGGGGGTTATATAATACAGGGCTATGTGTTGGGTGTGTGCTGGAATTACATGGTTTCTTGAAAAGTTTTATGGTAAGTAAGGTGCAGCACGGTTAGTGTTGTTCTTATCAAGGCTTTTTTTGATCAAAGCTAAAGCAGCGAAGTCACACTGAATTTTCACCAGGCAAATTTCTTCTGAGGAGATGGAACGGATGATTATTGGCAGTCCTGGTGTGACGTATTTCTGGAGAGAAAGTAGTGGTTCAGTAAACAGCTTACCTTAGTAATAAGTAGCGGCGGCTCTTGACCATAGATTTTGTTGGGACAGGACGACATTATTAATAACATTGCATCTAACAACATTAAGTTTAGAGGCTATCACACTTGACTTGTGCTACAGGTTACAGGTGAATTTTTAGGCTAGCTCCATAATAGGCAGGTGCATTTCCCATTGCAGTATGCGAAGAGCACACAGAATATCATTAACCAGGTTAATATCATTAACCAGGGTTGCCAGGTTTCAGTTATTTCCAGCCCAGCTACATCTCAAAAACTAACAAAAATACTTGCAACTAGCGCAAAAGGTAGACACATTTCTTCTTCTTTTTCTTTTTCCTTTGCACTGGAAACAAGGTCACTGTGGTACACATGCATTTCTGATGTCTGGACATTATCCACTCCATAATCCCCCTTTTCCTCTCCTAATCTTTGCAATATATCTTACAATAGAAATGGATCGGTACATCATAGACACACTGTATGCACTTATACTTTGTTTGCAGAAATGTATTAAACTTAATTCTGATTATTTGCTATAAAACAAGATCTTGGCAGCCTTGGAGTACTTTTAAACTAACCTAATTTGGTGTAATGGAAAATGGAATTTAAAATGTATGTGTTTTTGAAGGACTTTATGAAGATTAATATTTGTTAAATGGCTGAGTCAAAGCCCTTAGACTTGAATCCAATTGAAAATCTGTGACATGACCTGAAAATTGCTGTCCACCAACTTTATCTATTTGGGAGAGTTGAAAGTCAAAATTTGCATGGAGGAATAGGAGAAAATGCCAAAATCAAAATGTGCATGTCATGGAGAGACAACAATGCACTATGTATTGACTCTAGGGGACTCAATACTTTTCAATTAAGCAGTGTTTAGATTTTTTTTTAATTTTTAAATAATTCTGGGGACATCTAAACAATTTATTTAACTTTAATTCTGTAGAGAATTCTTTAGTTTTTTCTATACACTGAGATACTATATGAGATGATAGACAATAGACAGAATTTCAGCTTTCATTTCCTGATATTTACATCTAGCTGTGTTAAACAACTTAGAACATTGCACATCAAAATTAACAAGAAATGCAGTCTTCACAGGCAAAAACCAGGGCACAAACCAAGAGTAGACATTCAGAGCTATTGATTATTTAAACAATCCATCTAAAAGGGCACACCTGAAAACAACATGAAACACCTGTCTGTCACATGTTCCAATATTTTTGATCACTTGAAAAAATGGCTGGGTTCAAACAAAAGGTGCCATGTTCTAAGTTGTTTAACATATCTAGATGTAAATATCAGGAAATGAAGCTAAATGAAGCTAAATGAAGCGAAATGAAGCTATTCTGGTCTATCGTCTCATATTCGTCCTTTGATCTCAAACCTAAATGTCTTCAGTGCATAGCAAAAACACTGTCTATTGGCCTAAGCTTCCAACATTCAACTAGATGAATTTGGTGTGTAGAGAAATTGGACAAGGTGGATTTGAATACCCTTTTTCCCTTACCATGCCCTCTACCATTCAAGTGAACATGACTTTTTGTCAGGCAGATATAAATCACATCTGGGGTGGCCACTGCTTAAGGTCTTTCTCTCTGATTAGGGATTTGATGGGATTGTTGCTTCTAATGTAGTTAGAGGATCTCAGGGAACACTTGGGTTCGGCAGAAATGCTGCACTCACTGTTGTCGTCTTTTTGGTCAGGATTGGGCACCAGGCGGCAATTATCAGGGCCTGGGGGAAGGAAGTCAGGGATGCCATCATTATCATCATCATCATCACACTCGTCACCCAGTCCGTCTTTATCAGTGTCCAACTGGGAGCTGTTTATCACCAGTGGACAGTTGTCCTTTGAATCCTGATGTCCGTCACCATCACTGTGTAGCAGGGGATTTAAAATATAATAGTGTAATATGGCATACACAAGCACTCCATTGGGGAAAAAAGGAAATGGAGTTACACCTAAAGTGACACAGTGCTTATGTGGAGGCTAAGACTGACATTATTTAAAGTTTATACAATCAAGGAATGCTATCTTCTCAACTTAAGTGCTATGCTAAGGGTGGGACCAGACAAAGTAAGCTATAAACAGAAAGTTAGAAGTAGTTTGGGCATGTAGTTAAAAAAGATTGATCGTTTTTCATACCTGTCTTGATTTGTGTCACAAGAGTCTCCGACAAGATCATTGTCAATGTCCGACTATAAGAAAAAGGAGTGGAAAAGATTTAACCAAAATCGAAAAGTGATTTCAATAATCATTGTCATGTGTTTGGAACTACTTTTGCAATATTAATGGTTTAATTTGAGGCTCTGTACTTGGAATTTGGAAATGTTAGATTATAGGTGGAGTTGGGGTTGAGAAAGATTTCTCAAAAATTGTGAAATAATGACTGTGCTTTGGGAAAGTCATGCCTGGTTGGGGTTGGGAATATCAGGGCAGCTGTCACAAGCATCTCCCACTCCATCTCGGTCTCGGTCCTGCTGGTCCCGGTTTTTCACTCGTTGACAGTTGTCCAGGAAGTTTTTAATACCTGTGTGCCAGTTACAAAACACATGAGAAACTCAGTATCCAATCAGACATACTGAAAAAACTCGTCAATATAAGATTTTTTTTTACTGTTCAAAACTGTGAGAGGAGAGACTTCAGACCTCAGAACGAAGAGGAAAAAAAAGAACTAAAAGAGCCGAAAGGTTTCGTTTTGCTTACTGAGGTAAAGGTTAGAATTAGGTTTAGGTGTAGGCATAGCAATAATTCATTAATTGGCTGCAAGGTCCTCACAAGAATGGGTGTGTGTGTGTGTGTACGCAGTTTCTCACCATCTCCATCCATGTCATCATCACATGCATCCCCAAGGCCATCTGAATCAGTGTCCCGCTGGTCTGGATTCTCAATGGTAAGGCAGTTATCGCATGCATCACCGTGGCTATCCTTATCACTGTTTATCTGATTCACATTTGGCTTCAACCAGCAATTGTCCTAGCACGCACACACATATGTATGTCTCAATAACTCACAGAGGATCAGATGTATTTATGAGCCAAAGAACAAAAAGTTATGAACTTAAGAACAAGCTGTACTACCATCTGTTGATGTTCTCAGATGGTCCTTTGGCCCAAAATGCTTGCTAAAATCAACATAGGATTCATGATCATCTGCAATAAAACAAATGTTTTATGTGTGTACCTGCTCGTTCAGTATTCCATCTCCATCAGCATCTGGGTCGCAGGCATCACCTTGTCCATCTGAATCGGCATCTTCCTGTCCTGAATTTGGCACCATAACGCAATTGTCCTGAAAAACACACACAAATACACACATTTAACACACTGGCATTATCACAAGTCTTAGTCTACCATAGTCATGTTAGTCTACCATAGTCATAGACATTGTTACCTTTTTGCAGGTGGGATCTCGGCAGCGAAGCTTCTCATCTGGGTATCCATCAATGTCAGTGTCCTTTCCACATAGATAGCCATTTCCTGCCCAGCCAATACCACACTGGAACACACGCACAAATATTTAAGAACACAGTTTTACAACTGGATTCAGTTTTGGTGGTTTGTGGTCAGGGTATAGCATTTAGGCATGAAGACAACATTGTGATTGTGTGATCTGACAGATGATGGTTTAGTCTATTTCTTCAGTACCGTGTGTTTGTGTCTGTGTGTGTGTGTGTTACTTAGTTACCTGGCAGGTGATAGTGCCATCTCGTTCCTCAATGCACTGCGCATTCGGATCACAGGGATTCTGCAGCCGATTTCCACAACTCTTCTCTGGCTTACAGCCTCTCACTTGGTCACCAGTGAATCCTGTTTTACAGCCCCCACAGCGATATGAGCCCTACAGACACACACACAGATGCACACACACATGGAGTTGTATTATGCATTTGAAAATGTGTATATCCATGTCTCATATGTTACACAGACAAAAAAAAATAAAAGGCTTTGTCCTAAGGCTAATGTACTAATATAAAGTGCATGTGATGAAAAAACCCAAGTCTCTGCCTACACTAAAAAGTTACAATAGAGAAGAATAGCAGCTGTTACCATAGAGTTCAGGCAGATCGAATTGGCTGTGCAGCCTCCATTATTTGGCCCGCTGCACTCATCAATGTCATCACACACCTGTGGTTAGAATACGGGTTGCATATCAATATAATCAGTCATACCAAAATCAAGAAACACATTTACAACAAAACCATGCGAATGTGTAAACACATAAACTAGGGGTGTAAAGCAATACTTTAAATGCAAAATCTTTATTTGTATAGTGCTCCAAATATCTATATCTGTATCTGTATTTTGGATTTATTTGCATTCAACTTAACTTGGAAGTGGGAATTTGGAACTTGGAATTAAGTCATTTTCAACCGTTTTACAGTGATATAGATTTAACAAGATAATATCTCAGTGAGTTGATTGAGTGAAAGCAAATACTGGTATACTATACAGTATAACTCATTTGAAAGTAAAGAAGTGCTACTTTGTTTAATGATGATGTGAGCAGCCATGTTAATTTGATTAATTTGAATTTCACATGCTGAACTCAGGGTTGAGGAGACCTCTTCGACTTTCTGAGTAGGAATTCTGAGTTGAGGGGTGTTTTCTTTGCTTTTTTCTAGTCAGACGTCGGAAGTTCCAAGTTACGAGTTCTAGCTGAACACAACATTAAACTTGAAGTGGGCGTGGCTTCATGAAAAAAATAACTATGAACGATTGGTCTCAAATAGAGATATGCACAGGATGGTCACGTTGTTTTTTTGTTTTTTTTTACTCTGCTTGAAAGGTTTTTATTTCTGTTTGTACCTGCCTACAAAATTTTCTAATGAATTTAGTTTCTAAAATGTAAACAAACCACCATGACCCTCATCATGTAGTTATTAAGGATTGCTGCAAGGATTGCTGCATAAACATGGTCTTTTTATTTGAGCTTTGTATCTGATAGCTCTCTCACCCCCGCATGAAAGTAAAAATCGTGCAATTTTTTTTTTTTTTTGGGTGCATCCCACGGATACCAGTCCCAACGCACAGCTTTAGTCTCAACCAGATGCCCTGTGAACATTTCTGGCAAGCTTCTTAAAAAATGAACAGTGCACCTCCTATTTATATTTGCATTTGTATCCATTTAAAACACATGATCTGTTCAATCCAAATAATGTATTCATAGCTAGTTACATCCCTAATATACACCAACCTGTTTGTGTGTCTGTGCAAAGGCCGCTCCCACACCTTCCACTGGTTGGCCGGTGTATCCGCTAGGACACGCCTCACAGTGGAACCCTGGAGCCGTGTTCACACATTTCACACCCGGGAAACAGGGGTTAAACTGGCACTGTAAAACACACACACACACACACACACACACAAAGGGTTCAAATACAGGATATGTTCATAAGGGAAATATTAACCAGGGGGGTAAACAAAAATCGATACTTCTGAGAGTAGTAATAAACAATGGATGATTTTCAAGATATAGGTCATAGCCTTAGAGTGTTATGTGAATTAGTAACTAGATCGTGAAAATCGGACATATATATCAGAAGATAATTGTCATTTAGTCCAAGTATGACTGAATAGTTTGTCATCTTTAGTGAATTAGTGACGTGTTACCTCATCAACGTCATCACAGCTGTAGCCATCTCCAGTGTATCCATCAGGACAGGGGCCACACTCCACCCCTTCCTCCGTCTCGATACACATGTCAGGACGGAAACACACACCAGGAGCACACTGCTGCTTCACCGTAGTACCACCCAACCCTGCAACACAACCACCCAGATGTGCACATTTAGTGAGGATAATCACTCATTAAAACATACAAGATAAACAGTGACTTTGCAATAAGGTGACTGAGTGACTGCCTTTGAGGCTCTATTCTCCAAATCCAGCCCTATAGGACCACAGCACTGGATTAGTTACTAGGATGTCTAAGCATGCAAATATCAGGTCTGTTAGAGTAGGAAAAACACTGTGCAGTACTGGTCTCTGAAAAAAAAAAAAAAACTTGCTGCTGGTGCTTTGGGCTATTTTGACTTGTGGTTAGACCATTTGGTTACCATATGTGGAGACAAATGTTAGGGTCGGCTGGTTGAATCTCTAAACATACCTAACCTTTTGGTTAGAAAAGTGTCTTACCACATGCTTGACACTCCGAGATTGTGTTTCTGAGGAAGGCAGTCTCTTTCACCTGCAAATACAAACAAATAAGGTTCAGAATAAAAGAGAATCAAATAAAAACATAATATAATGGGAGAATATAGACTCAAATAATACATTACCTGTTGAACAAGCACATCCTTCAGCTCATTTATGACTTTGGTGAGCTCTAGCATCTGATTGGTCAGCTGTTTAGTATTGAGCCCTGAAAAAAATTTGAGTTACATCAGGCACAAAGTTTCCAAAAGTATAAAGGTAATCTTTGGTGGTAAATAAGTATTAAAAATTGCTCTAGCATTATATATATATATATATATAATCTTTTCTTAGGTATTATATTCATATACAGTCAGGTCCATAAATATTGGGACAGTGACACAGTTTTGGTAATTTTGCCTCTGTACACCACCACAGTGGATTTGAAATGAAGCAGTCAAGATGTGACTGAAGCGTAGACTTTCAGCTTTAATTCAAGGGGTTTAACAAAAATATTGCATTAACCGTTTAGGAATTACAGCCATTTTTTACAGAGTTC
>CM040468.1:17389059-17418863 GCA_022758105.1 Pangasianodon gigas | reverse complement strand
CTCTGTAAAAAATGGCTGTAATTCCTAAACGGTTAATGCAATATTTTTGTTAAACCCCTTGAATTAAAGCTGAAAGTCTACGCTTCAGTCACATCTTGACTGCTTCATTTCAAATCCACTGTGGTGGTGTACAGAGGCAAAATTACCAAAACTGTGTCACTGTCCCAATATTTATGGACCTGACTGTATATATATTATATTCAGTTAACTGGATCCTGGTTAGGATTCTAACTTTATCAAGTGTTATTTTAATTTGTCTCTACCTAGTGTCTGTACGGAGTCGCTCTGGTGGCTGTGGCAGCCCTGCAGCGATGCAACATTCTCTACCGAATCACCATAAGCCAGTTTCAGCTCCTCCAGCTCCTCCTGCCAAACATTGAAAAAAGCATGCTTGTAAGGAATATATATGCAGTTTTATGATATGTGTGTATATATATATATATATATATATATATATATATATATATATATATATACATGCACACACATATGTATGTATGTATGTATGTACACTCATGAGCCACTTTAATAGGAACACTTGAACACCTGCTCATTCATGAAATTCACAAAATCAGAATGGGGGAAAAAATGTGATCTCAGTGACTTTGACTACTGATTTTTTTTTTCACCATTCTGTGTACACCTTTGAGACTGTTGTGCATGCAAATCCCGGGAGATTAGCAGTTTCTGAAATACTCAAACCAGCCCGTCTGTCCTAAACAGTGGTCAAAGTCACTGAGATCACATTTTTTCTCATTCTGATGTTTGATGTAAACATTAACTGAAGCTCTTGACCTGTATCTGCCTGATTTTATGCATTGCGCTGCTGCCACATGGGTGATTGGATAATATCATGAATGAGCAGATATAAAGGTGTTCCTATTAAAGTGACCGGTGACTGAAGATGTAGTAAAAGTTAAGGGAAGTACAGAAAGTTTCCAGAAACACCGGATATTTGAGACAAAAATGCTTCTAAAGCTGTACGTATCCCTTTAGGAGCACTTTACTTGCACAGCTGATGAAGTGTCATGTACAACATTGTTTTATTTAGCACTTTGAAATTACTCCCTGGATAGTATATAAATGTATTTAAGCATGTAAGCATGTGGAATTGAGTGCACTGTGTGTATTCACACCTATTTGTGTATTCCTTTGTTAGTGTGTCTAGTTGTTTTTGTGCTTACCTGTGCTTTTCTCTGCATGGTTTTCAGCTCCACACCCTGGTTGTTATTGAGCCCATTGAACACTGCTGGTAAATCTCTCAATGTCTCCACCAATCGGCAGTCCACATACAACTCCACCCCTGGCACTGGCAACGTTGCCTGGCCAGGTGGAAAAGACCCCTGGCTATATGGAACCTCCAGGCCCTTCAGGTGAAAAAGGAGATGGTGCTTCTCTCCGTCCGCCAGTTTGAGGTTGTTAAAGGTGACAGTGGCCATCCTGCCATCAAGGCGCAGGTAACGCAGTGTAGCTAGTCATAGAAAGAGAGAGCAAGAGATATGGGATTGAAATGCATAGATGGTAATAATGGCAAGGAGAGAGAGAAGAAGAATGAAAAAGAGAGAAATCAGTGGAATCAGTTCAGAGGTTGTACTTCAGCAATGCAATGCAAACATGATTTTACCTAAATGTTTGTTCAAATTGTATAAATACCATTAAAACATGCTCACCTTTGTTCAGTTTACCCAGAATGGTGAACTCAAAGTATTTGCTGTTGTCTCGTGGATTATAGAGCCCAAAAACTGTGGTTCCAGTTCGGGGTTGCAGGCGGAATGTTGCAAGCAGGAAGAGCTCCATTACTCCCTGTTCTGCCAAACCTCCATGAAGGAGATCTGGCAAACAGTCTGGTGATGTCAGGAGGTTATACACTGCAGAGGTAAACAGTTTTATTTTAAATGTGGGAGCAGGAAATGGGGACTGTGATAAAGGATTTTTAGTCATTTGTTGTTTAGCCAAATGCATATGGCTTTGAAGAAAGTGTGTAGCTGCTAAACAGATTGAACTCAACCTTGACATTGCCTGTAAAAGTGTCCATAATTCTCTGCAGATAGCCACCATGCACCAACATACCAAATTTAGTGGAAAGCAGCATTCTAACAGTTCTCCAGGAATTACTGTTATGAAAGTGGAACATGAGATTTGACATAGGAATGGATCATCAGTTAACGCTTTTTAATAGAGGCCAACAAAATGGAATTTCCACCTGTTTTGGGGGGTGTCTGTGTTCAGCATTGAATTCATTTGTAATGTCACACTCCACAGTAGTGGTTAATGGCTCATATGAAAGTAGACACTCAGGGCTTTAAGAATGTTCAGTTTCATCTGTATTTCTGTTCTTTTTTTTTTTTTTTACCTAGCCTACTAGATTTAAATTTTATATTTTTATTGTGGCAGTGGTATACCGTGTTCTACTACCAAAAACGCTTCAGTTATGCTGTCCGTTTTATCTCTGTACCAATGTTATTGTGGAGAGATGTGAATTATTTTCTCAGCAGGGGACTCACACCCCTCCCCTTTCCCAACGCCCTGCTCACCAGCAGCTAAACACAGAGTCACGATACTCTACACACAGAAACCCAACAGTGTCCTGAACAATCTTGTAGCAGACTTGTGGCAATAAAACAATTCATTAGTTTATACTGATTTAAAATGTCAGATAAGTTGATTTCCATTCTGCCAATGGAATGGAACACCAGTTTACTGCAAGAAAGGGTTAATGGTTTGAGGCCCCTTTGCATAGATGATTCCAGAAATATTAATTAGGTAGGTTCCAGCGTGCAAAGGGAAGGGATGTTTTATCAGAATTTTTAACCATAAATTAAGATGTCCTGCAAGGATTTAATTTAGGTCCTATCAGATTTCCTATTTAAATAATATATCCTTTCTCTGATAAATGTAGAGTGTGATAAAACATCAGCAGTTCTTTGTGCTTTCTTAGGTTCATTCTGAGGAAATAGCATTCAGATAAAGTAATCCCAACTCCTGAAATAGACCTCCAGAGAACTTTGACATTCAACATAATTATTAGGTTGGATCATTTAAAATATTTAATTAGAAGCCTGTTTTTACTTTTCTTATTAGTTGTAACCTCAGTCTTTCAAGCGTCACTGAGGTCTGTAATAATTAAACCTGAAATTAAGTGTACTGAAAACTAACTCAAGTAAACCCATCAGTAGTCTACATTTTTAATGTTTATTCAGATTGACTCTTATTCAAATAGACTTCTATTTTACTGAAAGGGATTCATTTAAAGTTTCCAGAAGTTAGCTCCTTTGACCTGTGGTACCAATGATTTCATTGCCTGAAACTGCAAATACAGATGTCTATTGTTATGGCGGTGGCTATTGGCCATTGGCTGTTGGACCCAGAACAGGGCTGTTATTTATGTTTCCGTTTATTATAATAAAGGTGTGTGTTGAGGCAAGTCCAGCAGCCGAGTTCAGACTTTCATGTTTCATTTAAGCCTAGACCCAACTTTTTTCCAGTCTGTTGGTTAAAGTGCCATACCTGTGTGCAAGCTTTGGCAAGTCCCTAGATCGTTTCCCCCATTCATGCTGGTTCATGTGCCTGGTCAGGGCTTTTTCTGCTCTCTCCAAAGCTAATATTTTCATGTTTGTGTTTGTTGAGTTGGTTGCTGTGCTGTGGTTGCTGTGCCATTACCTTTACGAGCACCTAATCAGTTCTAACTACTGTCTGTCTTTCTGGCCACTGAAGGACTGAAGAGCTTTTTGGGTTCTGAGACCAGGGGTAGTACAATACAGAGGTAGAAGAAGCACACTATGACCGTATCAACTTTCTCTGTAAATGAAAGATGAATGAAAAGAACTTGAGGTCAACCTGTTGAACAAATCAAAGCTTGGCACCAGCTGCTGTGACCAATCATGAATGTCTACTACTTTAAGTCTGTGCACTCAAGATTGTTTGCATGCAGACAGTTAAAGATCGCTAACATATGTGCTTTGCTTGTGTGTGCGCAACACATTTCAGATCAAATCCAGATGACCATGAAGCCCAAAGGATGAATTTAATTAAACCTCTGATTAGATGTTAACCAGAGCAACTGGCCATTCAAACTTGCACACAACAATAATATCATCTTACGTTTTTTTTTTTTTTTTTTTTTTTTTATAAGGGAACACTAGGTATAGATTTTATGATCAGGAATAATGTATGATTTATGGCAGATTGAGGCAGAATTTTTGAGAATTTATGTATATTTAGGTATGATGTGTCGATGTCAGCATTTGTGTTATTTGGATTTAATACAATCATTTGATCTCCTCAGTCCTGCTAAAATCATCATGAGTTTAAACTGAACACAGCTTAGGTCATGTATGCAGTTACTCTGTCTGTCTGTCTGTCTGTCTGTCTGTCTGTCTTTCTCTCCCTCTCTCTCTCTCTTTCTCTAACACACACACACACACAAACTTGGCAGTAACCAGAGCCGAATCACTTTGATGACTTACAATGATTATAAGTTTCATAAACCATCTCAGCTAAACAAGTTCAGACTACTTGAGGATGGTCAGAAGGATAAAAAGAGAGAATGAACATTATGAGAAAGAGAGACTGAATGTCTCTGAAAGACAGAATGAACATGAATGAAATGGGAAACAAATTAATGTATTGTTATATTGGGCAATGAAAGTTCTTTAAAGTTTCTTTAAGGTGTTTAAGGTAGTGCTATGTTTTAAAAATTAATATAAAATATTATAATGTACTATAAGGCTTTGAAGGTAATAATAGGAATGTTATAAAGTGTACTCACCGGTTGACTCAGCATCCACGGCTGAATTTAAACTGAGAATTAGAGATATGGCTACGAGAAGCTGCATCCTCCCTGTCATCTTTCACACACACCCTGTGTGTGCTATCTGTCCTGTGATGTGTCTCTAAGCTTGATTAGTTTGTATATATGTATGTATGTGACTTAAATATCCAGTAACTGTCTAGGTAGTGATGATTTCCTCTGCAGCCAGTTGTTCTGCTTCCCTTCAAAGTTCTCTCGAAGTGTCTCTAAGGGAGAAAAGAGTGGGTTATGTGCTCCTGTGTGTATTTAATGATGTGTGTGTGCGCGTGTGTGTGTGTGTGTGTGTAAAAGAGTGAGGTAACGGGCTGTCTATCACATTAGAGCAGCTGTGGTGGGCGGAGTTATGAGTTTAACAGGCGGCCCCATGCTGTGGGGGCGGAGCCAGGATCGGCTGCCTTAAGTCATGTCTGCAATTGTTTTGGCACCGTTTATCAGCTTTCATTTGTTTCCCATCACTCTCACCCTTTCTTCATCTCACCTTTCATCTCCTTCTCATGTTTATACATATTTTCATTGCTCAGTCATTGACAGGTGCTAAAAATGGATGTGATTCGGGATTTTGGGAAAAGACTGCTGGATTGAGATGTGATGTTCCATGAATCTTAGCCACTGCAATGTTCTGTGTGATTCGTAGAAAATATTGCACAAACTTTGTTCTTATACTATAATTTACCACATTGATCTCATCTCATTTTTTAAAGAAGGAGATTAAATTGCATCCATTAAGTGCATAATTTTTGTAGTGAAACACATAAGCAAATACTACAGAGAATAATTGTGGCTAATTTTCCCTGAAAAACTGTTAACTCATTTGTAATTGATGCCTAATGGCCAGTTGTTGGGACAGTCAATTCTTCAGGTTTGTAAAGTAATCTCTAAATCTGTATAATTAAAGGGTATGATTTGTGCTTATGCATTAGCACCAGCAACTTGAGTAAAAGTACTGCTACTGTAGTAATGATTTACTTGCGTAAAAGTAAAATGAGTGATCAAGAAAACTGCTCAAGTAAGAGTAAATAAGTTGTCTGGTGTGTAATAACAAATTATTGTCTTACATGTCTACAACTGACCCAACTAACCCGAAAATATCTATAGTTCTATATCTGAGGAGTGCGTAGCAACAGTTATGTTAACTAATCAAGTGGGCTAGGGAATACCACCTCATTTATCAACAGTATACACAGAAAGATCACATTAACCAACTTAGCCAAATGCAGTTGGGGTTTCAGTAGCTTGCTACGTTTATTAGCTGTCTAGCTAGCTCATATTCTTTCATACATGTTTCTCGTTACATAGTTAGCTATTTAGCCCCTTATACATTATCCTGAGTGCTACCTATAGAAGCACTTAGATATATTTAACACAACAGTCAATTGCTAACAAATATCAAAGTGATATCTTCAGTTTAATATAGAGATTTCATATGTAAAACATCAAAAGATCTGGCTAGCTAATGGCTTACTTGTACTTGGCAGGTCTGAGCTATGAAATACCGATACATCCATGAGTTTTGAGTTTCATAATTTACAGATTATCACACTATTTCGTTTGAAGCATTTAAAACTGAAGATACCTGATACATTGGGCCAGGGGTGCCCATCTGTCTTCACTGTCTCAGGCATTGCTGCTGCTAACTAAAGCATTTGGTGCCTGAAGTGTGAACTTTTGTCAGGAAACTGCTTTATTTTGATTGGGTCTTGAAATGTAATTTAGTTGAAAATTTGCACATACTGTCTTTTAATTGGCTTAGTGCCTTCTGTGGGTTAAATCCATTATTTTGTTTACTCTGTAACAATGCTCAAAAATAAATTTAGTGAAATTTATTTTATTTAAAAAAAAAAACTCGATTAAAAGTACTATGATTTAATTATACTCAGAATAGTACCGTTACAGTCAACCATGTACTGAAGTACTGTAACGAGAGTACGTTTGTTAGTTTCCACTATTTGTTTCCTGATTACCACTACAGACTTGTGAACACAGGTTTGATGGCATGTTGAGACCATAAAAGCGTTGGAAAAGCATAAATATCTTTTTTACTGCAGTGCAGCAGTGATGGAAAGTTGATAAATTTTTTTTTAGTTCAACAAAACTTTCACTCATGTCTTACAGAATTCAACAACTAGTCTTTGGCTTCCATTATAAGTGACTTTTGAGTAAATTGGTTTTCTGTTCTTTCCTAAGTATAGGGCAATGAGTCAAAAATAATTTAGTTGCACATAGAGATGCTGTGGATAGAGTTTAGTATTTGCTGATGTAAGAAGTGGATATTGATAAATTCTGTGTTCACATTTAAACCACACATACACACACACACACACACACAGTGAGAGAGAGAGAGAAAGAGAGAGAGAGAGAGAGAGAGAGCGAGCAAGAGAGAAAATATTCTGACCACTCAGTACATTTCATTGCAGTGGTTTATGACATAATCCCTAGCAGCAGATTCTAATCTGTGTGATCTGTGTGTGTGTGTGTGTGTGTGAGAGAGAGAGAGAATATTCTGACCACTCAGTACATTTGATTGCAGTGGTTTATGACATAATCTCTAGCAGCAGCAGATTCTAATCTGTGTGGTGTGTGTGTGTGTGTGAGTGAGAGAGAGAGACAGAGAGAGAGAGCAAGAGAGAGAGAGACAGAAATTATAGTCTTTATTAGACTGTGCTATGTCATTAAACTCCAGGGCATTGTGGGTATGTCTGGACCCAGGTGCGCTACATTCTAGAATGTTCTGATTCTGTGTGTGACTGGTGTGTGTGTGTGTGTGTGTTACAAGTAGCAGAACAGGGTTTAAGGTCTGCCACTGCATGACTGGCTCGGTTGGAACTGTCAGTAGATCAGCAGGAAAATGAGATGCACACACACACACACACACACACACAGTATCCTTTTGTTCCCACAGTATAATGGTGTAATAGGATGCTGTCGGCTCACTGCAAGACTACCCTGCTAATGACTTTAACATGTGTGTGGGATGTGTGTGTGTGTATGAGAGAGAGAGAGATAGGGGGAGAGGGAAATTATAGACTCATGCATCTGTGCTTGTTTAAAAGTAGACTGTATGTGCAATGTATATCATGCTTGAAAAGGGTATGTGTATGTCTTTATAAGTGTGTTTCTTCAATCACACCACCATGTGATTTAGTACTTGTTGCCATGGTAATTTTAACAACCTATGTAATGGGAAGGGTTAACTCTTTGAATATAGAGGGCCCTGTCATGTTATCCTGGTCCTAAACCTTTCCATGCATCAATTTCTGCTCCTATTGGTCTCTGCTCTTTCACATTCTTGTTCATCAGTCCCTGCTCTTGAACTCTTGAATGGGTGAACAAAAAGAGTAGTCCCAGGAAGAGGAGTCTGTTTCTGCATTCGAAATCGTGTACTCTGACAGTACATACTGCATTCGATTCAGTACCTACTGCTTGGCTGTTGATACAGTACATACTGATCAGTATATGTGTGTAGTATGAATACAATCTGGACATACTACATCCGCCATATTGGCATTGTCATGTGACCTACCTACCTACATCATAGTAACCGCAAAAACTTAAAGAGCCCACCAGATTAGAGCAAATGTTTTTTCCTGTTTAAACCTTCAACAAGTTAACAATTTACTCAGGTGTTGTTAAACAAGTATGGTTTAACCACAAGGAACAAGGAACAACGTTTAATACCTATAGCACTTAAACTTAAAAAGAACCGACACGCTGCCTTCCACCATTTTTGCTTCTGTCAGCTCTTCCGCACCAGTCCCACTGCCTTATGGGGTAGCGCAGTGTCCATTGCTTCCATACTGCAGAATCTCGGTGGAAGCAGTAGGTCTTCCGGGTATTTCTCGCCTACTGTTTTATGAATACTGAGAACTCAGACATACTACTCCTTTGCCCTAAGGCTTTTCGCCTACTATATAGTAGGGTAGTAAGGATATACGGATGCAGCCTGTGTCCAGGCTAATAGTTTTTTTTTATTTGTAGATGCCCATGATTATCTGTTTGATGGTTTGGAATTATTTTTACTAGATGGATTAATTAGCTTGCATGGATGATGGATGCAGATATGACATACTGACGAAACTGAGCAAAACAAAGTCCAACACAAAGTTCTCATTTAACTGTCCAGCCAGCAAAACATTTAGTCACCTCCCAGTTAAACATGTCAAGAGAAAATTAGGAGTAGTATCTTTTATGAGATGTGAAAACATAACACCACATCTCATAGTTGAAACCTTGACCAATGACAATGACTGACATGCTGTCAAGGGCGCAAACACAACATGCTACATTCAAAACCTCTTTAGTAGGGGATAAAGACTATGGCTACACAGAGTTGTCCCTTCCCCTTAGTTGTTAGCTACAACTTTTTAGCCTAGTCTAGGGGTTCCCAAACCTTTTGGGCAAACAACCCCAAATGGACATTATAAATTTTCTATGAACCCAAGGATCAACCACTCTGCATTTTTTTAAATTCTAGATTTATAATATAGGACTACTGTAACATGTGAACATTTTATTATCTAAGTAACATATGTATGTATAACATAAGTGACTAAAAACCAAAGGAATATACCTTGCACTGACTTACTACTCTAGTGGGAAGTGTTGTGTCGTTATAGGAAAATAATCTACGCCAGGGTGGTTGAAGCAGCAGTAACGTGGGAGGCATTATTATTCCCACGCTTGCTGTCTTAAATCGAGACGTTCTAAAAGTGACATCCACTAGATGGCACATCAGAGCCAAAACATCCCAATCCATCAGATTTCCAAGTCGAACTGTAAAATGTTTAGTGGTTTTATTCACAGCAATGTTAAACACACTGACAAGCCCTGTCTCAATTTAAAACTTTCCGCTGTCGTCATGATTATTGTCATGAGCTGTGTCTCAAATTAAAAACTCAAAAGTATTTACTAGAAATTATCTAGAAAGTATCTAGAAAATTCAGAAGCCTGATATGCAAAACAGACCTTTCGGTAGGTTTGAAGGCAACATGACAGATTTTTAAATTTCAAACAGTAACTGTAATAGGAAACCTGGTTAGTGGTAGTACACAATAACAGTCTAGAATAGTACATAATTATGCGATTTGAGACAACGCTAGTTTGTTTAGCAGAGGGCCATGGCCAGGGAAATTTGTCCATTTTTTTTTTTTTTTGCTGAAGTTGCTGAAACTGTATTGTGTAGTGAAGCCCAGCATGTTTAATACCACAACATTGCAGTGTTTTTTAGTACTAAGTGGTTAACAATTGTCTAGGAAGACGATGAATACTGAAGTCAGTGTATCTGATTTTTTTTTTTGTGGAGGTCACATTCCATAATCAAATATCAAATCGAATATCAGATGCCAACATCATAATAACAGGATATTCGAAAGGGTTGCATGAAAGAAGCAACCAAAAAAAAAGCAGAATCTTAACTTCACCATGCCTCACTGAAATTATGTGTTGCTCTAAAATAAGACCATTTGCCATTTCTGCATGTGCTTCATTCACAGTTCTAAATATCAACTATGGGTTAATTGTAGGTCTACTGTATAAATAAAGAGACTATGCAGTTAGCCAACTGGTCTGTTATAGAGCATTAGCTAGCCTGTTATATGGCACTAGATTCTAGTCCTGACCTTTTTTTTTACGTCAGTAGAATCATAGCTGCATTGCTGCGGGCAGTGGGATTCTTTCCTGATGAATCTTACAGCCAGTCGTCAGTATCCACCCTTATTGACGCTACTGCTTTCTTAGGTCGACGTTGAAAAATGCATTCTGTACAAATGTTTCATTAAAGATGAAATAGAAAAATAAGCCTGTAATTCCACACTGGTGTACAAATGTGAGTGATTCAGTTAGTGCTGACTCCATGTGTGTTTTCTTTCACATGTGTGTTATAATCTAGAGTACACCAATATACCCTCATTCCATGACTCTTTTCAGCCAAATTGTTTGTTAAGTGTTTTTCATTCATTCGTTTCTCTTCATTAACCCCTTTATCTTGGTCAGGGTTGCAGTGGATCCTAACTGCAATCCTAAGTCTAGCTTAGGAAACGATAGGTGGTATTTTTGTTCCTGACCTTCGAAGGCAAGCATCATGAGTCCTGTCTGCATTCACTACAACCACACATTTTCCACTCCAAAAGCTTAAACACACACATTAGTACTATGCACTATACTATGTGTGTGTAGTGTGCCTGTTTAGAACAGATAAATATCAACAACCACACATGGGATCCATTACTTAGATAACTGCTCTGGTTCTGTGTTTTGTACACACAGCCCTACTGCACACGTTTGAAGAGTGTGATGGAAAAAGAACAAAGCAGCTCTATGCAAATGAATCATGTAATCTCAGACACAAAACAGTGATTGTATTTTCCACAGATTTAAAACATTTGCACCAATATAATTTAGAATGGTTTTCAATTCATTAATAATCTTTTCATTACATCAAAATCTTCGCAACATATTTAATGCATATGTGTTTACGTTTGTATAGTTGTTGAAAAGCTTGTGTTCATTTTCTAAAGATTAAATGCATGTGTTTGCATGCTGTGCATTGTTATGTAGTTGTATACTCTTAAGGACTGCAGTGTTCTCGCCAAGGCAGGATACCTATTTATTTCAAAAAGCTAAAAGAATCAAAACATTTTCTTGATGTGATATGGATTCTATGTGTTTGTGTGCTCTATGCAACTGAGAGAGCACACTTGACCTTTACTTCTAATACTAATTTCCTGGAAGGTTACAAAAGAGGTTAACTAACATTCTTCAGGAAAAAAAAAAACACATTAAAAAAATTACCTGGAATGAGAAAATGGAGTGAAATACCAGGAAGCACAAAGCATCATTTCCTGTATTGTATTGTAAAAACAGCAAGTAAAACAGCCAGTAAAAACAGTCCTTGCTGAGGGAGCACTGTATTTCCACAGTGATAAACTAACTATTGAAGGCAAAGAGCAAATCTTGTTTTTTAAAAAAAATATTGAACACCATTCTTCCAAAAGATATTCCCTCTATTGGTGTTTTGATGATGATGATGATGATGATGATGGAAAGCACTGTCTAAATCTCCCATGGTTGTTCAGTTGATTTGAGATCTGGAAGCTGTGGAGGCCACAGCATACATCATTTTCATACTCAGCAAACCATTCAGTGACGCGTCGTGCCCTGCAGATGGGGTGTGTCATCCTGGGAAAGACCACATCATTCAGGACAGAAATTTTCATCTATTTACAGTGACTCTTCTCTCTAAGGAGACAAGTGGATTCAAACCATGTCAGCAAAATGCTCCCAAAGCACCAGTTATGTCTATCCACTCATTTATTTGTCACCATCTGTATATGGTGGATGTACCAGATAAATGCCTCATTGAACCCTATGGTACTAGATGGTATCTTTTTTTTTTTTCTGAGACTTTTCTTTAAAACTTGTACACTATGGTGGGTCTCTTCATTGAAACCCCTGCTCAACATTTAACCCTGTATTTTTAGTGTCAGTGATGACACAATTGTCATTTGACTTTTTATTTGTTCATTTATTTTTGTTGTAGCAAACTGCAGGGATTTGTGGGCTGGGGTTTTGTATAAAGATAGGGATAATTGACAGTGACTGGGGGAATTGCACATCAATCGCTGGCACACTACCTTTCGGAAGGCCTGCGTTCTATACACTCTGGGCCCATCCTATAAACTTGGACATTGCTGTCTTTTTGGTTCTGAGATTAAGCAAAGACAAGTTGACTTATTTAGTTCAGCTTTTATCTTGTGTTCTGTATGACTTATAGCCGAGAGTAGCCTGTATTCAATAAACCGCATATGCGAGGTGCCAGACTGACGTCTAATGGTTAGACATCACCTGATCATAAACTTAATACACTCTTACAAAAAAGGATTCCTGAAGGGTTCTTTGGATGGTTAATGGTTCAAAGGGGTTCAAAGGGGGTCTACTTGAAGCCTACTTGTAGCCTTTTCTAAACTGGAAACTGTTAAAGGGTTCAACATAAAACTTTTAAGGGTTTAGCCAGAGGCACAGAAGGACAAAATGAAGAGCCATTTATGGTGCTAGATTACATTTTTTTGGGTACTGTGACATGTATGTGCTTTCTGTGAGACTATACATGGTAAACTGTCTATATACATTAACTCTGAGGCAGTGGAATATGTGGATTAATGGTGTGGTGTCTTGAAGTGTGAGTGTGCGAGTGTGCATTTTTGTCTGTTAATGTCTTTCACAGAGGCTGAAGGTAAAACCTTAGAAACTTCACAGAATCTCCAGCTGTTTTTTTTTTCCTTCCTGTTCGGACATCAGAACATTGCGAAATCATTTTCACAAACAGGAATAGGTCACATATCAGATGTTCAGAAAGATGAATCATTTTTATCATTGTTTTTTTTATTTGTGACATCTGGAATAGTAAAACTAGGATTTAAAAGAGCATAAGAGCAGGCTGCCTAGCTAGTGTCTAGTTGTGAAGCTATATAATAGGTAGAAAAATCTGGTGCCATACAGAATAAACAATATGTTTACATATACCTGTGAATAGCTTTATATGTATGTTCCTGTTCAAGCTATATGTAATACAAATACAATTACAACAACTATAGCAAAAAAGAATATACACTGTCACCAGTTTGGTTTTCACAACTCAAGAAATAACACTGGTCATGTGGAAATGAGCAACACCACAAAAATAAGCTACACAATGAAGACATGAACTTTGACCCAATAATAACAGAAATGTATACACTGAGTTTACAAACTGTTACTAAGATCACTAACATAGCTAAGGCTACCTTATGTGTGACAGTTTATCTCTCATTGCAAATCTAAAATTGAAACATAAAAAGTGTTAAATTATTAAATTAGTTATAAAAGTCCAAAGCAGATGTGAAAATCATGTTTAAATAATCAGAAATTTTTATTGTACACTATTACTGAGAATAAGTGCTGTTTTGGTCCTTTTTCCAACTCCATAGAGAGCAGTAAACTTGCCATCTCATACATAAACCATCTAAACACACGCACACACCATAAACTAGCACATCTCAGATGCACACATTCTCACATGGTGAGGCTACTGTGTGTGCATGTGGGTATTGAATCATATATTTCCTTTGGGGCCTAATAAAAATATACACTCACCATGTGTTTATGCAATGGCTTGTGAATATGCAACTGTATGTTTTATTAAAGAGGAACTTAACCAGCTTTTCAAAATTTCTATATAATCTACTTGCTGACTAAAAAATGCATTATTTTAGAGATGCTTACTATGATTCTTTACAAAGACAAGTATTTAAAGCTGAAGAAGCTACCTCCGAATTCTCTGTGCAAAAGGTTACATGAATACCAATCCACATGGCGCTTATTCAATGACTGGATTCAACATGTTAGGAGATTCGACAATGGCAGTATTTTGGTTTCCAGTGATCCAGAAATATGCTATGTGTCTCATTTGTGACTCCTTTCTTTTGTCTATAGCCTACCATACACTATATAGCCAAAAGTTGGTGTAGACACCTCACCATCACACCCATATGTCCTTTTTGAACATCCCATTCTGGATTTTGGAGCGTGGCTGTGGGGATTTGTCCATTCAGCCACAAGAGCATTAGTGAGGTTAGGCACTGATGGCAGGTGAGGAGGCCTGGGGGGCGCAGTGGGTGATACAGTTCATCTCAGAGGTGTTCAATGGGGTTGAGGTCAGGGCTCTGTGCAGGCCACTTGAGTTCTTCCACTCCAGCTTTGGCAAACCATGTCATCATGGGCCTCGCTTTGGGCACCGGGGTATTGTCATGCTGGAACAGGTTTGGGCCTCTCAGTTCCAGTGAAGAGAAATTGTAATGCATACAAAGACATCCTATACAATTGTGTGTTTCCAACTTTGTGGCAACAGTTTGGGGAAGACCCACATATGGGTGTGATGGTCAGGACAGCACAACTGCCACAATAAAATTGTAAAATTTAAACCTAGTAGGCTTGGTAAGAAAAAAGAAATACTTATGAAAAACTGCAAATTCTTAAAGCCCTGAGTGTCTACTTTTGAGCCATTAACCACTATTGTGAAGTGCGACATCACAAATAAATTCAATGCTGAACCCCAAAACACTTTTTGGCTTCTGGTAAAAAGAGTTAAATTATGCTCAACACACAGAGAGAGAGAGAGAGAGAGAGACAGAACATTCAGTACTCAAGACCTGAATTTCGCTTATCTATGGACCTAGCCAATAAGGGAGAGACATACAAAGTTACATGGAATTGTTCGTGCATTTTTGTCAAAATAAAAATGAATGACATTAGCCTTTATGAACCTAGCTGTCACTGTGGTTACTGGGAAATGGATTGAGTCTGTAGCTGAATCTGAAATGACACCCTAGCCCTATAACCTACACAAGGTAGTTGTGTTTATACCGTAATTACTCTACCATATGTGAACTAGGAGGTTATTTGACATTTAGATGAAGCAGACACCTGGACACTGAGGCAGTAACATAATGTTTAAAGGCTTCCTTACACATATAATATTTGATATATTATTAATCAAATACCAGAGCTGTCAAGAAGGCATACCGCATACAAGAGGACATTACAGCCTTCTTCACTAAATACACTTAGGTTTGCAGTATGAATCCAGGTTAGAGATGTGGTGAAAATAAAGGCTGTTAATGTTAATGTTAACTCACTGTTAATGTCAAGAAGGAATTAAGTAAGGAATAAAACACAACAGTGTGTTCTGTTATAGGAAAATAATCAAATGGTGTGATTTGACCCCAACACGAAGCAGAGTTACCACCCTGAAGGTAATTATTTTTCTATAACAGCATGTCTATACGTATTTTATTCCACTAATTCCACAACAATTTGCCAATGACTCCAATTTTTAATTGATTACTGAACGACATCATACCTGTAAGCATTTCTAGTTACATTTAAATGTTGCATCTTGTTCATGAGACAAGTTAATTGCTGTTAACACTTACATGAAAAAAGCTATAAACAGCCATTCCCTCAATAGCATCTATTTTTTCTCTCTTGACATTAATAAGACAAATCAAAAAACAACAAAAAATGCAGCATGTCTTGTTACCGAGAAACCAGAAAGTGCAAAGTCCTCTGGCCTGAAGGCTCTCCTGTGGTGGAAAACATACTGGCATTACAAAGCGCTGACACTGAAGACTTCTTCATAAATATTAAATAAATATCTCCTTACAGAAAGTTACACTATATCAAAAATTATATGTTAAACAGCACAATTTAACATGCTTATTATTTGGCTTTGGCCTGGAGTGCCCCCTGTCCTGGACATTTGAATGTTTACACTGCTCTAACACACCAACTTCAACTCAGGAAAGGCTGGTAATTAGCTGATTAGTTGAGTCATGTGCGTTTGGAGCAGGAAAAGCACTAAAATGTGCAGTAAAGTGGGTACACCAGGACCAGGGTTAGGTAACTGTGGCTTAGATTATGTGGAGAGTCTGCCATACAAGACTCTGTGAATGAGTTGAATAAGAGCATTAATATAAACCTGATCAGAATTATAGCAGGCACTACTGTAAGAGGGTGGCACGGCACAGAGTGTAGCGGCACATTTCCAATGTCCCTGATTTGATCCTGAGTTCGGGGTCACTCTCTGTGTGGAGTTTTGCATGTTCTCCCCCATGTCAGTGTGGGTTTCCTCGTTCCCTGTTGTCCTCCCACCTCCCAGAAAACCTGTCGGTATGTGGATTGTCCCTATAATAAATTGTCCTTAGGGTGAAGGAGTGTATGATGTGTGTGTGCATGGTGCCCTAAGGTGTATTGCCACCTCACCAGCAGTGTTCCCAGTACAGGCTCCAGATCCACCAGTTACTGAAGATGAATGAATGAACAACTATCAAAGTTATAGAAAATGAATCAACACTTTCTGACCAATCAGAATAGAGAATTCAACAGCGCTGTGATGTTTCCAGTACAGTTTAGTGATTTCTCTGAATCAACTCACCATTTCAGGACCAGAGCATTAGGCCAGAGGAGACCTAACTACACTGGTCTCTCTTGTAATGGCTCCAGTGGAGCCACTGCTATCTTTCTAATGTCACTTAGCACTTAGTATGTTATTTACATACACAGTATATGGGAGCGACCAAGTCTGAGAATGGCCATCGTTGAACATGTGACTCTCTCATACTGAATTTCCCGCAACCTGGGAAACCACGTGACGCGTTCCCGGAAGCTGATTCGACGTTGTGTCTCGTTGCTGTTCTAGTCTCTGGTGATGTGGTTTGGCGCTCTGAGCTCTTATCGCCCTCTGGTGGTCAATATTAACCCGACACCATAACTTCATATTCACAAAGAGACCGTATTCACCTCAACATTTTCTCTCCTGCTATTCCTCACTTTCTGTGGTCGGTAGTTTCTGAGTACATGGAAAATAAGGATTACTTTAAAAATCCTTAAAATATTTTAAATCTGGAGATAACCTTGTATTTTTAAAATTAATTTTTAAATTATTATTATTATTATTATTTATAAATTAGATGTAGTATGCAAAACCCCCTAAATTCTAAACTATAAACTATATAAATAATATGAAATCTATTTTGTGTATCCTATAGCCTTATTCCTAAAAATCCAGAAAGCCGTTACTAAATTCCAAATAAGCGAATTATATATACAGATCAAAAGCTCATGAATCACTCGAAAGGATTCAGGACCCATTTCGGTGTTACACCTAAAGCAAACCCGGATGTCTTTTAGTGCTGCACCAATTCCTTTTCCGCCCTCTTTCGACTCTCATCTGGAGAAAAGATGGTGAGTCTTTGGTGGCCTCATCGCCAAAAATCGTCTAACATCTGCTCTTGGTCACTTTAATATAGTTGTTTCGGTGTGGTTTTTATGTTATAATGATATTTAGAGTCTGTTGACTGGGATATTGGGGAGGATTGAGTGTAAATACTTAAATTAGATAAGATTTGTTGTAATGTAATGGCTAGCTAGCTTACGTTAGCCGTCTCTGCAGTAGACCAAGGCGGCTAGCGTTTATGCTAGCGACATGGTCAAGCGGTTTCATTTGGGTTTTACATTTTGAGAAATTATTTTAACGTTATAAAATCCAGTTTTTGTTTAGTTGTGTATGTGTTTGTATATATAACGCCTGGCTATTTTTGTGGACGTTTCTTTACAGAAAGTTAGCAAACACTTAGCTTTCACTTGTCTGTGTAGAAATATTCGCTAGTTGTTCAGTTAACATTGCGTTAGATAAACTTAATGAATGCTAGGATTCCGCCTCAGAGTATTAGCATACCTGTTAGAGGGCTATGAAGAGATGTGAAAGACCTCATTTAACGTGGTTGTGTCTGTGATGAACCGCCTGTTAGACTCCAAAGCCATGAATCCTTACCTGAGCTGTTAACTTTTTTTTCTCTCTTTAGACGAAGGGTACGTCGTCTTTTGGAAAGCGTCGCAATAAGACGCACACTCTGTGCCGCCGCTGCGGCTCCAAAGCCTATCACCTGCAGAAATCTACATGCGGCAAGTGCGGCTATCCTGCCAAGCGCAAGAGAAAGTGTGAGTACTACACTCTGTACAGTCCACATCTACGGAAGCCCTAAGAGACCATGCATTAGTATTATTTCTTCTTTCTTGTTTACTCGTGATCTCGACTTAATTCTCGTGATGTGAACTTAGTTTTCTTGTAATCTCGACATAAGTTGTCATCTGGACAAAAATTAGTGGTTTTCTCGTAATCACGACTAAATTTTCTCGTGATCTCGACTTAACAAAAGTTGTTTTCTCGTGATCCCTTAATTATCTTATCTCACCATAAGTTGTTTTCTTGTTATCTGGACATAAATTAGTGATTTTGTCGTGATCTCGACTTAATTTTTTTGTGATATCCACATAACAGACGTTTTCTTGTGATCACGACTTAATTTTTGTGTACTCTACATGTCTTTGTTCAGGAGGCAGCAAAAGCTTAGCACAGTCCCGCAGCATCATAGATGAAGAAATTCATTTTTATTTTGATCAGAGATTCAGCAAAGCTGAAATAGCTTTATGTCTGTCAGTGATTGACAACTTCCACATCAGTGTCCGACACTTAAAAGAGGCTATTGGGTCTACACCCCTCTCTTACTGCAAGGATAAGGTCTATTTCTACAGCGGGCAGTTTTTACATTCGTGAAGTCGATGGCGTAGATGCCAAGGTGCATGCAACACCAGTCCCATTCACAAGGTGTGAGATTTTCTTGTGATAAAATTACGTAGTGAGAAAACAGCTTTTTGTTATGTCAAGATCATGAGAAACCAAGCAAGGGAAAAAAAAATTATAATGCATGGCCTCTTAGTGCTTCCATACATATCAGTTCATCATGGTGTATTTTTTTATTTTGGAAATGGTGAGTTATCAGTGGAACAGGGCATAAATACGCCTCATTGTAATGTGCTGTAGAATTGTTTCATGCTAATTTAAGAGCAGAGGTATTTGGGAAGGTTCAGTTGCACAAAATTCCTTGCTTACAATACAGTGGTCCAGTTCAGAAGCTAAAACAATCAGTGGTGACAACGTTTGTTTAGCCATTAAAAGTAGTTGTTTTTTTCTCTCTATGCTGCTTCATTACCACTTTTGACTTGAGCCTTAGACCATGAACAGATGTGATGTCTGTTTTGAACTTGAAGTGGTGAATAGTCATATTTCTCTGTCCAGTCATCTTCACATTGTCAATTTGTTGTCAAAAAAGTCATGTCACTTAACTAATCAGACCAGAGCAAGTAAATGAAATAAAATAATAAAACAGAAGAACTGCTACAGCAGCTGCCATGGTTCATGTTGAAACACAGCAGGAGTTGCTGGCTTACTGCCTTGTGTTGATTGGTATTTCTACAGTGTTTTCAGTGCTCAGATACATCCGCTGAAATGCTTTGTAGGGTCCACATCCTCACCACTGTCCACCGATTGTCGACACCTGTGCTAGACCCATTCATTTTTGGTCCTTTATGGGCAAGATCCTCAGATTTTCTTGTAACTTGCTCTAGTTAGTGTGTTGGAAGTAGATCACCAAATGATGCTGCAAGACATGCTGCATTACAATAATATTGACCAGTGTGCTGTTGACACATGATGCTTTACAAGAAGGCAGACCTGCTTAAATCTTTGCATTTGAACAGAGAATCAACAGAAACACATTTTAAACCTGCAGCTGTTTGCGTGAAGTGCAGATATATTTTTTTTTTAACCTGTGGTGTTTGCTGTGTAGTGATCATATAAGAACCATGGCATTTGGTCTTTAATTTTTGAGTCTTTAAAGTTGTAAATTTGTTCCAATTCACCACTACATCTGCTTGTAGTTTAGGTAAATGTAAATAAACAGAATATGCAGTGTTGCATAGTACTTCTGTGGTGTAATCACTCTGGAAAAGAGACAAGACACTGTCCAGACTTTTGTTTTTTTTAGATATATGGTCAGTGTTATACCTGTGATTCCCAGTGCTGGAGACTCCATGATGTGAACATCAGTTTTACCTCTTAACTTTGCTTAGTTTACTAAGTGTTTACCGATCTGAGGTGTTAACGAATGAAGTGTTAGAATGTGCAGATTTTGGGAACCTGCACTGTGTTTTAAATGTGCGCTTGTTTTGTGTCTTTAGATAACTGGAGTGCCAAGGCCAAGAGGCGCAGCACCACCGGAACCGGCCGTATGAGACACATGAAGGTCGTGTTCCGCAGATTCAGGTGAGTCACTTTCACAAGCTGGGAAATTCAGAAGTGTCTGCTTTTATTAGGACTAACTGAAGTGTCAGTTTTGGAAGGCTTAACACGTTTAGATCCTGGGGGCAGAGAAAATGCTAAACTGTGAGTGCACTTTAACAATTCAGTTAATAAAGTTTATTCTTTTGCATGACAGAACAACAAACTCTGCAAAATTGAATTTTCCAGAACCGTGTTTTATTTTGGTGGTAAAATAAAAAGTATATGATTGGATATAGACCAATAGCTTTGAAAAATATATGTTTGATATGTAGGAGAAATTAGAACCAAGTGTAAGAAGTTAAGAATTTAGTTCGGTGCTAGAAGTGTTTGTACTTCATTTGTTATGGAGGGCTCACATGGGAGGAAAGTTCAGCTTCAGCCTCACTGGTTGCCTGAAATAATGTTTACAAACAAGTCTTCCATAATTACTTGCTTTTTGCCTGCCTGGTTAATGGCCTGCTTCTGTTGGACTGTGTAGCAGTTCTGTGAAAAACATGGCAGTATAGGACAGATTTGAGCTAATTACCATCATGCCATGCTTATCCACTGTAACTATGCTAATCTTGTCTAAAGCTTAACAGATGAATTTGATTAAAGTTGTAATTGAGCGAATGTGATAAATCTGCATGTATGTGTTAAACTGTGTGGTTTTAACATTTTTATTCTTTTTTTTTTTTTTCCAGGAATGGATTCCGTGAAGGAACCGTCCCCAAGCCCCGGCGGGCAGCAGTGGCTGCATCCAGCTCCTCATAATTCATGCTCCCAATAAACATGTTGACAACAAACATTATGCTTTGCAGTCTGTTTTTCAAACAATTTGACATCTTTTAAGTTATCTTTTTTTTTTTTTTTTTATAAAGCAATTCTGGGTATGTTGGAGGAATATAGCTTTTGTGTGTATTTGCTAAATCATGTACGTAGCATTTACCTTTTCCCATATGGTAGGCTAAACTTAAAGAAAAAACCCACCCTGAATGACAAGCATATTAATATTTATAATTAACATGGTATGTTTAGTGGCAGCCATTGTATTTGTATTGGAAGGTGATTGTGTTGACTTCTTTTAGTTTAAGTTTTTCACTGGCATGTTGATCTAGCTTCACTTTGCTGGCTTCCTACATTACCCATAAATGCTATTTGAATACTTCCTTTTTCCTGATAGTGGTACCAGTGGGATTCAGCTTTATCTCTGGCTTAATGAGGCTGATGCTCTTGTGCTTTTGTTTTAGGAACAGTGAAACCTGAGTTATCCCTTATGTTTGAGATTTTTTTCTGAAATGAATTAACCAACAAATTAACACTAGAATCAGTAAGCATATCACAAATATTTAAATATCAACATATGTAGTGTGTTTCATGGTGGAGTTTTCTAAGTTAGGATAGTTGGTCATGACTAAAAATTTGACAATTATGTGCGGTGCTTGCTCAGTATTAACTCAGGATAAAAACACTGGTGCACCAAGAACAGGAAATTAATATTTGAGCATGATTTCTGTTCTGTGGTGACTCCTAATCCTCGTATAGTTTATACAGGATGCATAATAACACACATTATAGCTGGTTTTAAATTTATTAGATACCTAGCATAAATCCGCTCCCAACATGCATGATATGACAAATCAGCTAATTAACAGCCATTCCTCAGTTAAAGTGGGTGTTGCTGTAGATCTGTGGGGCCCTCCTCTAACCCTGTCCGTCAAAAAAAGTGACCACTACTTAACCGACATGGATTAGGCATATTTCAGTAATCATGAAGGTTAGAAAAACACTAAAAGGCCCTTGTAGGTTTATTTTGTAGTAGAGAAATTTAGCGTGCACCTTTACATACCCTGTGTGTGATAATTGGCCTCTAGCACTTCACCAGTGCACAGTTTGTGACCACAGGACACTTATTTTTGGATGGTAGAGTATTCTCAACTTGGCAGCGATACTGAGGTGATCAAAAATCCCAGCAACACGGCTGTGGCTTAATCACTGCTACACCCACACACACTTAAATGCCATGTCAGTATCACTGCTGTGCTGAGATCCACCACCACCCAAATAATATCTGGTAGCAACAGATGGGCTTCAGTCAGTAATTATATAGTGCCAGAGCCTCCTCACTGCATTGGATCAGCACCTCCCCACGCTCTGGCTGCAGGGTATCTCCACCATGGGAGGGAAGAACCCAATGAACAGCAGTTCTGCAGACCTCAAATGTACATAAATATAAATCTTTTTCTAGTTTTATCTCTTTTTTAAAAGAAAATGTGGATTTCATTTTATTTAAAGAATGAAGCGATCTATTTCAACGTGGAACATTCAGGACACCAAGTTCTTACTGCTTGGCTGTAAAAGGAATGAACTTAAGACAAAACACAAAAGACATCAACATTATAATCCTCCAGGAAATGTAGTATAGATCCAACACTCACTGTCCCAATCTACTACAAAGAAATGATCATCCCTAGCACTTTACAGTTAAGAGAGGTAGAGATACTGATGGAATTATAATCTGGTGTAAATCAGAACCTTCCAAACACATAATCACATATTTGTTTTAAAATTAAGGATGATCATTTTAACACTGTGCTGTGTACATTCCTCTTAGTGACTTATGAGTTGCAACTATATATTCACAATTTTCATTTATATATTCAGTTATAACTATATATTCAGATTTGCATTTATATATTCAGGATTTATAAATATTTATTACATTTATATATTCTGATTTCATAGAATTATTTCCTTTTCGGCCTGTTTTTTTAATATATAAAAAAAAAAACAGGCCGAAAAGGAAATAATTTTGGACACCCTATCAGGACACCCAAAATCCAATTTCTTGTGAGGAAAAAGTAAGGACACCCCCACATTTATTTGTACTTAAAATGGCTAAAATTACCTACAAGTGTATCACATCAGGTGCAAATTATTAGAACATCGTTACAGAGCATTTTGAAGGAGGCTTGCCTTATTTAAACACATTTAGTTTGGTTTGCTCTTAATTGTTGAAGTGAGAAGTATCACCATGGTGAGATCCAAAGAGGTCTCTGAGGCCTTTAGAAAGTAGATTGTTGATGCTTATGAGTCTGGTAAGGGATATAAAAAGATCTCAAAAGAATTTGTAATCAGCCATTCCACTGTCCAGAAAATCATTTACAAGTGGAGAACATTTAAAGCAACTGCCAGCATGGCCAGGTCAGGCCGTCCAAGCAAATTCCCCCCAAGAGCAGACCGCAAGATGCTTCAAGAAGTCTTCAAAAACCCTAAAATATCATCACAGGACCCACAGCAAGCTCTTGCTACAGTTGATGTCAAAGTGCATGAATCTACAATCAGAAAGAGACTTTAGCACAACTTTAATTATCATGGGAGGTGTGCAAGGAGGAAACCTTTGCTGTCTAAGAAAAACATGAGGGCAAGACTGCCAAAGAGCACACAGACAAAGGCCAAGACTTCTGGAATAACATGCTTTGGACAGATGAGTCTAAAATTGAATTATTTGGACACCATAACAGAGGGCATGTTTGGCATAAACCAAATACAGCATTTCAGCAAAAGAACCTCATACCAACTGTGAAACATGGAGGTGGAAGTGTTATGGTTTGGGGATGCTTTGCTGCAGCAGGACCTGGCCAGATGACAATGACAATGACCCAAAACATACCAGTAAATCCACCAAGGACTGGCTGAAAAGTCAAATCCTGGATCTAAATCCTATTGAGATCCTGTGGGGTGATTTGAAACGGACTGTGCATGCAAGAAACCCCTCAAACATCACACAGCTGAAAGAATTCTGCATTGAAGAGTGGGGGAAACTTTCTTCCAGTCGATGTCAGAAAATGGTAGATGGCTACAAGAAACATCTCATTGATATATATTATGTATGTATGTATAAAATTTATAAATTTTTTCTATTACCACCTAATGGCAGAGGCATTAAAAAAAAAACAGTTAATAATTGAGGGGAAAAAAAAGTATGTCATAATTGAAATGCATTTATTCAGACCCCTTTCATACATCAACCCAAAAGATCTTTTTGATCAAAAAAAGTTTAGGAAACACAATTTAGAGATTTATAGTTTATAGATTTATAGACATTATGGATTTATATAACAGCACTAATCACAATTATGTGCCAACTAATCACAATTGCATAAGAAATCTCTGTAAAATTTATTGTCACAGATAGAAACAGATAAATATAAATAGATATTCAGATATTAATTTTGGCTAGTGTTAATAGATATTAATTTTGGCTAGTGTTAATATAATTTTTACTAGTGAAAATAAATTACAGGAATTTACATCCTTCCATCCATTTTCTGTACCACTTATCCTACACAGGGTTGCGGGGAGCCTGGAGCTTATCCCAGGGGACTCAGGGCACAAGGCAGACGACACCCTGGATAGGGTGCCAACCCATCACAGAGCACAATCGCACACACACTCTGGACAATTTAGAGATGCCAGTGAGCCTACAACACATGTCTTTACAAACTCGGAACATACAAACTCCAGGCACACAGAGCAGAGGCAGGAATCAAACCCCCAACCTTGGAGATGTGAGGCAAACGTTAATTTATGATTTTTGACGTTTCTGGAGGCATTTTAGGCTAAATCTTCTTGCCCTATGCCTCAGAAGTCAAATTTCTGCTGTATGCAGATGACCTAGTCCTTCTGTCCCCTAGTGCACAGGGGCTACAAAAAATAAATAAATAAAAAAAATACCCTGAACCTGCTGCAGCAGTAATGTCAGACCTGGGCCCTGACACTCAACCTCAAAATAGCCAAAACTCTCATATTCCAGAAAAGAGCTTGAAAAATGACTTTTACTCCCACAGTCAATTAACTGATGTTGAAAGCACTAAGGGCATTCAATGCAATTAAAGACAGCAAGAACATTTCTGCCAACAATTTGAAGTTGGCACAAACTTCAACCAATGGGAAAAACACCCAGCCAAATGATACACAGTAAATTTTATAAAAGCATTCTTCAAGTACACAGAAACACAACACATAATGGCTACAAAAAGATCCATTAAAAACTAGTTCCAGTTAAGAGGCAGTGACCTGCACATGTACCACTGCAAAGCCCTGTAATGCCAAGATCTGAGTACAGTACTGACCATCCTCATTGAACTGGGTGTCAGTTAGGGGTTTGGATGCAAGTTGCAAGTTTACTGATGGAAATGTCCAAGCAGACAAACGCAAAGGGCAGATTCAAAATCATGGTTCAGTTGATCAACAGACAGGCTGGAATAAGCAAGACAAAACTGAAAAAAACAGGATCAAGACCAGAATAGAGTGCACTCACTAGTTCTTAGTTTCTACTGAGGTTTGTGGTGTGTGTTTGTAGTGAACAGATGTGTGTGATTAGAAGGAGTGAGAGCAAGGTAACAGGTTTGGAAGGATTTTGGGAAATGGAGTGCATGTTTATAGATGGAGCTGAGATGACACTAGTCCTGAACCTCAACACAGCATTAACACACTACACTGCATTAGGATTTACCTCAGAACAATCAGAGTATGACAACCAACCATGGCAATATGACATTTCAAAAAGAAAACTACATCAGCCACTGGAGTTTTCAAACCTAAACACAGAGTAAAATGGAGTGCTATCTGGACCTAAGGCAACAGGAAACTGTCAGATTGCTTGAAGGCACGTGACAGAGATCAAATATAGGAGCACAGTGACAAAGTGCAGATGTAGTGCAGACAGGCTGGCCATCAAAATGAGCTGATAAAAGAAATCTTGAGTGCACACAGTGCAACAGTAATGCTGTTCTTAACTGAGTGCCAAAAATATATATAGCCGTAAAATGGCCATTTATGGGAAATTAACTTTAGAAGATTTTACAATAAAAAAAAAAAATTTGCACACACACACACACACAAACACATAGATGCTCGCAGAGCCCTGATTGACTTGACTTTGCACTGATAGTGTTTAATTTTTTTTTAAATAAACATTTGTTTTTGCTTGATTTGGATCATTTGGGTTTCTTTCTTTTTTTAATACAAATCAATTCTTTGCAAAACAATTCTTTTCAATAGTTTTGCAGTGTGGTGGCACAGAGGGTAGTGTTGCCAGCTCACAGCTCCAGCGGCCCTGGTTCGATCCTGAACTCTGTTTCTGTCTGTATGGATTTTGTTCTCCCTCCGGTTTCCTCCACCTGCTAAAAACATGCCAGTAGGTGGATTTGTGTGAATGTGTGTGTACATGGTACCCTGCGATGGACTGGCATCCCTCCAAGATCCCCCTCCACCCTGATCAGGATTTAAAGCAGTTACTAAAATTTTAAACGGCTGCTTAAAATAAATAAATGAATTTCAGTGGTTTTGCAATGCTGAAACTGCTGTAAGGGTCATGTCAATTAAGCATATTGAATTGAATTTTATACCTACAATGTGCACCTATAGACACAGGCTAAGTGTACCTGACAAAAGGGTGACTGAATAAAGGTACAAACTAAAAATAGAACTATCTAAAACACTGATGAGGTTTTTTTTATATACCAACGTTCTCAACTTAAGTCCTGAAAGTCTTTGAATCTAGTAGGAGTGTAATGATACACAAAATTCAGTTTTGATACAATATAGTGGTGCCTCGATATGATACATTTTCGACTTAGATACAGCGAAAATAAGCCTGAATTTTAATTATTATTATTACAATAATTGCCTGAATATGTGCCTCAAGTTTCCATTTTCAACTGAACATTATAAAGGTACAATAATTTAAAATTAATGACTGTGTTTGTGTGATCCTATTCAGACACTTAGCTGTATATATGATAACACAAGCTGTACAATGAAACATGGCTAGCTTTTACTGGTGTAACTCTAGGTGGTGTGTGTTTTTGAATCCTGTGTTCTTCACTACCAAATATGAACTTCCCAAGCAGTATGGTGATTTTTTTTAGCCCAAGTTAGTTCAGCAAGGAAAGGCTGCCTGAATGCAGCACAGAGAGAGAGAGAGAGAGAGAGAGAGAGCGAGAGAGAGAGAGAGAGAGAGAGAGAGAGGTGGAATTTGTGGAATTGCTGCTGAATGTAGCTGTTGCTGTTTTTCTCTAGCTAATACAGTAGTAGGCTAGTGTACTGGATCCTGAAAACAGTGTGCTTCAGGAGAAACATGTTTTATTTTAAGTCCTGATTCGAGATAAAGAGGAAGTTACTTTTTCAGAGGTGGGAGTGTGGGGCTGATTAAGTTAAAATGTTTAATTCACCTTGTGTAATATAAGCAGTATTTTATGGTGAATAGCCTACTTTCTTATGAAGTCTCAAATTCAAATTTTATTGGTCACACACACAACCATGCACAGTACAATGTGCAGTGAAATGCTTTTTACGACTGTCTGTAACATAAAATAGAATTTACATAAACCAGAATTTACTTGTGTACAGGTAGAAAAGGAAAAATATAATATAATATAATATAATATAATATAATATAATAAGGGATATAAAAGATAGGTGGCAGCAACAGCGTGGCTATAATAGGAATAAAGTGCAGGCATGTGCAGTTGTTTGTGCAATATAATGCTGTTTCAAGTCTGTTGAATGTATCGTTTGATACACCGATCAGTCATAACATTAAAACCACTGGCATGTGAAGTGAATAACATTGATTATCTTGTTACAGTGGCACCTGTCAAGGGGTGGGATATATTAGGCAGCAAGTGAACAGTTGATGTGTTGGAAGTTGATGTGTTGGAAGCAGGAAAAATGGGCAGGCGTCAGGATCTGAGCTACTTTGACAAGGGCCAAATTGTGATGGCTAGATGACTGGGTCAGAGCATCTCCAAAACGGCAGGTCTTGTGGGGTGTTCCCGGTATGTGGTGGTTAGTACTTACCAAAAGTGGTCCAAGGAAGGATAACTGGTGAACTGGCGATAGAGTCATGGATGCCCAAGCCTCACTGATGTGCATGGGGAGTGAAGGCTAGCCTGCCTGGTCCGATCCCATAGAAGAGCTACTGTAGCACAAATTGCTGAAAAAGTTAATGCTGGCGATGATAGAAAGGTGTCAGAACACACAGTACATCGCAGGTTGCTGCATATGGGGCTGCATAGCTGCAGACCAGTCAGAGTGTCCATGCTGACCCCTGTCCACCACCGAAAGCACCTACAATGGGCACGTGAGCAATGGACCATGGAGCAATGGAAGAAGGTGGCCTGGTCTGATGAATCACATCTTCTTTTACATCATGTGGACGGCCGGGTGCGTGTGTGTCTCTTACCTGGGGAAGAGATGGCACCAGGATGCACTATGGGAAGAAGGCAAGCCGGCAGAGGAAGTGTGATGCTCTGGGCAATGTTCTGCTGGGAAACCTTGGTTCCTGGCAGGAATGGTTTGAGGAACATGACAAAGATTTCAAGGTGTTGACCTGGCCACCAAACTCTCCAGATCTCAATCCAACTGAGCATCTGCGGGATGTGCTGGGCAAACAAGTCCCATCCATGGAGGCACCACCTCGCAACTTAAAGATCTGCTGCTAACGTCTTGGTGCCAGATACCACAGCACACCTTCAGAGGTCTTGTGGAGTCCATGCCTCGATGGGTCAGAGCTGTTTTGGCAGCACAAGGGGGACCAACACAATATTAGGCAGGTGGTTTTAATGTTATAGCTGATCAGTGTATATTGAATCATCAGCCTCAAATTGAACAAAAAGATGTGATAGACTGTATCGTTACACACCTACAATCTAGCCAATAAGGTTCTTCGTTAATCAGCTGATAGGATGGATCAGGTGGGTTAAATGAGGTAGGGCACTGCAGTAGTCCTGCAGGTGGAGCACTAACATAAATGTTAACACAGCTAGTATAAATTTTTTTTTTTGAAAACATTACTTAATGTTTGTTCTGTTAGTAAACAAAAGTGGCACATGCACTGTATGTTGGCTAACGTTTGAGACTAGCATTAAAGGTGTACATGACATCACAGTGGAGTTAAAGGTGTACATGACATCACACTAGCGTTAAAGGTGTACATGACATCACACTAGTGTTAAAGGTGTACATGACATCACACTAGCGTTAAAGGTGTACATGACCTCACAGTAGCGTTAAAGGTGTACATGACATCACAGTAGCGTTAAAGGTGTACATGACCTCACACCAGCGTTAAAGGTGTACATGACATCACAGTAGAGTTAAAGGTGTGCATGACATCACAGTAGCGTTAAAGGTGTACATGACCTCACACCAGCGTTAAAGTTGTACATGACATCACACCAGCGTTAAAGGTGTACATGACATCACACTAGCGTTAAAGGTGTACATGACATCACA
>CM040468.1:17370223-17386176 GCA_022758105.1 Pangasianodon gigas | reverse complement strand
AAGGTGTACATGACATCACACTAGCGTTAAAGGTGTACAAGACATCACAGCAGAGTTAAAGGTGTACATGACATCACACTAGCGTTACATGCAGTCACGAGTTCCAGGCATGGACACTGTCTCTGTAAAGACCTTCATTTGTCCCGAGATCTTGCAGCACATGCACTGTTTTCATTCTTGACTCCAAGTGAAGGCGAGAACACTGCTGAATATGGGCGACACGTTTGCGGGTTCGCGCCCTTTATATTCTCTACTTCTGAGTTTTCCTCCCAGAGGTCCGATATGGGAGCGTCTATTCCAGTCACGCGCGTGCGCCGAACCTGGGAAACAGGCGCGCGCATGATGCTGACGGCGTATCGGCCGTCTTTCTGCACAGACACAGATCACCAGAAATTATTTATAGATTCCCTTGTTGACTTTGGAAACCGAAGCCTCGAAACAAATCGCCACAGAGGCAAAAAAAAAGAGAGCGTAATCCGTGCAAGGACTGAGTCTAGAACAATGCGCTCGAGAGCTGGATGAACGCGCCTCTCCGTTATTCCCCGTTATTACTACCGCGCGGCAGGATGGGATACTCGGACCCGACGGCCGGGCGCGATTTGCTGGGGAACAGATCCCTGTGTTTCATTTTCATCTGCGCTTTCGGCGTGGTCACACTGCTGCAGCAAATCCTCTACGGCAAGAACTATATCCGGAGGTAAAAAAAAACATTCAAAGGCTTTGTATTGCATCACAGTTATGATGGCAGTGAGTATTACAGTGCATGCGCTATAACATGTGATTAGATCTGCAGCAAAGCGGAACAGGTCGTTCATGTCAGGCATGGGTTTGCTGTGATATCGCGGAAACAACAGCACGCAGCTGACCGTTATGTTTTAACGGTCGCACGGTTTCCTTCATTGTTCATACGGTTTTCTGTTTGGAGGGAAAAAACAACCTGATTTCGAGGCGTGAGCTCCATAAACACCACCTCCCCAAATGCCATACACAGTCTCCACTGGCCGACTGTCTATGCCGCGCGACGCTTTGGGTCCTTCTGTTTTATTTTCCCTTAATTGGTTTTTAGTTCTTTATTTTATTTTCTCTCTCCCTTCAACCTTAATCATACATCTTTACATGAAACTGCATTGTGAAATCTTTATGACAGACATCTGAGAGCAATTACATAAAAAAAACAAAAACAAATGATCTATGATGTCAGTGTACAAAAACAGACAGGAAAGGACTGTGGTGTAGCCTGAATTCTGCATCATGGCAGAGCTTCATGAAACAGATTGTGAGTTTTTTTAAATTAGATCTCTCAATTTTGGAAGGTTTCTACAAGGACAGAATGGTACTAAGCTTCCTGGTCCAAGAGAACTGTTGATCTCCTTGACTGAGGCAGCACATCATCGCCAGTGTGTCTTTGTGTGTCAGTGCAAAATGGCGCCTCTCAGACGGAGGGCCCCCTGTGCATTATGGTCTCTGCGAGCCTGCAGATGTCCATATGTTACATTTAAAGCCACTCCCACTCCCACCTTACCCTACTGCCTCACGCACATAGTGCATTCATGACATCAGGTGTATGTCGCCCCTGATAGCATGAATCCTGTCCGAATCTTCTCTGTCTGCACTCGGCCTGCGGAGAAAGAGGAGTGTGTAGGTGTGTAAGACAAACACTGAGGTCCAACCTAATGTCATGCAAAAAATTTAGAGTAATTTTATGGAACTAGATTGATTCCACTGGAATTCATAAATAAATTAAATGGTAAGAAACGCCTAAAGTACTTACCCCACCTAAAATCTTAACTATTTCATTGTTTCATATGAATTGCTCCATTTTGGTTACTTGAATCCTATCACAGACCTACACACTCTTCACCAGGTTGTGTGTGCTCTAGGCCTCTTTAGTTCTCCGACTGACCAAAAAAAGGGTGTTTGGGAACACTTCACACTCTAAAACAGTCGGGTGACTGTACCTATGAGTGTGTGTGTGTGTTCTTGAGATGTCTGTGGGGAGAAATCATTCCCTGTGTGTGAGAGACATTTTTCACTTCAGTGTTCAGATGTAACTGATGTGGTTTTGGGTTGTTTTTGGCAGCAGGGAGAGTCTGTCACCATTTACACTGTTGAAACACTTTAAATGCTTGGTAATAAATGGTAGCTCAGGGGTTAAAACATTGGCCTACTGATCAGCAGGTTGTGAATTCAAATCCCAGCACTGCCAAGCTGCCACTGCTGGGCCCTTGAGCAAGTCGCTTAACCCTCAACTGCTCAGTTGTATAAAAAATGCAAAATGACCCTGAGTTTTTCAATCAAACAAAAGAGTGTCATGGGAAGAGTGGTACACATTCATTTTCCAAAAATCTATTTTTATCACTCTGCTGCAACAATGGGAGTAATTGATGCAATTAGTGTTGCACCAGCAACATCCTTATCCAGTCATCAGGATCTTCACTCAAGGTTTTAGTGATGAGTGAAATGCCTGTGAGAGCATTAGCTGGCCAGATTAGTGTTGATGTTTGTCTGTCAGTACACGCCATTCCCGGGGATCTGGAATAGTGTATTTGCTCCTGAGCGACCCTTTCTTCCCACAGCTCTTACCATTAGCTGCTGAGGTAGAGCTGCATTTCCTGCCCAGTATAAGCGATCAAGACTGCTTTACCTTGGAGCTCTCCATTAATTCACTCATGGGGAAAAAAGTCACCTTGAGTGGCCATGTTGCTCAAATAAACTCTTCAGATGCTAGTAATGAATTTGTTGTTCTTTCTTCTTGACACATTAGTGCTGATGTGTATTTTTCCAAAGTAAAATGCAAAATGGCAAAAAATGTAATACTGGAAGGTGTTAAATACATTTAATAAAAATGTAATGCAGTAATCATGGAGGACAGAAACTATTGTTAAAAATACTATAATTAGCTAGGACAGTAACTACAATTAAGTGCAATACAGTGTAAAACAATTTGCATTTCCTTGTAAATTATTCCTAAGGGCAGTATCCTGGAGAAGGTTTAGAAGTAGGCCTTAATCCAGGCCTTAATTCCATTGGCTCTCTGAAACACAATTTATTTCCAGACTGTATAGTCCTGAATTAAATTAAACTAGACAAAATTTAAACCGTCTGTTCTAGTGAGGATTAGTGAGATTCTGCTGGCCTAAGGTTGCTTCTAAAAATTGAATCCAGATAAGCATAAATTCATCTGCAACTGGAGGTTCAAATTCAGCTGAAACTGGGGCAGAAAAGGACAGTGGACCAAAAACTAAGCAAAAATGCTATTAAGCAATAATTTCAAGGCACTGCATAATTAAGTCTAAACAGTACACATCAACTGCAGAAACCTGTACATCTGTTTGTGATGAATCTACTACCAGTGAGCAAACATCTCAAAGAACAACATAAGAGCCTTTGTAATTTTTCCTCAAGCTTTAATGAAAGTACAGGATTGACGTTGACGTTACTCAATGCAGGCTTCTTTGTGGAAGTATAGATGAATCTAAAAAAAAGACTTGTTCCCAAAGGGAGACATTTAGAGCTGGCATGCAAATAAAGTCATCAAGTTGTTTTTGACTGCCTGACAAGAATGATGGAGAGCCAACAACCTTTGCAGTACACAGCAATTGATGAGCATCTACATCAGGAGTATTCAACTAAAACTGGGTCCAGTTACATAAAATTCCTTGCTTACAAAGGTCCATATAAGCAACTAACATGAATGAATGGTGACATGCAGAGTTACCTTTTAATGCTTAACCATTAGTGATTAGTTCATGGCTGTAAATAAGACAATTTGAAGTTTTTATGTTTTGTTTCAGAGTGGTGCTTCATGTTACCACTTGTGACTAGTGCCTTAGAATTTGACGCAGGGAGAATAAACACATAGTTCTTTGTCCACATGTCTTTTTGTTTGGCCTTCAGAAATTCTTTGCTGGGTCTGCTTCTGGACCACAGTCCACCAGTTAACAACCCCTGATCTAGACACATCTGGTTCATATTAAGGACACCTGCACTGGGTATATTAATATTCTTCTTTGTTTAAAATGCAGTTGTCCGAAGGCACCTATATTGCATCTTCTGAACATGCAGAGATTGGTTTTGGAAATCACAAGTCTGACTGTGTTTGAAACCTGTAATTCTGGAGTGCATAAACCTTGGAAATGAACGGAATATTAGTCCTTGCAATTCCTGTACATACTAATCTGGATATTTGATGGAAATATGGCATCTTTACAGCCTGGCATATTTATAGAAGGCCAGGCTTATTTTTTGAAGGTACTTTATAGGTAGCTTGGGAGCATCAGGTAACCAGATGCAATTGTATCTTATTTTACAAATTGCATTGCAGACTGTCTGCATGACTGTACATACTGCTGGTTCACTGACTCCACATTTATCTCCAGTTTTTGAAGGCGCCACATGCAACATTATTTTATGAGCACTTGCAGACAAGGTGGTATAGGTTTTTTCTTTGGGTCACAGATAAAAACTCCAAAAGTAAATTGATCTTCACTGCATTTACTTTATGCATTCAAAAGCTAACTCAAAAACTAACATCATCTAAATCTTTTAAAGGCTCACTAATGTATGAGTATCTGTCTGGGTTGTGGTGTTTGTTGGTCTACATTGATTTAGTCCAGATGTACCTCTCATTTGACAAACAACAATAAACTTAAGTTAAATCTGGCTTATCAGAGGTTTAATTTAAACTCGAATTTACTCCAAGAGTAACATTAATTTTTGGCTTGGGAGATTTAAATCTAGATTATGCTAAATCTAAAACTATTTCTGTCCCTCGGATAGACTGAGAAAGTGATTTAGAGTTAGTCCAGTTTCAAAGGCCCTCTCTGTCTGGGAAACTGGGCCCAAATATATTTATATATTTGAATTAGAAACACAAGCGACCTACATCACTATACTAAAGACATGCTGAAACATGCATATATATATATAGTCCAGACATTTAAAACTAAAAGTGAGCTAATTCTAAAAGTCCTGATTTAAAAACTGTAAAGACAGTAAAGGCACTCTTAATGTTTGTCTGTTCCAGAATGAAAGGAATAAAGGTAATATGAAAACTAGAGAAACTAGAGGTGGAAAAGCACAAGGAGCACTTAAACTATTGAAATGAGGAATTGAGAAGCCTAGGAGCTATGAAACATGACCTAGAATTGCAAGACTGTAAAAGTCCATAATGTGGTCATTACTCTGCACTTTTTCCAGGGGTCTTCATTCTTAAACACGAAGGGTCAGTGTGGTTGTAGGTTTTCATTTTCAGCTAATAGTAATTTGAAGACCAAAATCATCCGATAAACAAGTGGAATCAGGTTTCTCTCTTATTTGGTTGGAATATAAACCTGAAGCCCTTTTGCGGATAAGATTGAAGTCCTCTGTCCTACTCCATGAGAAGGCTACCTCCACAATGAAAAGAAAAAGAAATCTGAATTGATATAGGGTTTCAATAACAGCCAAAGCCAGCAACTCTTTGGTAAACGAATAAGTAGCTCAAATCATTTAATTATTTAATTTGTAATGTTTGCTAACTAGTTAGAATGTTGTCAGTGTAATGTTAGTCAGAAGGAGGAGAAATTAAGCTGTTTTAAAAATAAAAACAAAACACGAGCTTGTATTGTTTTACTAAATACTAAATGCATTGTTATACTCATACTAAATGCAATGTTAATATGGTTCATACTTGAACCTGACCAACACTAGATAAACTTAATTTCACTGGTTTCTACCACTTGTTTCCATTTTGAGTGAAAACACAGCAAAGTGTCAATCAATGTGTCCTTTCAGTACTGACTACAGTATTTAGAAGGATCTTTTGAAGCAATTATATGTAAACATTTGAATTTGGAATAATCCCATGATAGTGCTGAGTTTATGTTTCAAAATTGAGCGCGGTTTCCTTTCCCTTACATATATCTTCATTTGACACCATAATTTCATTTCAGGCGTCCTACTTTCCCTCACACATGCCAATAACTAATTCTACATTTAGATAAAAGGATTAATTTAGGGCAATTTATTCTGAGGCAGTGATGTTCCAGGTTCTTGCCAGGGTGTCAGATGTATTGGCTGAACACTGTTAAACAGTGATATGTCAAGATTAATGTGTTCTTTGTGTGCCAGTCGTTTTATTGCCAGTGTACTAATTATAAAAATACCCCTAAATTGTTTGAGATCATGCCAATAATTTGTTATTTCAGACCTTTGGTTATTTGACCAAATACCTTTTTTTCTGATACAGTTCTTGCACATACATTTTTCTCAGTGTGACATAACTATTACAATGGTTAACTGATGTTTATTGTCAGTTAATTTGATAGTTAATAGATGATTCACTGATGAAGGTATTGACATTTGCTGAGATTTATTTTCCACAATTCACGCTCACATGAGAGGTACCAGGAAGAAAAAAAAATCTTAAAAACTGGTATCATTGCTGGTTAACACACTGATCGGTTCGTCGGGTCACTTGTGATCTCCTCACATGTAACTAGATGCAATTTTAAATGTGTTTCACTCTTGAAATGCACCTTTAAACATTAAATGCACTGCCTCGTTCTTTCACTAGCACGCAACAGTTTACCCGCCTCAAAGGAGAGGAGGTGGGCAACTGGAGCGGCCTCGTTAGTTACCCTGATGATGGAGGGATGAAGCAACCTGCCAGAATTGGGAGGAAAAGGTACAATGCAGCACTGAAACCACCCAACCCACAGAGAGAGAGAACGTGTGAAAGTGAACGAACACGAATGCTGCTCCATGCATGTTTTGGACTTAATTAACATTAACACTACAAAGGCAATTAACAGATTTTGCTAACGCCACAGCCAATCAGAGGCCGGGGACCAATTTTGTTCCATTTGTGTGAATTTAATGAGGGATGGTCCAGGTAAAGGTGGAGGCAGCAGGATGAAAGAGAGGGAGGGAGAGAGGGAGAGGGAAGAGAAACAAAGAAGACAGAAGGGTGATAATAGATTTAACTCTCCTGTTCTATTCACTATTTAGCAAAAGAGGTCATTCATTAATTTAGGTAATCTATTCTGAATTTATTTTAAAACATCCAATATATTTTCTACATTATATTCTACACTTAACTAAACAGTAATATTGGAAATAGAAAACACAAAAACTGTAGTTTTTTTCACTCCCTCTGGGCAGTTGGGAGCATAAATAGGATTTTTTTTTTTTTCACTTTTTTTTTAACTCTCAGGTCAGAATGAACTAAACAACAATCTCCATAAAATAACTGTGAGTTAAAAAAAAAAAGAATTTTTTTCATACCCATTACTCTCAGGTCAGAATGAATGGAACATGATCTCTCTAATGCAACTGCCATTTTCCATTAAAGATAAAGAGCTGAGCAAATTCATCAAGTATTATATTTGAAAATCTTTAATATTTTCACTTAAATGTTATTTAAAAGTAAAACTAAATTAAAACGGGCCATTCTGACCTGAAACGAACACAAGGGTTAAATCCGCTTGCTAAATAATGACGCTAACTCCCACCTGTCTGCATGTTGACAGATGCGTCCGTCAGAATTTTCAGCACTCAGAGAGCTCCATAGTTATCGCGCCCTGCCTAGCTGATATTAAGAAGAAAAAAAAAGAAAAGAGAAGGTAGGCCATTGATGATGATGGCATCTCCGATCAGTTTCTCTCTTTCTTGCCAAACGTCCTCCCCCCTTCCCTCCTCCACCTCTTTGGGAATGATGTCTGTCCCCTGTCCATCTGGTCTGAGAGGGTGCATTTGTTCATCGCCCCTCCACTCCGTGGTCTGCTTGTGCATGCTGTCTGAACCCCCCTCTTGACCTTTGACTTCTGACTCCATCTCCTGCATCATCCCCACCCTGAAGCTGGGAGTGCTCACTCTGTTCCCCTTGGTGTACTGACTTCCTATTTTTTCTGTCTCCCATAATCCCTTGCTGCTCATCTCCAAACCCGCACCAGCGTGTGGGTCACAAACACAGCGCACCCTCGTGTTGAGTGTGTATGTGTGTGTGTTATTGTCACTTGTGCCTAAACTCAGTCTTCCCGCATTGCCATCTTGTCTTTGACTGGGCTCGCGCTTTAATTTTTCTTTAGTTCCTTTTTAATCTGTACGATGAACAAACATCTGTCATGCATTTGCACAAAGGTTTTAGCTGTACACATCCAGAATGCTCCTGACTATCTAGTGTGCACCTCTCTAGGCTACAGCACAGTCAGATGTTCATAATGTCACTCTAGTCAGAGATGTATGGAACGGTTCTTTTGTATTTTTGTGTGTTTTTGAGTCTGTTTTGCTGCAGCATTGTCCTTTAGTTTGAGTCATTTCTCTTCTGTTGCACTTCGTCCCCTTTTTTCAACTCTACATTAGTGTGTTCAATTTTACATTGCTCTTGTCTGTCATCTGAGATCGACTACCATGTTGGCTCAAATTCAGTGGCCATTTTGGATTGGGCTGCAAATGATAACCTTCCCGCAAGGTCCATAAGTGAGTTAATAAATCTAATTGAATATCTGTTGGAACATAAGCAGCTTTGGGATCATTAACAAACTGCTTTGGATGCTAAGGGATAAATCAGTTTCAATTTCTTAAAGCTAACATTATACAAGTAGTTTGATAAATCCACTTCTAGTAGTTTGTTTCCCCTAATAGCCAGAGTTCTGCTAAGTGAATTTTAAGTGCACCATTATATAAAGCTAGTCAAATAAATCACAGTACTTATAGCTAGCTGCCAGTTTGGCTCCAAAGCGACATAAAGATGGCTGCCATTTTGGCTCTGGACTAAAGCACAGTAAGTTGTGTATGGTATTGCTGTAGTCCATTTAAAGGTAATTACTTCTGAAACAGCCAGTATTTAAGCTGGTTTATATACATGAGGTAAAGAGGGAGAGAGAGAAAGGTTTGAGTCATAACAATTGCCCAGTTTACATGCAGTGCTGCTCTGTTTTTCTTTACATTTTTAAATCCTTTTATGTTTTATGTATGTGCTTGTATTTTTGTTTCATAATCAAGGTGGACACACACATCTTAATGTCTCTGCAGTGTTTCTTTGCTTATTATTGATGTAATGGAACCCCTCTGAACTTTGTCTCTCCTCAACAACCAACCAAAGAATGCAGTTTGTGTGAATGCATGTGTGGGTGTTTGAGGTATGAAACCCAACAGACAGTAAGACCCCTGACAACATCTGAGTCACACACTCTTTGGGTGTATGTGTGTTTGTATGTGTGTTTGAGACCAGGCTTTAGTGTAGTGTAGCTGCTGTATGACTGTGTGTATCCTGGCAGGTATCTGGAGAGTTCTAATGGACCCCTCCTGTATAACACCACCACCTGCAGAGAACTGCGCCAAGAAATCACAGACATCAAAGTGCTGTCCATGTGAGTCACACACAACTCTGATTCCCAGATATCGGCAGCCTGGGCTCTCCTGAGGGAATCATGTTTCTAGAATGTTTCGATTAGAATGAGAAAGTCAGCGAAGGACGTTTATTCATAGACTTGCTATTTCCGTGCCAGCGTGCTCGCTTATCCTTCTTGCCTTCTCTTGATTCTCTTTTCCCAACATTAAATATATAAAAAGGCCTGATGTGTGCTGATGTATAGTAAATTGTTGTTGTGAGTTGAGTTGTCACTGTGTGTGTGTGTGTGTGTGTGTGTGTGTGTGCGCATGTGTGTATGTGTATGTATGTTAGGGTGAAGACATCAGAGTTGTTTGAAAGATGGAAAAATCTGCAGGCTTGTTCATGGGAGCAGAACAAAGAAGAGACCAGCAACTTCAAGTATGTACACACATAAACACACGCTTTCATCCCCATAGAAGTGTACATTTGTATCGTATGATTCCAGTTTTGCTTGAGTCTAAACCCACCCTCCGCTCTGTGCAATAGGATATCTCTGTCACGGTGCTGTAATGCTCCCTCCTTCTTGTTTACAACGCAGAGGAACACACCATCCAGCACAAAACTGCGCTACGAAGTTGACACCAGTGGCATCTTGCACATCAGCCCCGAGATATTTAAAATGTTTCCGGAGGTTGGTGTATGCTTTCTCTCTCTCTCTTTCTCACACACACACACACACACACACACACATGCACACGCATGCACAGACACACACACACACACACAGAGAGAGAGAGAGACAGACAGACTAAAAAACAGACAGACAGAAGAAAAACTAGCAGCTGTTGCCTAGCATCTACATCATCTACCCACACCTAACAACAATCTGGCAACTGTTACCTAGCAACAGTTCCACACTGGGATGATACCATGACAACGACTTTGCAGAAAAGTTGCATCTGCCTATTTTTTCTCTCTTCTCCTTGTAGGACATGCCTTACTCTAAATCACAGTTTAAGAAGTGTGCCGTGATCGGAAATGGAGGAATAATTAAAAACAGCAAATGTGGGAAAGAGATTGACTCTGCTGACTTTGTCTTCCGGTAAGACATTTTTTTCCCCTCTGTATCAGTCAGTGTCTTTGTTTACACTGCCTCTTTGTATGGTGTCTGCAGTCAAAATGTCTCTATGCATTCAGTATCCCTCTTTATGACCAGGGTCTTGCTATAGCTGTCAGATTGTCTTTCATTATTAATTAGTGTCTCACAGAATGTATGGTGTGTCTCTTTTTCAGCTAGAGCCACTCTCTTTATAGTCAGTCTCTGGTTTCCATACATATCTGGAAACAGTGTTTAAAAGACTTGGCACTGTAATAACATTACTCCCACTGGCTTTCCCTCTAAACCCAACCTCTATTTCCTTTAGTCCTTTTAATATCTGGAGGAGTAACATCTGGAGCTTTCTTGAGCAAGTTAAGTCTACAAAATGAATGTTTTTTTTTACTTTGCTATGCTAAACATAAAAACATAACGCTAATGCATTGCACAGTACCTTTTGTCCATTCTACACACACACACACATACACACAATATACACGATCAGCTATAACATTAAAACTACCTGCCTAATATAGTGTAGGTCCCCAAACATGCCACCAAAACAGCTTTGACCAGTCGAGAAATGGACTCCACAAGACCTCTGAAGGTGTGCTGTGGTATCTGGCACCAAGATTTTAGCAGCAGATCCTTTAAGTCCTGTAAGTTGCGAGGTGGGGCTTCCATGGATCAGACTTTTTTGTCCAGCATATCCCACAGACGCTCGATCGGCTTGAGATCTGAGGAATTTGGAGGCCAAAGCAACACCTTGAACTCTTTGTCATGTTCCTCAAACCATTCCTGAACAATATTTGCAGCGCAGCAGGGCACATTATCCTGCTGAAAGAGGTCACTGCCATTAAGGAATACCGTTGCCTTGAAGGGGTTTACTTGGTCTGCAACAGTGTTTAGGTAGGTGGTATGTGTCAAAGTAACATCCACAGAGCATCACACTGCCTCTGCCGGCTTGCCTTCTTCCCATAGTACATCCTGGTGCCATCTCTTCCCCAGGTAAGAGCACCCAGCCATCCACATGATGCAAAAGAACATGTGATGCTCTGATGCTCACGTGCCCATTGTAGGCGCTTGTGCCGGTAGACAGGGGTCAACATGGACACTCTGACAGGTCTGCGGCTACGCAGCCCCATATGCAGCAAGCTACGATGTACTGTATGTGCTGACACCTTTCTATCATAGCCAGCACGAACTTTTTCAGCAATTTGTGCTACAGTAGCTCTTCTGTGGGATCGGACCAGACGGGCTAGCCTTCACTCCCCATGCGCATCAGTGAGCCTTGGGTGCCCATGACCCTGTTGTCCAGCTGTCCAACTGTTCATGAGTTGTCCTTCCTTGGACCACTTTTGGTAGGTACTAACCACTGCATAATGGGAACACCCCACAAGACCTGCCATTTTGGAGATGCTCTGACCCAGTCATCTAGCCATCACAATTTGGCCCTTGTCAAAGTCACTCAGATCCTTATGCCTGATCCTTTTCCCTGCTTCCAACACATCAACTTCTAGAACTGACTGTTCACTTGCTGCCTAATATATCCCACCTCTTGACAGGTGCCATTGTAACCAGATAATCAATGATATTCACTTCACCTCTCAGTGGTTTTAATGTTATGTGCTGGTCCTAGTGCCGGTCCCAAGCCCAAATAAAACGGGAGGTTTGCGTCAGGAAGGGCATCTGGTGTAAAACCTTTGCCAAGTCAAACATGCAGACCAATGATCCGCTGTGGCGACCCCTAATGGGAGCAGCAGGCAGCAAGATTTTCACCAATATAAATTAATTTATTCCGATTGCAGATTCTTAATGAAACGTTTATGTGGATGCTAAACTGGACACTCTCTAGACAGTCTTCATTTATGTGCACATTTACATGTAATCTGATCCAAAGTTATGCGTGTCCATGGAGTGTGGTTTATTGTCAGCGTTACCATAACAACGTGGAGCTTGTGAGTCTTGTCAGTTTTTTAGTGACGCTGCTTATGTTGTTAACAAGCTTTAAATTGTTTCCCATCTCAGCAAAATGTCATCCAAGTTTTACTTTTAAAAAGAAAGAATTTGTGACTGCAGTAAAATGGCTCAGCGATTATATTTGTCCAACATTCAGGAGAGCTATGGTTGTTGAAAATCAAAAAATGCATATATTATCTATCAATATAATGCTTTTATTCATTTTTTAATGTTATCAATATTAAAGGCAATTGTTTGGGAATAACACAAGAAAGAAGTTCTGCAATCCAAAGGTGTATACATGATTTTGTTTTTTTAAATTCTGATTGAGCTATCAGTTGGATTACTAGCAGATTATTAGGCTGCATATAAACATAGCCAAATAAGCAATTAACTTCTTGCCATGCTCTATAGTATTTATATAAATGCTGTTCAGGCCAAGTTGACCTTGACTTTGAATAAAGATCTAAGTGACATAGAAAGGTTCATTATTGGGACACGGATGGCAAGAGTTTCAGTCACTGAAGACTGAAGTGGCTAGTGTTTCAATAGGAACAGGGACAGTGACATCTGACATCAGTTAATAGGGTCAGAAATTCAGTGGACATTGGACAAGGACATTCAGTGACTGTGATATTTGTGCATTAATGTGACTTGTATGGAGAACAGAAGAGCAAGTGTTTTTCAAGTAACTGAAAATATCAGTGCAGCATGTGTTCAGACTGTCAGAAAGAACAGGCCATTTTCAAATACATAGAGAGGGATATTATAGTAAAATCTTGAATTGAATTATTAAAAGTGATTATACATTTGAGAATATAGTGGTGAAAAACCACAAACACTGGTCTACATAGATGTGGGGGAAAAAGATAATATCAGATGAGTCATCCTTCACCATGTTCTCAAGTGCATGTGTGATGTACAGCAAAAGAGCGGTACAGCCCTGAACACCTGATCCCTACAGTGAGGAGATCTGATGGCTCTGTTATGCAGTGGGAGGCATTTTGCTGGTGTGGTTTGGGAAGAAGGAAGAGGCATTGCAAATCAATCCAGAATTATTATGACCTTTATCCTATGATGAAACATTTCTATCCTGATGGGAGTGGTCTCTTCTACACTGAAAAAATGATTCAGTGGTTCAGCAAATTTGACAAAAACAAATGTGATTTTTTTTTACACAAAAAAGCAAATTATTAGAATTACTTAAATGCTTTAAATTCTGTACTAAATGAATTCATGTAAATATGTGTCAAAAACCCAAAATGTATATTTTACTTAATTTACTGGGTTAAATTTAATATTATTTGTGCACACAAAACTAGAAAAAAGAAGTAATGTTTACTTGAACTGATTGCATACTGAAGTGTGGATGTTGTGTGTGTGTGTGTGTGTGTATGCACTTGGATGGGTTAAATGCAGAGCACAAATTCCGAGTATGGGTCTCCATACTTGGCCACAAGTCACTTCACTTCAATACTGATTAACAAATGATATTGGTATAGATAACAGGAAATTCCTCCATACTGATTATAAAAATGAATATGAAACCTTGCTCACAAATTCAAGCCATGGAATAAAATTTCAGTTTGATAATTCAACTACAAAACTTCACCTACAAATACAAATAAACAGATTACAGATTTGTACATTTTAAAGTCAAATTGTAGTGCCACATTTCTCATTCCATAGAGAGCTGCATGTATCAGTAAGAAGAAAATAACTGGTTCATATGGAACCTAGATAGGCTGTGACGTATTTGTTCTATTTTTAAAAGACCACAGACAGCAAAGAAGACCTTTAAGCATTTCTCTGAAGTTGTTACTATAATTATAGGTGTTGTCTGCTAAAGGCCCCATCTCAAATGGTGCCCTAAACCCTGTGGGCCTCCTGCATGCCCGTACATATGACACTTTAATGTCTCTTATGCAAGTCCTCAAGGGTGCGTGACTTAAAATACAGTGATACAGTGTGCAGTTCCACTAGCTTTACAGCATTAGTATTTCCTGTTTTAAACCAAAGCCTGCAGTTTGTAGTAGTGCCTGTCTGACATTGTATTAACATTCTCATTGTACTTACCTCAGGTTTAGCTTTGTCAGTCATGAACAGCCACTAGGAAAATGAAGCTGCACATTGTGCAACAGAGGAGATAGCCAACACTCAGCTTCCCATCCCACTCAGTTTCTGTACCTGAGAATAAAAAAGATGTGATGGAAGCTATAGTGGCCTATGAATTTAAACTGCAATACTAAAAAAAGGTAAAACAACAACGATCAGTATATGTAAAAGTGAAACCTATATTCACTGTGCTTCAGTAATTGTGGGCAATTCAACCTCCTTCCAAACATATCACCCTGTTTCCCCCAACTCTGTGCCTGTGTGTGGCACCGTATGCCTGCTGCCAGTTGGCCAGTGTTTACAAGTGCAGCTTTTTCAGTTGTGGCCCCAGCTTTGACCGCTGCCTTCATAAGACATTGGATAGGCTCAGAAATTTAAAAGATTTCACACGATGTTCCCACTCACCCTTAAACCAAATGTTCTCACCAGTGTATCATTCCTTTATGGTCCCCCGAGACTATTCTCTACAGTGTGTCTCTTGTTACTAGTTGGAGTGGATTGTATAACGTTTCTCAAGAAGAATGTGTGTTGTGAAAAACACACATATAGATATATAAAAGATGTCAATTGTTATAAGGTGAGAAGAGACAACAGTTAATTGAGATGACAATACAGTATGTATACAGCACTACATGTGTAAATATCAGAACAACCCCTGATGATTCACACATTGGGCCTGTTTTATGAGAGTGAGTTAAACAATCCACTGGTCATATCATGACAAAAACCCAATGACCATATGGCCAAAAGTTCATGGACACCTGAACATAGCACTCATGTGTTCCTTTTGAATATCCCATTCCGTGTGCTGTTATAAAAACCTTCGCTCTTCTGGGAAAGCATGGCTCAGGCACTGATGTGGGGTGAGGCGGCTCATACAGATTTAAAAACCATAAAAATAAAACACACAAAGTCTAACATACTGTACAAGGATAAATGTTCTTTTATTATTTTTAAAGGAGTTGCAGTTAAATAATGCTGAAAGCAGGGGGCACTACAGCACTCTCAGTATCACCACTTCCCACACTGAAGCAACCTTTGCTGTGCTGTTAAGTGTTTCTTACCAGACTTGGTGTATTGAGGCATTGTTTCTTTATGAGCCTGAGTATATATCCTGATGGGTCTGAGCTTGTCTATGAGCTAAAAGATCTTTCATTATGGTTTACATTTCATTTGACCTTTTCAGAGTGTCTCTCTTCAGCAGTGTCCCTCTTCATCATGTTTTTCTTTTTATTGATCAAGCTCTTTGATTGTCACTAATATCAAAAGAATGGTCAGTGTCTTTCAGGGTTGTTGTCTCTCTTTACAAGTCACAGTGTATTTCTTTATAATGAGTATCTATTATCACTGTCTGTTAAAGTGTCTGCCTTTTCCAATAAATAAACTGCCCTCAATCCTGACTAGCACAGAACATTTCCCTTGGAGCTACCACTTATTTCTCTTTTTCTCTCTCTTCCTCTCATCTCA
>CM040468.1:17229418-17370123 GCA_022758105.1 Pangasianodon gigas | reverse complement strand
GGGGGGGGGGGGGGGGGGGGGGGGGGGGGGGATGAACCATATATTTGTCCATATTGATTTGGACCAAGTACTTGTTCACAGCCAGTGAAATTTTATTCATATTCATCATTAAAAAAAAACAAAACAAAACAGCACTGTATTCTTGATTTTTTTTAATTTAAAACACTGCAGTCTTAAATGCAAGGGCTGCTTCCTGAAACATTCCAATTCATATTTAACAAATCCATAACTAGCAGTTATCATACAATATCAGACTTCATTGCTGAGCATGTGTTTATGTGACTTGACTCATAATTGTTATTTTTTTTAAGTACAGAACAGTGGAAAGATCATGCAATACTTGTGCAATCAAATTTGAGGATAATTAACATTTGAATGTATTTGAAAATAATTAACATATATAAGCATATTTCATAAAACAAACTAGTGTATTTCATCAGAGATATTCTCCAGTTATTAAAAAAGCCAACTATGCACAAATTATATATACTGATTTTATGTAAACCTTGGAGAATCTCTAATTCATGCACGCTTAAACCCTTTAACAGAAGAACAGATGCGTTGCTTTGCAAAAAAATATGTACACAAATGAACTTGCTCATGTATAATGCCTCTCTCTCTTTCTCTCTCACTCACAAACCAATTCACACAAAAAAACCATACACACAAACAGGTTCCAGAAACTGGAGAAGTGGCGGCGGCCTTTCTATGATGTCTTGGCAAGCTACGAGAATGCATCTGTGGTGCTGCCTGCGTTTTATAATGCACGCAATACTGATGTGTCCTTTCGTGTCAAGTATGCACTGGATGACTTTGGTGGCACCGCTGCACGCAATGTTTTCTTCTTCCACCCACAGTACCTCCTAGGTGCACAACGCTTCTGGGCGGCGCAGGGTGTCCGTGCCAAACGCTTAAGCAGTGGCCTCATGCTGGCCACAGCGGCACTTGAAATGTGCCAGGAGGTACACCTCTATGGCTTCTGGGCATTCCCCATGAACCCAGCAGGAATATTCGTTACGCACCACTACTACGACAACGTCAAACCGCGCCCGGGCTTCCATGCCATGCCCCAAGAGATCTTCAGCTTCCTGCACATGCATGCACGTGGAATCCTGCACGTGCATACGGGGGTGTGCAGGTGATGGCATTCACCACCGAAGCTGCTGTGTGTCAGCATTTTTTTTTTCAAGCGAGGCGCTTCCAGTTGAAAGCCAGTTGTGTGAAACTCAAAATGAGCTTCTAAGTGTGTTTGCATGTGAAAGACAATATTCTTGAGATGTGCTAATGTGGTTTCCACTGAGATGACTTCTGATTGGGTTGAGTGAATTCAAGCCAGGGGTCGGATTTAGTGTCTGAAACACATTATTGCTGTCTTTATGGGCAACCATTTTGTTTCCCGCTATGTTTTTGATATAGAGAACATATAATTTTGTCTGTGCCGTCGCTACATGGTGCCTGTTTTGTGCACGGTATTTTGTGTAGTTGTTTTTTGTGAAACATCAAAACGGTAGTTTTATTCTGTGAAAGGGCCACGAAACCTCAATAAGCCTACACTTGTCTCATGCACACCATAGAACTATTTATCACTTAAATATAAATTACTTATTATTGTCAGAAACAAACTATTGATAATAATATTGTAAGCGCTTCTTTTTTCATAAGATATTGTTGCAACTCTAAAGACTGGTTGTAATAAAGTTCATGATCTCAAACACAGCAAACAGATTTGCATTGAGACAGGACAAAACTTTTCTTATTTAGACAAAACAAGCAAAAAAAAAAAAAAAACCAGTCTAAACAGCACTGCATTCAAAGTGGCATTGAAAATAATGGGTATGTACACAGAGGTAAAAGAGTGCTGAAGTGAAGGCTCTTTCAGAATGTTTGGAGTGGATACACATATATAAATATATTTATATATGGGAATAATATCACTGCTGTATAATTTATTGACAAATGTCTGCAAATGTATCAGCACTCAGTAAATTCACTCTACAGCTGTTGGCTTAAATAGTTTGAGTATTTCTTAACATTTAATTAAAACTGTTATGCAGAATTTATGAAGCCTTTACAGTGTCCATTTTTATGACCCTTTCTCAGTTATGGAGGATTTGTCATATGAGACAGTTTTGACTCTGTTACAAGACTGTTTGGACCACCATAAGCCTCACAGTGAACTGAGGTTTTCAGAAACAGATATTTCTACCAGATTAATGATTTGTATACACAGAACAAGTGTTTTGTCTGTATTCTTTTGAGGTTGCTTATACATGAGAACAGTGGGGACTCTTAGGAAAAAAAGAGTTTTTTAAAAGACATTTTTAAAGAAAAAGCAGGCAACAGAAGACAAAGTGTGGTGTGCCACAGAAGTGATGTATTGAAATATCATATTGGAGATGAGCTTTTCCAAAACTAGACACAGACATGACTAATCAACTAAAAAAATGAATAAGCCTATAAATCACAACTATTCTAAGTCTTTTAGGGAAAAATTCAACTTTGGGTTGAATTGAAGGTTTTTTGTGACTGTCTGTCTTTCTCTTTTGTTCTTGGTGCCTTTATGTGTCATGCCATATTCCCTCCTTGGTGCCACCATTTTGAATGGCATTCTTTTGGTTAATCTTGTACATTTTGAAATCTTTCAAACATATTTTATTCACATCATTAAGAACTGGCACTGTTTGACAAATGTTTAATGAGTTTCTGTGTGTGGGATGGGCTTACTTGTAAACTGTCCATCGTATGTTTACCTTTTCTGGAAGGTATGAACCATTTTGGAGAGCGACAGCAACATTCTGTGTGTTTCTGCACACTCACCATAAGAAAATATGTACACTGTGATGCAGAACAAACATAATTGATTCATTATGCTCACATAGAGGTGGTGTCAGTTTCCACTGAAATGGTGAATAATTGATCACATTCTGAGGTTGATCAGTGTTAATCTGACTAACATTGTCTGATTTCTCCATGGAAGTCCCTTTCCAGTGCCAGACACAAACACAAAATCTTATTAAGCATGTTCTACATATCATTATCCCCATAGTAGAATCACAACTCTCACTTTTGAGGAATTAAATAAAATGACAAAAGGGACATCTGTGACATATGAAGAAAGCTTTCGAAACATGGTTTTACTGTACTATGTGCAATATGCACTGTCTTTATCAAATGTGTAAATAAATTCATTTGGAATTACTGATTCTGTTCTCTGTCTCCATTCATCCATCCATCCACCCATCCATCCATCCATCTATCCATCCAACCAGCCAATCAACCAACCCGATCAACCCAGTGCATTATTAGCACTCTGTGTTTTTGAGCCCAAATCTACTGTATGTCCTAGTGTTGTCAAATATGAGTTCTTTCCGATGACTGTTGTCAGTACCTTGGACAGCTCTAATTTCTCTAAGTTATATTTGACAACATAACTATTAACAACAGTGACAAGGTTCCATCCACCCACTTGGAAATATAAAAACACTGGCTAAAGTATAAAGCGGTGTTGTCACTAGTTCGTCTATTTCAATGATGATACTAAACATGATACTTCAGGAGCACTTCACCAGAACGTGCCCACTGAAAGATTAGAAGGTCAGATGTCAGCGTTTTATTTGGTCATCTGACCTCTGAATTGTCAGCATATCATGCTCCTTAAGAAAATATGAATTATTTAACACACTACGCAGGTGTGTATAGCCTATCATGTAGCCTATACAGTGATGTTCAGGGGCGGATTAGATGAAACACCCACACGCACATACAGCTTGCTCCTCTTGATCCAATACTGACAGTAAAATTATATACTGTTACAATATTTAAGTTACTGAGGATATTGTTTTATAATGCATGCTTATGCACTTATTCTGACTTTCAGTGCTGTAAATCAGTACAGGCCAGACTGACTGACTCACTCATACTCTCATACATAATACAGATTCAAACATTTCCCTTATATTTAACTGAGTAAAAAATTTGGTGTATATGAGTCTGTCTTGGCTATCTCTGCATACTCTTGACTCTGTCTTGCCTATCTGTGTGTGGGTCATAAATATCTGGATACCTTCATGCACCATAGAAAGTGCGTCACAAGTGCAGAGGCTCTGGAGGCTGGAGCAATAGAATTGTGTCAGAATTAGGCACCACATTAGGCAGTAGGAGTACATATGTAGGAAAAAGCTCTGCCCCCCTGCTATAGACTTCAGTATTCTAGGTACTGATAAAGAACCTGCATTTTTTTGATTGACGCAGGTGTAGTGGATAATCATAGACCAAGAGTTCACTCAGGAATGTGGGGTGAGATAATTCAGTGCTTTATAGGCAGGGGTAGAAAGTAATGAACTACAGGTACTCTTGTTACAGTACTTGAGTAGATGGTTCACAGTAACGGTACTTTTTTAACATACATAAATAATAGTAATTTTATATGATCACTGTTACAGGTAAAGAAAATAATGCATTTAACCTCAGAAGACTGTAAGCCAATTAAATACAGCAAATTTTAAATAATTAAATTCTGAGACCCAATCAAAATAATGTGGTTTTCTGCTGAAAGTCTACACTTCAGGTGCCAAAAGCTTACTCAGGAACAGCAATGTCTGAGTCAGTGGAGACAGATGAGCAACACTGGTGCAATTGACCACGTGTCTTCAGTTTTAAATGCTTCAAAGGAGATGACACAGTAATGATCTGCAAATTATGTGAGCCAAAACCTGTGGCATTTCACAGCTCAACATCCAACCTGTGGAAACATGTACAGCTCTGAGTGAGCTAGACTAACAGCTTTTTTGATATTTTACAGTATGAAAGGACTGCTCGATTCCCGGCCACAGAACCAACCCTGGCCACTGGGGTTGCGTGCAACAGTGTGCTCTCTGTGCCAGCCCCAAGCCTGGATAAAACTGGGGAGGGTATGTCAGGAAGGGCATCTGGCAAAAGGTAAAACCTGTGCCAAATCAAATACGTGGACCAGTGATCTGCTGTGGTGACCCCTATTGGGAGCAGCCGAAAGAGGAACTACAACAACAATGTGATATAGCAACCAACAAAATTCAAGTGACAAACAAATAGAAATGCTTTAGGGTAAAAAAGAAAAAACTTACAATAACCTAATTGCACAAGTGTCCACACTGTATTTTAATGGGGCATGTGACTGTGCTCAGAATTAACCAATCACATTCAAACTCATGTTCAATAGTAATTATCATGCATCTGTCTTCAGTGAAGTTATTCTGATTAACCCCAACTAAAGATCAACTGTTTCTGTAGTATTTCTTTTTGGTTCATTTGACTGGTCAAGCCATGGCCCGCAAAGAGCTTATAAAGCATATACAGATATCATTGTTGAAATGTATCAATCAAGAGAGGGGTACAAAATAATTTCCAAAACATTAGATGTACCACGGAGCACCATGAATGGCATCATCATCAAGTGGAGAAAATGGAGCACCACAGTGACATTACCAAGAACAGGATGTCCCTGCAAAATTGTCAACAAAAGATGAAAACTTATCAGGGAGGTTGCCAAGAGACCTACAGCAACATAAAAGCTGCTGCAGGAATATCTCGTAATTACTGGTCACTCCCTGCATGTGACAACAATCTCTTGTGTTCTTCACATGTCTGGGCTATGGGGTAGGGTGGCTAGACAGAAGCCCTTTCTCAAAAAAAAACAAAAAAAACCAAAACATCCAAGCCCACGTAAATCCCAAACAATGTGGCAAAATGTGTTATGGTATGATGAGATCAAGGTAGAAATTTTTGGCATAATTCTAAAATATATGTTTGGCACAAAAACAAGACAGCTTATCAGCCAAAGTACACCACAGAGGGAATCATGGATAGCTCCAAATACCAATCTAGTTTGGCACAAAACCTGCAGGCCTCTGTTAAACAGCTGAAGAAGAAAAGTTTTACTTTCTAGCACAACAATGACCCAAACCACGTCAAGGAAGGAATGGCTTTAGAAGAAGTAGGTCAAAGTTTTGGAATGGCCCAATCAGAGCCCAGATCTAAATCTTAGCAAAAACCTGTGGAATGACTTGATAAGGGCTGTGTACAGGCGATCACCTCACAATTTGATAGATCTGGATCATTTTTGCTCCATAGTGGAATAAAATTTCCAAATCAGTTGGTAGACCCTTTTCCCCAAAAAGACTGAGTGCTGTATTGCAAGCAAAAGCTTTAACAAAATATTAGTAAAGGGGTGTGCACACTTGTGCAACCAGGTGATTGTAGGTTTTTCCCAAAATAAAATTTCTATTTGTATTTCACTCGAATTTTGTTGGTTGCTATATCACCTTAACGGTGGAAAAATGTCTGACATAATTTATCTTGGTTTCATCACAAAGACCTGCAATCTTAACAGGGGTCTGTAGACTTTTTGCATCCACTGTATGACTAAGATTACCTACTTGTCTGGTCCCCTGGCTCCCTGTATATAACTAATTACAGCTGGTGCTGCTAAAGGCCTAGCTAATTTTACCTGTCTTTGAATAGAGTATAAACTGAGCACTTTCAACAGACCATTCAGTGGGTGCCTCGCTAAGAAGAGCAAACCTGTTTTACATGCAAATCAGAGAGAAGTGGTGCTCCTGTGGGTTTGCTTTACCTGACATGAGCACAACAAGAGACCTCTAGGCTGGCAGACATGATTCAATGATTCAGGACCTAAGGCTTTTCAGCAGAGTGGTGGGAGCGGTGCGCCAAAGAAGAAAGGTAATTATCGCGGATGTCAGCCCTTACAGGCTGGGGAATGGTGTGTTGCCACAGGGTTCAGGGGAGATGTGTAAGGTTAAAACACTTCAAGCAGCTGGAATTGAAGGTGGTCCATTGGCCCTCAGGTTCTTCTTCTTGTAGTCACTCAGACTACATTGTGCTGATCAGCTATATCAGCCAACAAGGCAGCATAAGCTTGATCAGCTCTTTCCACCTTGCACAAAGTCCAGTGGGCCCATCTGTGACAAGCCTCACTGAAAGCAAATCATCTGCTGGTGCTATACAGTGATGCAGTGTTTAGATGGAGGAGGTACATCCAGGAGAGTGGCATCTGCACCCAGTGCACACACCTGGGAAAGGTTTAGTGAGGTACGGGTAGGAAGTCTTTGCCAGTGCTAAAACTAATTGCTGATTGTTGTTATCCCTGGCAGAGCCAGACAGCTTTCTGGAACAGGATGCTCTGGGCCACAGCTGGCCACTCCAGATATTATATGCCTTTTCCCATCTACAACTATTTTTTCCCCACCCTGTACAGAATTCAGCTACAAGGCCACAGAATTCTGCTTCTGGCCCCAGGATGACTGGCAAGACCTTGGTTTGTACAATAATGCTCACTAGTGGTTGGAAGTGAACTGACCAGGCTGCAACTTGAAACTAATTGATAATGTGCATGATACAAACTGTCCATGAATGGAACCATTATTTGCTGCAGAGAAGAACAAGAGAGGGCTCATGAGCTATGAGGAGGATGAATGTCCATGTGAAAGATAAGAAACCTGTAGTCCAGGTGCAAGATAAGTAAACAACCTGAGGCCAACTTGTTAACCTAGAGGAAAAGCCTTGTAACCTTGAATTAATCTGATCCTCAGACCCACTGTTCATATGATAACAAGACATAGGGGCTCCCTTGTCTAAACAAAGGCAGGCCCACTGGGTGATGAACATCATCACCTTGGTCTGTAGACATCCTGGATGCCCAGTCTCTTCTATGACATGCCACTTCAAGTGTGTCATCATAGACCGTCTTCATGTTCTACAAGGTTAACATCATGGCTCCCAGTGGCGTGAGTGGGGCTATCATTTCAGGGTATTTTTAAGATGGGTCCCTCATCACATCATTGGCATACATCTTTCAGGTGTCTCTCATCACTTCTGGAGGTTAGGAGGGGTGAAGTAGAATGCTAGTTACATACAGTATATAACTGTGGTTCCATGAACATTGGATAACCACCAGGGAAGATGCCTGTTTGATGGTGGTATGTATTGCAAAAATCACTATGTAACTGTAGATGTAATGTAAAAATGTATTGTTACATGTAGGAGATATTATGTTTATGTTTAGGTAAACAAACCACTTTTTTCAGGCATTTCTCAGAGGTGCTCTAGCGTGTCTCTTGTAGAAAATTCCATAAGTTTGTAGAGCTGGTTGGACACTTCACAATTCTGACTCACAACTCACAAAGTTGTTGGAAATAATAATAATAATAATAATAATAATAATAATAATAATAATAATAAAATTTTAAGGGCAAATCTATGTTTAGTGTCTCTAAACCTAAATGTGTATATAATGCTTATGTGTTTATACTGAGCTACTCTTAAACATGAAGCTCAATATTAAATTACAGAGAATAAGTGTGGAAAGACATAAGATGTTGTAAGGATGTATGGAAAGAGGAAACAGAGAGTTAAACAGTTGGCAGCATGACTATGTGATTATATGCACATGTGTATCATGTCCAGGTGTATATCTCATTGCTATTCTTCTTCAAATATCTTCAGGTAGTTCATCCTTAAGAGTATGTTATGTGTTTCTTTGAATTTTCATGAGTTTTGTTTTTTATGTTCGTGTTAATCTTCAATGGACAGCCATTTATGGTGGCTGACCAGCTATCATTGGGTCCTGTGTATTCATGGTGTGGGGTCTCTGTTAAACAGTTTTACCATCTTAATGTAATCATATTGACTTGTTTATTTACATTTATTTAATTGTTTTGATAGGATTGGAAGTATCTATTCTTAACATTGTGTTTCTGTGTGTGCGTGTGTGTGTGTGTGTGTGTGCGTGTGTGTGTGTGTGTACTTGAGTAAAGCTATCCATGCCTAATGAATAATGAAGGTTTTGAAGCCCATCCCCTCTCCTCCCCTTACACACTCTCTCTCTTGCTCTCTCTCTCTCTCTCTCTCTCTCTCTCTCTTTCTGTCTGTCTGTCTTTCTCTCTCTCCTTGTGCCTCTCAATTTTCACTAACTCACCCCCAAGTTGTAACACGTTTATGTAGAAATATCAGGTGTTTTTGGCTGCCATTATGAACAGGATAAGCATAAACACAGAATGAACAGGAAATACTGATGCAGAAAACCAGGCACACACTGACGATATTCACTTCTTTTTTTTGCTCTCTACATCAGCCATACAAAGCTGATATCTATTTTAATTCTTTTAATATATACATGTAATGAAAATACATACTTTACTGCATGTCAGATTTGGACAAGAGAAAAAAAATGTCCTCCATGAAGACAAAACAGAATAATGTCACATATAATGTATGAATATGGATATGATAGAGGAGTGTCTTAAAGGTATAGCAAATAATTTGATGGCTACAATGTCATGTGACCTATTCCCCATCCAGTAATTATTCAGGAGCTCCACACTACACTGCAAGACCTGTAACAAGCGCCGCACTGAGGACCAGTTCCAGCTGCACCTTTGCACCTGGGGTCAGGCAGCGTCACCCAACACCACCGAAACAGACGAGGAAACACTCTTCATGCTGCTAGATGAATAAAAGATGCCGGCAAGAGTGAAAAAAAGCCCCGAAACTGAAGAAAGGGATGACGGAACAGAGGAGAAGAAGCCAAAGGTGAAAGGAAAGAGTGGGACCTCTGCCAGCCAAGATGCACCAGACAGTGAGAAGAGAAGGAAAAGACCCAAGAGCACAGCAGACAAGGGGGAGGAGAAGGGTGAGAAAGTGCAGAAAAAGAAGGGAGGGACAGATGAGAAGGTAAAGAAGAAAAAGAAAAAGAAAGGAGAGGAAGACGTGAAGGAGGATGCTGAGGCAATAGATGGAGAAGAGGATGGTGATGAGCAGAACAACAATGAACCAGTCAAAAAGGAAAAGCAGAAAAAAGAGAAATCTCCAGCAGTGGAAGATGGTGAGGAGGTGAAAAAAGAGAAAGAGAAAAAGAAGAAGAAGAATAAGAAGAAAGAGGCAGAAAGTGAGGTGGCAGCAGGAGCTGAAGAAGAAGAGGACATGGAAAAGAAGAGTAAAGACGGAAAAAAGAAGAAGAAGTCTGTAGAGGAGGCTGAGGATGATGAGGAGGTCCAGGAGGAAGAGACAGAAGAGGAAGAGGAGAACAAAAACAAGAAGAAAAAGGATAAAAAGAAGAAGAAGGGTTCAGAGAGTGATGATGAAAAGAAAGGGAAGAAAGGGAAGAAAAAGAACAAGCAGCTAGACTACTCTGAGCTCTACCAGCAGGAGATTCTGAATTATCACACTGAGGACTCAGATGGGTATGAAGATGAATACTATAAGAAAAAAGGTATAAACACATTTTTTTTCTTTCTTTATCTTTCTCTGCAAACATGCAAACAGAATTCTATTAATACATGCTATACATGGTATCACCTGGGGTGTTTTTCAGGTATAACTCATCTGAATATACATAAAGCAAAGACAAAGGAAATGGAAATTTATAATGGAATTTGAACAAAGTAGTCACATTTTTGTTTTAGTGTCATATTTCCAACTATAGCTCATTTTCTGTAGACTTCTGAAACCTTCATTTTCCTGGAAGACCCCTATTTGTCATTTTCTCAAGCTCATTTTCATAGGCTAGCAACTAGAGGGCTATCCCGATAAATCATGGATCCCATAAGCCATATTTGATTAGCATCTAATTTTATTGCTGTGCCATTATTAAGATAATAATGAGAAGAAACTTCAGATAAGATGACTTGTAATTAACTTTATACACTATATAACCAAAAGCTTGTCGACATCTGACCATCACACCCATATGTGCTTGTTGAACAATCCATTCCGATAACTTCCACTCTTCTGGGAAGGCTTTCTACTAGATTTTGGAGCTTTGGCTTTGGGGATTTGCTCATTCAGCTACAAGAGCATTAATCAGGTCAGGTACTGATGTAGAATGAGAAAGCTTGGGGCACAGTCATCATTCCAATTCGTCCCAAAGGTGTTCAGTGGAGTTGAGGTCAGGGATCTGTGCAGGCCACTTGAGTTCTTACATTCCAACCTCGTTTTGTGCACAGGGGCATTGCCATGTTGGAACAGGTTTGGACCCCTTAGTTCCAGTGAAATTGTAATGTTACAGCATACAAAGACATTCTATACAATTGTCTGCTTCCAACTTTGTGACATTAATTTTGGGAAGGCCCACATAGGGGTGTGATGGTCAGGTGACCACGGACTTTATCCACAAACCACCTCTGACAGCTAGTGCCCAGGAGCCTGCTCTGATTGGCAAACTCTAATATTTCCTTATTTGCCAGTCATGGCAGAGGCACGGTGGCACAGGGAGAAGCTGGCAAGTGGCCAGCATTGGATTTGAACAGCCTGGCACCTCTCTATGGGCTGAAACACAATGCCCTAATCGGTCTATTCATGCAGCCTCCTTATGTTCATACATTTCTAGGAGGAAATTGGTCAGGCGTGGCAATTAAGGACACCTTCTAGGAGACAATGAATAAAGAAACAGAGGCTTGGTTATGAAACCATTTTATTTTGCCATTTGGAGAATGAGTGTTTCAAATACAAGCTGGTTGGTCATTTTATAGTGACCATCATTTCTATTAGGTTTGCTGCATACTTATCATATGGCATGCAAAACAATTCAAATTTTTCTGTCTCAATTTTTCTCTCTCACCTCAATTCAAGAGTCAAATTATACCAATACTGCTGTATATTGCTGACCCAACATATTTTCTAACTGAACCAGCAAAACTGAACCAGTCCAGTCTTAGACATTCTTAGACTTAGACTGGACAAGACCAGAATGAAACTCAGACTCTCAGACTCAAACAGATTTCCTGTTCAACTCTCAAATCAACGATTCTTTCTTTTTTTTTTCTTTTCCATTTATCCACACTTCTCGTTATTTCTGTCCATTTAATGTCTCTTTCAGAGCTTTCCAAGTACAATCTGTGTAGAACTGGAGTATTAGTATATTCTGGGGTGAAATGTGATCTTGTGAGAATATTGGGAGTAGACAAATGATCCCCTGAGGAACAAAGAATAAGATTAATAATTTGTAGGTTTTCTGGCTGAGATTGTAGAGAAGTCTTTGTAAAGTAACTGATGTTGTATGGACTAGGCATAAAGTCTGCATGGCTCAAATTGCTTTACACAGAATAATACTAGTCTCTATTGCTAATAACATAAACCACTATTGTTTAATGTTAAATAAATGAAAAGCAGACAACCAAACTCACAATAATCATTATTATCATAGAGAGTTAAATGGTGCAAAAAATTGTACACAAGCTTTTATGATAGCAAATTTGTATTCTAACCACCTATGAAAAACAGTGGTTAAGATGATGGCTGGAGTTATACAATGAAATTAGTCTTCTTTAATTTAATTGTTTAAATGGTTCATCAGATCTGGTTGCTCCAGGCAGTTTCATTTCTCGTCTGAGATCATCTCTTTGTCCGTATAAAAAGTGTTTTGGTTTTAGGCCTCAAAGACCTGATTCTAAACACTTTTACTTGGCAAAGCCACAGGGGTTTCCACATCCTTAGGGGTTTCCAAGAGGGAGAGCCATAACACAAAGGTGACTCTTGGTGAATCTTTTTTTTTTTTTTTTTTGCCTGGCTGCCTCGGTTAAGTTATGGCCTTTTACCTTCACCTAATTTGCCCTTACAGATTAACACTGAAGGAATAGAGGGATTGTGTTCTTGCTCCATTCTGGATTACATCCAGCAGTGCAAACACTGGTCAGGGTAACTGTATTTCAACATCACTTTTCAGTGTGATGCTGAAATCTACATAGAACTTGACTGGACAGTTTATGTTGACCTTGGTTTAGTTGTATACTGTATGTGGAATTTCTAGGACAGTAAATGCTGAAATTATTGAGGAATTATTAAAAAGTAAGAAAACAATACATAAGTCATATTTTAATATCTTGGGCACTTTGATCAGAAAAAGTTAGATAAAGTAATTAAAGTGTTATTTAAATAATACCAATCAAAGATGTCAATGCCGTATTGCAGCTAATATATGTGACTTCTAGTAGAAAGGTGGTTATCAGTCACGTTTGGAGCAATCAGGTTTCCATCCCATTTAAAAGCACTTCTTACTGGGGCAGTCTTGTACAATGGTAATCCCGGGTAGTTATAGCAGGTCAGATAAGGAAAAATGAAGAGCTGACAGTGTTCATTATCATTTGGTGTTGGAAAAACATTCAGTATTTAGTCAAACTAAATTGACTTTCTCTCTTTATGGTTTTCTCTTTTATAGTGTACGAGGTGGTGACAGTAACAGGTGACGTGAAAGCAGCAGGCACCGACGCTAATGTTTTTGTCACCTTGTACGGAGAATATGGTGTTACACCAAAGGTTCTCCTTGCCAGCAAGTGAGTTCACCAACCTTTTAAAGATTTGGAGATCATTCATGAATTAACTGTTTATGTTTTAAGATATTTTATATGACATTTTCTATTTTAATAGAGAATAAGCCTGAGTTAACCTGATTTTTAACATGCAGAAACTCAGACAAGCATCAGAGAATTTACATCCATTCAGATCTGGAAAAGTTTTTATTTTCTGTAGTAAAATTCTCTATGAAATAGCCTGCAGTCCATTGACTTGACACCTTCAAATTATAAGGTTTTGTATTTAAAAACTAAGGTGAATACTATCTAAATGAATGGAGTTTAATGGTTGGTTTGGGCCATTTTATTGTCAATTACATTAACAAACTATGTTAAAAAGATAAATGTGTGTAAACCCAACCAGTTTTAGTGTTTTAGGTGTCACCAAGGGCTGGACTGGAAAGAACCATGTTTCCAATCCAGGCAAATGTATCAATTCCAGTACAATTTAATTTTGGTAAAAAAATTAGACATGGTTAGACATGTTAGGTAATGCATGTGGAATGTAAAGGTGAACAAGGGAGTGATAATTAATTGTGTAATTCTGCCTTTCTTTCTGTTTTCTCAGCACTGAAAGGAGGTATTACCTTATTAAAAGGCCACTCAATAACTTGTGTGGCAGTGCATTGTACTTTGATGATGTATTTGTATATAGAGCATTCTGGGTGCTTTTATCATGACCTCCCATCCCATTTATACACACACAAACAAGCACACTACATACCCTTTCACACAAAATACAAAAAGCATCACATACAGTATTAAAACCTACTTAACTATTATGTCATAGTAAACAACCAAACTGACTCTCTTCTATACAGCATTACAATGTATACTTATTACTCAGTAATAAGAAGGAGAAGTAGATCAAATGACATCCTAATCTTATTCACAGCCAATGGGATAGGATGGTTATATTAATCTACTTCCAGTCTCAAAAAACTTAAAAGCTAACTCAGTCTGCATGTGTGATAAATTTTCTACATGCACGTTTTTGTGTGTGTAGAATTTATGTGCATGCTATAACCAGACTTTTGAAACTCTCCATGCATTAATCAATAACTCAGGAAATTAAGCAAATATTGATTAATCTGAGAGTGTTTCCTTGCTCAGATGACAATTTCATGTTGCATAATGACTAATAAAAATACTTTAGATTAAATCAGATTGTGGGTAAAAAGTATGATGTATATCAGCTTGGCTTTTTTCCTGGACTTTGATTGGCATGAATCTAATGGTCAGAATGCAACATTTTGGAATTAAGATGAAATTTAGCAGTACTTCTCCAACTGCCTAAATTGCATCATTTCCAAAGTTTGCTAATGAGGTTTGCCAGTGTTGAATGTTGAGTGTGATTATCGTAATGAATATGGGGAGAGCTGTGAGCAATTTAACCTATAAATTTTGGGTGTTGCGATGTGTGTGACTTGGTTAAAGTGTTTTTCAACCTAATATCCTGCATCTGTAGTGTATAGGTGATTACCACAGACAAAAATTTTAACATATTTCCATGTGCCAAGAACAGCATTAAATGTTTATGTGAAACAAATTTTTTGTAGACAAACTTCATGAACTTTTTCAGGAGAAGAAATTTTAAATTATGCAATACCAACATATAAAGCCTTTACCTTTAAGTGTATTGCTAAAGTCTTGTTTTCATTCAACTTTATAAGTACTTCTTAGCTTTGTTAGGACACTCTCCCATATATGTCTCATCATAATAGATTCATTCATTCATTCATTCATTCATTCATTTAACATTTTCCCCTTTCCTAGTAATGGTTTTATTGTATAGTTGTAATTTTAATTTTAGTTTTAAAATTTGTTTTATATAGTCATTTTCAACAACTTCCTTTAGATCTCTATTATAAGTAAGTTTTGAGCCAATGGGATTTCTGGTACATGATAATCACCAATATGCTACAGATGTGGTAAATAAAGATTAGGTTGAAAGGCACTGCAATATTCCTTTAATGTGGTCAGAGCCTGAAGACATATTTGTAATTCAGAGAGCATGATTTTTAATTCATGAACTTTATTTTTTAATAAGAGAGATGGTTTTGCAAGAACCAAATGCAAGACACCACAAAGTGGTCTATCTCTTCTTTCTTTTTATCTATCTAATTCATTCCTCAATTTGCATCACAGGAGCCGGGTAGCTTTTGAAAAGAACAAAACTGATGTGTTCCGGATTAAAACACACAATGTCGGGCCCATAAAAAAACTCAGGTACTCTCACACACACACACACACACACACACATATTGTATAGCACATTGTGTCCTATGATGCATTTCCTATCTTTCAGGATCGAGCATGACAACACAGGAATGAGTGCCAGGTGGTATCTGGATCGAGTCACATTGCTGGACATGAACAGGCCACACCTTCGTCTTTTCTTTGCCTGCAACCGTTGGCTGGCCCGGGACATGGGGGATGGACTTACAGTGAGATACCTCCTGGGCAGCCTTAATCCTATGAACATCCCTAAACGTAAGATACATTCAGTGGTACAGTACCATTCTGGTCCTAAATTCTGAGTGCACTAGCAATAACTATTTTGATTTAATTCCTATCAAAATCTAATATAGTTTTGTTAAATTATACTTCTCCAACAAGAACCTAACCTTGCCAAGACCTTTTAGTTCCAGTGAAGAGAACTCTTAATACTACAGCATACAAAGACATTCTAGACAAGAACCGGGCAGTAGATAGACACTAGTGAAAGCAGAACCTAGCCACAACAAAACAAGAAACAAGGCATAAAGAAATTAAGAAAAAGTGGCAAAGCAGTAATATACGGTTAATGAGTACTGGAGAGGGAAAAGCATTCAGATGTGGTGGTTAGAAAGTTGGCGAATAAAGATTTATGTAAACCCAGTTTGGATATCATGCATATACATAGATCCACTTACAGAATTTGGCAGAGGCCCACATAAACTTACAGAAGTGCTTTGTGTTCTCCATCACCCCACAGAGAGGAGATAGTACGAGTAGTTGTTATGCAAATATGGAAGTATGAAAGTTAGATCTTTGCATTTTATGGGAATCAAGATGTAGAGATGTTCAAGTGATAATTTTATAAAATATTTTATAAAACATTGATAATTTAACACATGAACACGTAATGCATACATTCTGGAATGTCATATTTTTGTGTCAGATATGCACTCATTGATACATTGCACTCATTGTGTGTGTGTGTGCATTTGTGTTCCTGACTTGTAGAGAACAAGTACATTGTCAGCGTGTTTACAATGGATGTCAAAGGTAGTGGAACGGATGCAGATGTTTATCTGACCATCTTTGGAGAGCATGGAGATACTGGTATGTGTGTGTGTGTGTGTGTGTGAATATTCACATATGATGTGCAATTATTTGATTATTTGTGAATTCGGGTATAGCTACATAATGCACATTTTGAGTTTTTGTTACAGAGTGTTTTTCTGAATGATGTCTTTTCACATGTGTGTATGTGTGTAGGGGAGAGAAAGCTTGTGAGTGAAGGGAAGGACACTTTTGAGAGGGGAAATGAGGACAAATTCACCATAGAGAATCCAAACCTGGGCAGACTGACAAAAATCACCATTGGACACAACAACAAGGGCTCCTCGGCAGGCTGGGGCTGTGATAAGGTACACACAGGGGCACACACACACACACACACACACACACACACGTTCATACAATTATTCTTACATACTGTATGCAGATCCTAATACACATACACATGTAATACAGTTACCCTCTGTGTGCATCCACAGGTCTGAGTTCAATATCAACATGAATTTTTATTATTACTTTTTTTTATTAAATATCAAAAACTAATACAACATATTACTCATAGTCTGCTTATTAACATATTTAAAATATACTTAAAACTAAGACAAATAAATGACTCTATATAGTTGTATAAAATTGAAGTATTCCTGAAATATTCCCTATCATTTATCCAGACATTAACTGACAACACTTCTGTAAATTTATAAGTTCTGTTAGTTATTTTTTGCTTGATTATAAAATACGAAGTGATCTTAAAATCCTTCCTGAAAAAAGTAAGAATGTATATTGTTAGGAATACTATTTACTACTCTACCATAATGTGCATATGCACTTTAAAATTAGTCAGAAGTACAAACTGTTACACATGCTTTATAGCAGATTACATTTCAGATATATTGAGAAGAATCAACCCTTCACACATGAAAAAATATACAGCTTTCAGACAAGAGACTCAGACTTAAACAATCCAACTGACTAGAACTGCAACCAAACTGTCTGAATATTGCTGCATAGCCTGCTAGTCAATATAATCAAAGACTACCTATTCTTCTTCATTTTTTAAAGATACAAACAGAAATCAAACATCTTGTCAATCATTAATAGATATTCAAAGATTCGTAGTATGACATGATATTTTTTGGGATGGCTGTTACTTATAAATAAATAATAATTCTATTTGTGATATAATTTTTCAATAGTTTTTCCTATCTGATAAAATAAAAACAGTTCTTAGTGGAGAATCCAGACTTTTGGATGTATAATCATACTCCCACACACACATACTCAGATACTTAATAAATGATTAATTTGTCCAGAGCTTTTGTCTGTCTGTAATTCATACTGAGTGATTTTTAATTCATGCAGTTTTGATTAGATTAGTGAGCTCCTTTCTTAAGAGTTTACACAAGAGACTATAACATGATATGGTCATGGACAGAAGCTCCCTCACACACAATCAACTTTTACATCGCTATCAAATTGTGTTGTGTTCTAGATTACCTTGGATTAGTTGATTAAAATTTGACTACACAGCTCATAGAAACATGGTTTAAATATCATATCGCATAGCAATGTATTCTGTTAATGTCCTTTCCATTTAGAGGTTATTTTTCCCGCCTGAATTAGTTGATTAAAATTTGACTACACAGGTCATGGAAAAGTAATTTGAAAATCACACGTCACAGTAATAATGTGTTCTCTTGTCCTTTCAATTTAAACGTCATATACTGGCAAAGAAAATAGAATGTATTTCTATTTTCTACTTGTTTCATCATTCTTTTGCTAATACTACTCTTCTGTTCTGCTTTGAAAACATCTTTATTAACATTCTGAATATCTCATTCCATTAAATGTATGGATCTTGTTCCAAAAATCCATAATAATGTGCCATTCTCTATGACATTACCTAAAAACCATAAGCTAATATCCTTTTTTCACCCTAGCAGACTTCATGCAAACAGTATACATACATGCATGCATACATACATACATCTTTTTTCAATTATTTCAATGTATTTATATTTGATATTTGGATAGAAACAATGCTATTAATAGAAATTGAGAACTAAAATGGTGCAGCAGCTAAGCACCATTTTAATTCTTAATAGCACTTAATATAACAGAACTGGTATATTTCACTGTATCACTCCTCTTGTCTGTGTTCACTACATAAATGTTTAAAATCTAGCAACAGTACGTTACATTGAAAGTACACTTACTACAGGCCATCTGTCAGTCTGTGTGCTGGCATGGCAACACACAACACTCTATACAGCTATGGCTTCTCTGGGAAATATTTTCACTGACGGAGAAAAAAGAAAAAAATATTTGGCCACGTTGTGTCTGAAGTGTCAGTTACTCTATATTAATTTTTTCTTTATAGAACTGTTTTGAAAGTATAAAAGCAATACCACTCATAATCATGCTGTTGTACTGAATATCAGCACGGCTGTGATCACCTGCAGCCTCATGTGTGCGGTCGAATCACAACCATGTTGATATTCACTACAGCAGCACTCTTGCTTGTGTGATATTGCTTAATTATATTCCATTTTGTAACAAATAAACTTAAGTATATTTATTAATGATAGAATAATTGCAGAAGTGTGCAGTACAAATGTAACTTTCTTCCAATGGCATTTACCAGAGTTGGAGTTTATACTGTATGTGGCCTTTATTTTGTGTGTGTGTGTGTGTGTGTGTGTGTTACAGGTGGTTATAGATGATTTGGGTAATAAGGAGGTGTATCAATTTCCTGTTGATGCTTGGTTTGACATAGCTGAAGGTGATGGAAAAATACAGAGAGATGTGGCAGTAGGAGCTACCCAACCGATGGGTATGTATGTGAATGAGAGAGCGAGAGAGAGAGAGAGAGAGAGAGAGAGAGAGAGAAATAACAGGAGAGTGAGAAAGCGAGAGACATTGAGGAAATAATGGGAGAGAGACAGAGAGATAGAGAGAAAGAGAGAACATTCACCATTTTAAATTCATAATTAATGAAATACCATGTGAAATGTCATTATATGTGTGTTTGTGTTTGTTTGTTTGTTTGTTTGTTTGTATGTAGCGATGGTGTATGTCGTCCAGGTGATGACTGGAGATATTCGGGGTGCTGGCACCAACTCAAAGATCCATCTAGTGATGTATGGCCAGAAGGGCAACAAAAACAGTGGGAAGATATTTTTGGAAGGTGGAACTTTCGAGCGCGCTCAGATTGACATCTTTAATGTGGAGATTATGGATCTGATCAGTCCACTCAGCAGAGTCACAATCGGCCATGACAATGCTGGAATCAGCTGCGGCTGGTACTGCGAGAAGGTGTGTATGTGTGTCTGTCTCTGTGTAAATATGTTTTTGAGGGTCTTTGTGAGCATACATTAAAGAAAGAGTGCTGTTTTTGTAATTATTTTAAAACTCTTTTTTCCATATTGTTTAAATTGCACATTGAAATAAAACTGTTTACAATTGTTAATTGTCTTCCTGTGAATTCAAATAAGATTGCCTGGGTCAAAGGGACAGAACATTAAACAGGATATGTAAGCCAATATTATGCGTAGCCATTCTATTTCTATTGTCTTTTTTTTTTCCTCAGGTGACAGTGTATTGCCCTTTTACAGGGATTGAGCAGGTTTTCCCCTGTCGCCGCTGGTTGGATGAAGATGATGGAGATGGTTTGGTAGAGAGGGAGCTGTATGAAATGGTCTCGCTGCGGAAACGCAAACTGAAGAGTGAGATACTTGTCTGTCTGCCATGTGCTTTTCTTTCTAATCATCCACCCACTGTTTCTTTTCAGTCATCTTCTCTTGCCCAAGTACAGCACCACCATACCCCATTGTAATGCTAATGTTGGTGGTTGGATGAAAAAGAACTTTCAGTTGAACCAACAGTCATTGGCGGTGCTTCCAAATGTTGTGCATATTTTCAAGTGGATTTTTGTTTAAAAAAAAAACACGTGAATCATTGTGGGTTTCCACCAACTACTTTTATGTTGATTATTCAGTAGCAATAAGATAATGTCATGATTTTCATCGCTATTTATCATTATTGTTTTTTTCACCCCAGACGCATATATACGATTTTATTTAATTTAGGTTTTGTTTTGAGCTTCCGGCATTTCTATTCAGGTTTTATGTGCATAAATAGAAAAAAAAAAGTTCCACTAAATCCACTACAAACAAGAGATCATCAACATGGTTTGTTCAGTCATTATTCTTTAGTGGCTCAATAGAAGAATTTCAAGAAACATGTGACATGAATTTCAAGAAACATGTGACATATCGTTGTTAATCATCTTATTAACTAAGATGATCAACGGACTAACATTAAAACACATGGAAACAAACACTCTTTCTGTCTGATATGTAGAGTACCCATGGTCACTGTGGATCTTTACATCGGATATAAAAGGAGCAGGTACAGACGCACAGATATTTATACAAGTGTATGGGGAACATGGCAAGAGCGACGAAATGAAGCTGGAGAGCAAATCAGACAGCTTCGAGCAGGGCCAGTGTGACAAGTTCATGGTACTGAAAATGACCTGTTCTGCTATTGTTATTATATTACATCAGTAGTTCAGGTGTGCATTTATTACATTTTATTACCTGTTTTTTTAACGATACTTTCCCCTGGTGGGCTGTGGTAGATTTTGATGCCTGAGATTGGGAAGATAAGGAAGCTGAGAATTTGGCATGAGAAGAGACACCCATTCTCCGGCTGGCATCTAGGCAGAGTGAGCATGACTATCTATCCATCTATTAGTTTCCTATGAATTAATTTGTTGTATCTGTGCTGACCTTAGTGGGTGTTTGTGCATGCAGGTTACCTTAATGAAGACCATGACCAGAGAGAAATATAACTTTGACTGTAATCGCTGGCTGGACATCAACGAGGACGACCAGGAGATCATCAGAGAACTGCCAGCTACAGGAGTCCATGTTCCAGAGCCACTGCCACGTACGAGAATCCCAAAATACAACCAATTCTTTTAATTTTGTCAGTTATCAAAAGCTAATACAGTTGCTACGTTATGTATAATATATATAAAGCTTGCAGTGCACACCTGCTTTGCACATGGGCATTTTCTTCACTGAGCTTGACTGGTGCCTTTGTTTATCTCATATCTTATAGAAATCTAATTGTGATTTTTATATATGTTATCTCCTCTCACCTCACAGAAGCTTAGCTTGGCCAAATGTGGTGATATATAGCTGGTGTGAAAAGGCAGAGTCAAACAGTAACAGAACAGACAGCTCACAGGAATTGCAATGTGTGCAATATTATACTCAAAGTATAATAGTGGATAGGTGTCATAGGTAGCTCAGGTATGGTGACCTAGCTAACAAACTATTTTCTTAACACGGTCGGTGTAATGGCAATTAAAAGATAAAAACATATCATGTTTTCTCTAGTGAAAATGTTGACTGGCCACTAGATGCTAAATCAAATTGAGATGAGGATTTCTCAAACAACTAACAAATAGATTTGGGCTCAATTCAAAATAATGTTTCCTTGAATAATACAGATTAAATGTGTAAACCTTTGGTGTGTGAAAACCTTTAACTTGAATTGCCTGTGGCATTTGATTGGGGAAAAAATCCCCAACAAAAAAATTAATTCTAAACAAGCTTAATGGATAAATATTCACTTTACTACCTTTTGAGCACATTTGATGATGGGAAATTCATTTTTTAAAATATTTTTTTTTGCTTTTCTGACATATTCTTCTGTGACATGGTATTACTGTACCATTATTTTGTCTTTCAGTGGTGAAATATCGAGTCACTATCTGCACTGGGAATGTAACTGGCAGTGGGACAGATGCAAGTGTGTATATGAGCTTGGTTGGAGACCTGGGAGACACAGGAGAGAGGTTCATGTTTATGAGCAAGACCAATGTCAACAAGTTTGAGAAGGGCAACGTAAGCTATTCTCATATTCAGTAGTCAGTTATAAAAGTGACAACATAAGCTCACAACAAATTTTAAGCAGTGAAAGTTTTCACATTGTTGTGTTTTTAAAAAGTGAGTTACTTTTTGTATGCAGTCCTCTGTTTTTGTCCAACATTCAGTTGGCATGCATGTTCAAAAATATTTAAATTTGGTCTCATTTTTCCATAACACTATTCTGATTGTAGTTCCAATAATGTTAATGAAGTTTAGATGCTGCATTTTGTGGCTTGCTCTCAAGAAGGGCTTCTTTTGTGGCACCCTTCCAAACAGCCTGTGACAGAGATTGAAACTAATAGCTGATTTTAAAACTTACCGACCTCAAGAATCTACTAAACTGTACAGTTCTGCAGCTGTGAATCTGTGAACCTCCTCACTCAAACATCCTGTTTGTGGCAAATTTTCAACCTTTCCAGACATTTCAGACTTGGCCCCAATTGAGACTTAATTATATTTTTAACTAATTATGTAATTGATGGTTGTTGCAGGTCAACACCATCAGTCTCTTTTGTGTTAAAAGCACAGTGTTGCCACATGTGTTCTTGAGAGAAAATACTATTATTTAAAAATACATTCATTTAAGAATTATTTTGTCAGAGAGAAGGTAAATAGTTTTTCCTGTTGTGTAATAGTCCTTTTTTGCCCATGCGAGCTAGCTAAGGGTGACTAGCAAGTTAGCTAACTAAGCTAAGCTAACCACCGATTGACTTCTGGCAGTTTCCAAATTCCAAACACAAATATGACTGTCAGCTATGAGACAAGCAATTTACTTTTATTCCACTGTCAGAGTTACAGTTTGGTTCAGTATGTTTGGAAAATTTTTCAGTAAATACAGGAACAGCAACGGTGACATGCAAAGGTTAAATTTGGCATAAGGGGGATCAGAGAGCCAAAAAGGACAGACTTCATCTTATGACAACACATTTGTGATCCCTATCTTTTGTCTCTCCCTTCCTTTGTCAAGATAGTTCAACTGACATGAGTGTAGCAACTGCAGAAAAAGTACCAAAGCATACCAAATGCAGTTTCTTATATTGTTAAAAATGTATTACATCCCTAAAACTCTCTTTTTCTCTCTCTGTTTGCCTCAGGCAGATGAGTTTGTGATAGAGGCTGTATCACTTGGGACCCTCAGGAGGGTGAGAATTGGTCATGATGGCCGGGGTGGAGGCTGCGGATGGTTCCTGGATAAAGTGCTGATCAGAGAGGAGGGTCAACCAGAGTCCACCAATGTAGAGTTTCCCTGTAACAGGCAGGTCAACCATCCAATCACATGAAAAGCTATGAGAGTCCCACACAATTATACAAATGATAAAACTTTTCATATGTACTATGTGCAAGAAAGTATGTGAGAAGGGTTATAGAAATGTAAGAATATGCGTAACATGTGGTGGACAACATGGTTACATGAACTCCTGTTATGGTATAATAAAGTCAAGGGTTCAATATGAATATCACCATTCTGTTTGCATTTGCAAAGTAAACGAAAATGAAATCGTATTGCTGAAGAATCACTAAATATTTCTGATCCTTAAGAAGAGTAGACAGCATTGGAGCCATAGTCTGCCAGTTTCAACTGGCAATCAATTCCTCAACCTTGTTCTGATAAAAACACAGGTGACAAATTAAAGGAAAAATTGGAGTCTCTAATTCTGTGAGGCATTTTGCTGGCATGTTTTGGGTCCCCTATTCTCCTTAGAGGGAAGAGTACTGTAAATCAACATAAAGTTCTTCTGACTGATCACCTTTACTCTATAATAAAACACTTCTATCCTGATGGGAGTGCTCTTCCATCTCCATCTACAGGGTACGAGGTGTCACTGAATGGTTTGATGAGTATGAAAATGATGCTATGGATTTCACAGTCACCAGATCTCAAACCCAATTGAACTGAAATTGAACCTATGCAAGCTATGGAAGATTTTGGACTGACATATTATACTGTGCTGTATACCACCATCATCAAAACCCAAACTGAGGGAATATCTTTTGGACGAATGGTGTTCATAACTCCAGTCCAGTTCTTCAGAGACTTGTAGAATCATTGCTGTAGGCCTCGTAATCAAAACAGTTAGCAAGCTTTGAGTGTCTGTGTGATCTGTGTGTGAGTAGTTTGGTGTATAGGAAAGTGTGTGTGTGTGTGTGTGTGTGTGTGTTTGTATGAGAGAGAGTGAGAGGTTGTGTGTAGGTGTGAGAGTGGTGTTTAAGTCCTTATGTAGATGAGGAAACAGTGCCTGGTTACTAATGTAGACTAAACGACGGAAACACGATGCGCTGGAAACACTAGCTAGACCAGAGGATAGTGTTGAGTTACAAACACTCACACACCTCTGTCTCTCTCTGTCTCTCTCTTCTCTCTCTCTCTCTCTCTCTCTCACACACACACCCATTTATCCTACCATCCTTGTGAGGACATTCCATTGAGACAATTATTAATGCAGCTAATTATTGCTATGACTACACCTGAACCTAACCCTAATGTTAACCTCGATACCCAAATATCCACTCCAGACAAGATTTATGAAATGATCAGGTGTTAGGGGTCAGACATACAGTAGCAGTCATACCACATGCAACCACAAATAGTGACTTAAACCCCTCTCTTACACACAATCACTCTTTCTCTCTTTCTCTGTCTTTATGTCTGCCTCCCTTACTCACTCTCTCTCTCTGTAGATGGTTGGATCGTAGTGAAGATGATGGACAGATAGTGCGGGAGCTGGTGCCCAGTGCGGATGGCCAACGCTTGTTCAGTGAGTTCACACACACACAGACACACACACACAGAATCATTACCATCTAGCCCAATGACAAAATCAACAATTAAAATTTGTGTGTATGTGTGTGTGTGTGTGTGTGTGTGTTTTAAAGATGTGAGTTACCACATCGAAATAAAGACAGGCAGCATTAGCGGTGCGAGCTCAGACTCAAAAGTGTTCGTTAAGCTCTACGGCGAGAAAGGCGACACCAATAAGATTCTGCTTGTCGCCTCAGATACTAGCCACAATAACTATTTTGAGACCGGCCAGACTGACATCTTCACTGTGGAGACCGTTGACCTTGGCAAGGTGAATTTTCACATCTTATCATCTTAAATGTGTGCTTACTTTATAAACTCTCTTTGTGCTTACTTTATAAACTTCTATGTATGAACATGGTATATAAAATATATAATATTGATTAGCTCATACTCACAGGTAAAATATAATAAAAATAATGAAATGAAAAGCATTCCAAAAAAAAAAGACTATAAATAACAGATGCTAAAAAAAAAACCCAATCAATATTTAGTGTACACCTTTAAACTGTTATCTCAGGTATGCTGTCATGCAATTTTAAGGAAATTGGCTGCTTGATATGTATCTGCATGATTTTATGCATTGTGCTGCTGCCACATGATTGGCTGATTGGATAATTGCGTGAATGAACAGATGTACAGGTGTTCCTAATAAAGTGGCTGATGCGTGTAGCTATACAGTAGATCAAGAATGAAATGCGAAGTTATTGCACTTCTGTCTATGTGCTGTGACTAAGTCTTTTTTTATTGAATTTATGTGTTGACCACGGCTCCATGTGGGCGGGACCTGCAGATAAATCGACTCCTGATTGGCCACACAAATGAGGGCCTGCAGGCGGGTTGGTTCCTGGACAGTGTGTTGATCTGGGTGCCAGTGCACGGCCTTCAGTATATGTTCCCCAGTCACCGCTGGCTCTGCAAAGACGAGGCTGATGGCAAAGTGGAGGTTGAGATCTATCCAAGCGAAATACAGGATATTGAAAAATGTACAAGAAAACACACACACACACTATTGGGACTATTGATGATGGTATAATGACATAATGTGATACAAATATCAGAAATAGTTACAACATTACCTTTATGTTATAGTGATAGAAACTCAGTGCCCACTTTATTCACCACAATCGAGTGGGCTGAATGTACCATTCCATGTCAGGGAACAATTGGGAGACTGTAAAGCCCATAACACATACTACAATCCAAATCCTAAGGATAAAATGCTTTCCAAAATACTGCTACCAAATTGGCAATGAACCTTCTGAGATTCTCTTCAGTGTGCCCACAGTTGGACTATACAAATAAGAGTACTTAGCTTGTTAACTGATATGTATTTTGTGATTGCAGTAATTAACTATGAGGTGACGGTTGTGACGGGGGAAGTTTTTGCAGCTGGCACTGATGCCAAGGTGTTTCTGCAAATCTATGGTGAGGAGGGCAAGACTGAAGTTATTCAGCTCCAGAGCCGCTCGAACAACTTTGAGAGAGGGACCACCGAGATCTTTAAGGTGTGTGAACATGGGTGTTGTACAAACCTCAAGATGCCATATAGGATCAGAATATCTGAGCCTACTGTTTTTATTTCTTGAGTTAACAAAAACTACTCAGTTGACTTATTAGTCAAGGAATTTTTTTTACCATTTTTTTTTTTTTTTTTGCTTAAACTACCTAACAACAGAATTCATGCTTTTACTTTTACCCTTTAAAGCAGGGGTATCAGACTCGGGCCACATCAGCATTTTTGTGAGACCCTGAAGGGCGGTAATCTCAGCTGCTTTGATGAGAAACAGGATTAGCCAATTGAGATGATGCATTATGTTTGAAAGCTACTCACCAGATAGCTACACTATAAATACAGAGATATGGAGGTGAGAGCCGGTGAAGCAGCCTGCTGGAGTTTATTGCAAAAGAAAAGTAGTTCAAGATTTATAATTTAAGGTGTTATTTCCCCTTATTATTAATATGATGTTTTAATCTTTTTCAGTGGAACTGTCATAAAGGTATTTTATTGTTTGACAGTAGATTTTGCCTTAAATGATTAAATAATAATGCTCCTACTGCTGTCTGACATCCACCTGAAATGCACAAGCTCATCACATTTACCAGTTTAATTGTACAGATGAGAAAACAATCATGATTTTATTTTGTATACTTCCTCATCTCACCAAAATTAATTTCTGGTTACACCACTGCTAGCACCACACAGTCACTGTGCTTCTGAATCGATTTTAGACGTGAGTGTGACTTACATCAAGCACAGCAAACAGCCCACATTCAGACTGCAGTCAAGCCAGCCTTGGTAGAAACTTGAGTGTGTGTATATATATATACATATATATATATATATATATATATATATATATATATATATACACACACACACACACACACACACACACACATATATATATATATATATATATATATATGTTAACTATATATACTATATACTATATTTAACAATACTATACTATATACTATGTTTTATATATAAAACATAGTATATAGTATAGTATTGTTAAATATAGTATATTTAAGTTTATGATATGTTTATGTCAAAGGCATTACGATTACGCCACCTCTTTCCTCCCACTGGTAATGTCAGATTGAGGCTCTGGATGTGGGGCGAGTCTATAAGATCCGTATTGGGCACAATGGAGCAGGATTGGCTCCTGGCTGGTTTCTGGAGCACGTAGAGGTGAAACGGCTCATCATGGCCATGGTAAAACCTGAGAAGAAAGATGAGGAGAAGAAAGACAAGAAAAAGAAAAAGAAAAAAAAGGTGAGCAAAGCTACAGATAGACAAGACATTTGAATCCTTATGTACATAAATTATTTTAGCTTTAGCAATTATTCTACAAAGACAAATATGTTCACACAAGAAAGATAGAAAACTATCTTTCTGCTTCTTTTCTCTCTCTGTCCCTCTCTCCTTTTCAATGTATAGGAGGAAGACGAAGATCCAGGCGAGCTAAGAGAGGTGGTGAAGACATTCCACTTTCCTTGCCAACGGTGGCTTGCTCGGGACGAGGAAGATGGAGAGATTGTGGTAGAGCTAATGGCTGAGGATTACGAAGATCTGGAGGGTATGGAGAGGGAGAGCGAGAGAGAGAGATAGAGAGAGAGAAGAGAGTTTCAGTATTGTGTTTTAGTATATTTTCACAAGAACTGAAGTACATTAGGTTTAACAGATTATGGCCATTGTATTTATATTTTGTGTGTGTGTTTTTTCCAGAGAACACATATGAGGTTCATGTATTCACTGGCAACATGTGGGGTGCCGGGACAGATGCAAATGTCTACATCAATATCTATGGCGAGATGGGGGACACGGGCGAGAGAAAGCTGCGCAAATCCAACCATTTCAATAAGTTTGAGCGTGGACAGGTGACAAAATTTTTTTTAACTTATGTTGATATTTAAAAAATAATATTCTACATTCAGTTGTTTAATAAAATACCAAAGTCTTCTGGACCCACAATACACTGTGACCTGTAATTTCTTCTACACTTACACAGTTTTTTTCTGTTTAACTGAGTGGCTTTACTTGCTTAGCTAAACTTCAAATAAATAGCCTAATCTTACAAACTAGCTAACTTAGCAAATGACACATGCACAAGATAATGTCAATGACTCTTGTAACTGGTAAAATGATAAAATAACATTTTACACTGATGCCTTGAGTGCAATTTCTCGCCATTACATTTAAATGCATGCATCATTTGGGATTATGCCTATAGACAACTACTTATTTTTCACAGAAAGGAGGCAATACCAGTATGGCATCTAGGTAACTTCATGTCATTACCCATAGAATCCCATCGTCAGCTATGTCTCTAATATGTATATCTGTGTCTGGTACACACACTAAAAGCCACATATGCAAACCTATGTAGAAACATTATAAACAGAATCACAAAAGACTGAAACAAACATACACATGCTGCCAGTTTGACCTTTGACCTCTCTCAGGTGGATGTGTTCACCCTCACGGCAATCGATCTAGGGCAGCTGAGGAAGCTGCGGATTCGCCATGATAACAAACAGGCCAGTGCAGGGTGGTACCTGGACCGCGTGGAAATCGTGGACATGAAGGAAGAGACGACGTAAGCATGTCTCTCACACATGCACATGAAAACAACAGCACACACTTTTACTATCACAATTACACAATCTACACAGTTACAATCTTTAAGAGGTGCTTCTATTGACTAGTATATTTTTTTTAGTACAATAGCTAAATAATGCTATGCCCTGAACCTAATATTACTTTTAACTTTGGTAATCAAAAGGAAATCTTTTGGCTCTTTTAGCTATACACTATTTTGCATACACACAAAATAGTGCACTATGTTGTACAATGTGTAGGACTATAAGACTGCCAATGAAGTCAGTTCCCCTGGGCCCTGAGCATTGATTTCCCAAAGCTGTTCCCATAGAAATATCACATTGTTGGATCCCCAGGTAAAACCTCAGATGGGCAATGTACAACAGCATCACAGGGAACCCCTTAAAGACCCATCTATCCCACTAATATAAGCAACCATCTGTCCCACTAATAGACAGACCCACTGATCTATAGTCTATAGACAGACACTGATTTTAGAACTGATTAAATAAATTCTCAACACTGTAATCAGACCTTTGGATTTGTTTCAGGTATTTTTTCCCCTGTCAGCGATGGCTAGCAGTAGATGAAGATGACGGACAGTTAGCACGTGAGCTAGTTCCAGTGGATGAGGCATTCATGATGAAGGAATCTGACCATGGATCTCCAGCACAGCTTGGCCTTGAGCAGAAAGGTCAGCCCATACAGCCCACAGCAAAAAAAGACATATAAAGCATCGTAGGACAGTTTTATAAAACATATTTTTCTCTATTTGTTAATTGGCCTCATATGACCCTTGAGGCCAGTGAGAAGATGGAGAACAAACTTTGATTGATTACTTGATATAATTCATTCTAATTGAAAAGAAAAAATAATTAGGCATTTCTTGGTGGAATTGGTCACTAGTGAATGATTTTGCTCAACATAATGGGTGGCACGGTGGTGCAGCAGGTAGCAGTGCAGTGCTCCGTCATGAATGCTGGTAAATAACTGATTGAAGCTTTCAAGGAAGATCCATGTTTTATCTATTTATAGATTATTTGTATCTTTAGGGTCTATTGAATTTAAATTTCTGCTTAAAATATAACATTTATATATAAATATATCAATATATTTTTTACTATCTCTCTCACTGTTTGTCAGTATAGTTATAGTTCAATATAGCTAACAGTAAATGTGTAGAGTAACTGTGCTTTATCTTCTATGTATGTGTTGGTAGCCATGTCGACCACATACACCATGCGAATAAAGACAGGGGACAAAAAAAATGCTGGAACTGATGCCAATGTTTACACTATTTTATATGGGACAAATGATGACACAGGTAAGCATCAACACTGTGTGTGTGTTAATGTGTAAGATAAAATAACTACAAAAAATATGAATGTTGTGGAGTAGTTGAACTTGAAAAGAAGTTGAACAGTATGCCATTATTAAGAGTAGAATATGCATGTGTGTGTAATTAGGTATCATTAATCTGAAGGCCTCAAAGACCCATAAGAACAAGTTTGAGAGGGGTATGATCGATGAGTTCACTATAGAGGCAGTGGACCTCGGCAGCCTTAAAAGAATCCGCATTGGACACGACAACGCAGGTACGCACAGGCACACACACATTCACTGGCAAATGAAATCGCAACATATAAAAATCAAGTGACAAACAAACAGAAATGTTTTAGGGGAAAAAAGAAAACCAGAAATATTCCAACACCCAGCTTGCATAACTGTGCACACCCTTTTATAATTGGGAATGTGGCAGTGTTCAGAATCAACCAATCACATTCAACCTCATGTTAAATACTAATTAATATACACCTGCCATCAATTAAAGTGACTGATTAACCCAAAATAAAGTACAGCTGTTCCTATAGGATTTTCCTGACATCATCTTGGTAACATTCAACTAGAAAAGCCATGGGCCGCAACGAGCTTACAAAGCAGCTATGGGATCTCACTGTTGAAAAATATCAATCAGGAGAGGGTTACAAAATATTTCCAAGGCATTGGATATACCATTGTAAAGACAATAATCAACAAGTGGAGAAAATATGGCACAACAGTGACATTACTAAGAACAGAACATCCCTCTAAAATTGATGAGAAGACCAGGAGAAAACTGGTCAGGGAGGCTGCCAAGAGGCCTAAAAGAATTGCAGCAATTTATGGCAAGTACTGGCTGCTCCCTACATGTGACAACAATCTCCCGAATTCTTCATATGTCTGGGCTATGGGATAGAGTCGCAAAGACGGAAGCCTTTTTTAACAACAACAACAAAAAAAAAAAATCCAAAAATAAAGTTTACAAAAAAATACATCCAATCTCTCAAAAATAATGTTTTGTGAAATAATGTTTTATGGTCTGATGAGACCTAAGTTGAACTTTTTGGCCATAATACCAAAAGATATGTTTGGCGCAAAAAAAAACACACACACACAAAAAAAAACACAGCACATCACCAAAAGAACACCATCCCTGCGGTGAAGCATGGAGGTGGCAGCATCATGCTTTGGGGCTGCTTTTATTCAACTGGAACTGGGGCTTTAATCAGGGTGGAGGGAATCAGCTCCAAATACCAGTCAATTTTGGTGCAAAATATTATCGCTTCTGCTAAAACACTTAAGATGAAGAGAACTTTCACCTTTCAGCATGACAATGACCTGAAACACACCTCCAAATCGACAAAGGAATGGCTTCACCAAAACAAGATCAAGGTTTTAGAATGGTCTAGCCAGAGTCCAGATCTAAATCCAATCGAAAATCTGTGGGGAGACCTGAAGAGGGCTGTGCGCAGGAGATGCCCAGCCAATTTGACAGAGTTAGAATGCGTTTGCAAGGAAGAATGACAAAAATATTGCTAAGTCAAGATGTGCCAAATTGATTGACTCTTACCCAAAAAGATTTAATGCCATGATAAAATCTAAAGGTGCTTCAACTAAGTATTAGTTTAGGGGTGTGCACACTTAGGCAACCAGATTATTGTACTTTTTTTATTTTTTTCCCTCTACCATGATTCTTATTGTTTTTCACTTTAATTTATAAGTTGCAAGGTTCTGACATGATTCTCTTGGTTTAATTTTTTTTTTTTTTACATTACAAAAATCTGACATTTTAACAGGGGTGTGTAGACTTTTTATATCCACTGTACACTATGGTAGTACCATTAGCTTCCATTTTATGACCATTATTATTTAGTTGTTTATGACCATTATTATATTATTATCTCCTAACTCTGTGTACTTTGATGTATTTACATTTATGCAGTATGTACAGTCATGGTTATATGTACTCATGTGAAGTACACGGTATGAGTTGCTAAATTTTCACAAACACTGGACATATTTGTAAAGTGGATCAGTAATTCTAGTTAAACTCTTAATATGGCTCAAACAGTAACCACTTGTACTAAAAAAAGAATATTGGAATTGCCCTGATGTTTCTGTAAATGGGCAACAAAGTTACAAAAAGTGGATACTACACTAACTTTCAATATACACTATATTAAACATTATTCTAATTGTAAATATATCTGAAACTTGCGTATAAATGTTTGGTCTATAGCATATGTATGTGTATATGTAGACATATTATTCACATATATTTGTTTTCTGTGTGCGTGTGTGTTTGTGTATTTGCATGTGTGTTAACACTGTAACAAATCGCTGTTCTTTTTACAGCAAAAAACAAAAGTACATACTTTTCCTTATTATATTAAACAGATGTATGAGCTCAGTTAATGAAACTTTAGTATATATATATATATATATATATATATATATATATATATATATATACAATGTGTATGATCTATTCTTGACCATAAACAATACAAATGAAAATTTTGGCTACTAGGCATAGAGTAGAGTGTAGCATATATAGTTTATAGTAAATTTGTTTTATGCATTTCTATCTGGGAAGAGATAAGATCTGTATGGATTTCATAACATTTAATACATGCATAGCACTCATTAATGATGCATAACTATTAATGACTGTTAATATATGCAAATGCAGGCTATGTCATCATAAAACACAGACCATAGGTATGATAACAAGGCACATTTCAGCCTGTGGATGTATATGCATCATTAATGAAAATGTTACATGCCTTTTCAACTTGACCTTTGACTTCTTTATTTAGATAGAAATTTGTACTAACTCATTTACAGAAAGTTCCTCTAGATTCCCTAGATTTGGTGTAAATATTACAGACAATTATTTACAGTGTACTTGTGCATGCATATGTGTGTGTGTGTTTGTGTTTGTGTGTGTGTGTGCCTATCTATGTGTGTATTAGGTAGTTCTCCTGGATGGTTTTTGGACTGGGTGGAGATTGATGCTCCATCTATGGGCCAGTGTTTGTGTTTCCCGTGCGGCCGCTGGCTTGATAAAAAAGAAGATGATGGGGCCATTTTTAGAGATCTCTACCACAACAAGTTACAGACGAGACTTTACACACCCTGTACGACACACACACACACACACACACACACAAACCCGCACACACAAAGCAAGCTTATTAGGGTTAATCTGGAAACTGTCTTTGGTACACAAAGCAGCATTCAACATTCCTCGTGGGCAACAAGTGGGGAAATCCATAACTGAAAAGTCAGACAGCTGATGCAGAGTTAAAACCAGTGAAAGTGAATACTTGGAATTAAAAATGGGTGGTAGAGTATGAGGGGTAGACAGAAACATAAGTCAATAATATAAAAACTTCAAACTGTGAATATTAGGTATTGTTTCCGGTATGAATTATTTTGTTAATCAGTGAACACATTTAAATTTATAACATTTAAGTTAACCCAAGTGCTGAGTCCCAAACCCAAGCCCAAGTTTGGTAACTGTTTTAGTAAGTTGGTATAACCATAGTTTATACTTAAAATGCCAAATTTCCAAGGAACTAATATGAAATGAAATGTAAAGTACTTAAATTGTAAAGTACTCACATAACCTTATTACATAAATAAGACAACAATCTCTAAGTGGCATTTATTTTAAACAAAATAATGATTATATACACCTTCTCACATCCATTCTGCAAAACACATACTGTGTTGTACTAAAATATATTTGGTTATTCAGTTACCATATCATTAATTATCATGTATATTTTTACCTCAATTAAAACATATAAACACACACTATACATCAAAAAATGCCAAATATGCACATATACACCCATTATAAACTGCACATACACATACACACACACACACACAGATGTGTAACCCAATAAATTATAGAATTACAGTATGTCAACAGTATGAAATCTCAGAGTTCATTATACGTTCATGTATGTCCGAGGCGAGTGCTTTAAGACTACACGGGAAGCCCAGCCTCCCCTGAAATTTCATTAAAATGTGGCAGTGAAATGTTTCTACATTAAATGTAGAAATGTGTCTATATATCCTTCAATTCAAATTCAATATTTTAGCAAATCAAAATATTAAATATCTCACTGCAATATCACACTATTGATTCATTTACAGTAACATAAACTGTTCCCGTTGGACAGCACAGTGTGTGTGAAAATCTCCTTTGAAGCCCCTGACACACTGGTCAATGAACTGCAGTGAAGCACGGTTTCTATCTGCTTCTATAGCAGTGCAAGTGCACTGTGTTTTAATGGGAGAAAAGAATAACGCTGATTGGACAACAGGCTTTTAATATGTCATTTCTGGGTCCTGCCCAGACACACAGCTTCACTAGAGGTGAATGGGTGTGTGGGCAGGTGGTTTTTGCATTTCTTCTACATATGAGGATTGGGAGATCTCTCAAAGGGGCAGAATCCCGTAATCAACTGCCAATCACTGAAATGGTAATGAACATGACTGACATATCGAACTTGCTACAGTAGCTTGTCAGTAGCATAATGCTTAACAGTTTTACACGACTAGTATAGTTTGCTATCTTATCATTGTAATTGGCAAATATTGTAAATATATTGTAAGTATAACTTTTATATTTGATTATTTGCGTTTCTTCAGATTCTTCAGTTGAGCTAGTTAGTTAGCAGCCTCACCTGCCAAACACTTCTAATTTTGTCGATCTGATTTTGGAAAAGTCTTTTGATGCCCTTACATATGTGAACAGACTGAGAATTAAACAGGAGGCCAGACCAACAGATGAAACAGATAAAAGAGAACACACACAGATATATACTTCAATAGCTGATACCTGTGTTTCCCAAATTTTACAAACCATCAGCTGCCACTGGTGTATGTGTATGTGCGAGAGACAACTAATACTGTAAAATCTCTGCTGAGTGATGTTATACAATCTCAACTGTCATGTTCCAGACGTTCCATATGAGATTCAAATCTTCACCAGTGACATTTTTGCGGCGGGGACAGATGCAGATGTCTTCATTGTCCTTTATGGGCAGAATGGCATGTGTACATCTCAGAAATCACTCTGCCTCAACAAGAGAGAGAGGTGCATGTATTTTGAACGAGGAGCTGAGGATATGTTCATTGTAGAGGTAAAACACACACATGTGCTTGATGAACCGATAGAACATTCAGTGGCTTTATTTAAACATGTTTTTTCAATCACAAAATGTTGCAGTGCATTTTTTCCCCTATAAAACACTGGTTTCTGTGTGGAGAGCAAATTATTAATTATTAATTATTAAACTTTTCAATATGACAATTTATTTGCATTTATTTAAAATAGTGGTGGTATTTATATTTATATAAGTATTTGCATATTTATTTTTAAGCGAAAATGCCATTATTTAAAAATTAGTTCTAGTGTGATTGACTTTTTGTCACCATGTCATGGTCATGATGATAATAACAGAGGCAATGGGAATGAATGTGTTGAGAATTTTGTCTCTGCAGCTGGAGGACATCGGTGACATCATCGAGAAAATCAGGATTGGTCATGATAATCGTGGCGTGAACGGGGGTTGGCACCTTGACCGAGTGGAGATCAGGAGACTGCTGAGAAAAGGAAAAGTACTGAAATTTCTCTTTCTCAAAGCTAATCTAGCTATCATTCCAACACACTTTTACAACAAAAGTTTAGTAAACGGTCTCTGCTCTGAGGTTCATGTTGATAATGTGCCAAAAAGTTCTATCTAGCTTGGAAAAAACAATTAGGCTTTTTTAAAACTTGAATCTTGAATCTTTTTAAAACTATTCTAATACTCTTGAATCCTTTTAAATCTTATCAATACTAAACCTTTGACTACTACAGTCAATAGTTTGAGGATGTCTCAAACCCACTTTTTCCACTGTCAATGCATTAACAATATCAGGGCCCTAGATGCTCATACCTGACACTGATCTAATACTCACACGCTTCTGTTACCGAATTACACAGAACATTAGAGACATAATGTCAATTTGTCAGTTTGACTAGTTGTCTAGTTGTGTCCTGTCTTCATGTGCAAGCTCTGTGTAATGGATACAATATGTCAGTAGACTGGACTGGAAAATATGTCAAATCAGATCTGATGCAATCCAGGCTTTCAGGGCAGTGTTTTAGAATTTTACAAAGATATACACTATATGGCCATTTGTGGACACCTGACCATTACATTCCCATCAACCCTTTTGCTCTTATAATAACCTCCACTCTTCTGGGAAGGCTTTCCACTACATTTTGGAGCATGGCTCCGGGGATTAGTAAGGTCAGGCACTGTCAGGCGAGAAGGCCTGATATCTTCCGCACTAATCATGGCAAACCATGCCTTCATGGACCTTCTTTTGTGCACAGGGGCACTGTCATGCTGGAATATGTTTGGGCCCCTTAGTGCCAATGAAAGGAAATTCCAATGCTACAGTATACAAAGACATCCTATACAATCATGTGCTTCAACTTTGTGGCAACAGTTTAGAGAAGGCCCATATGTGTGATGGTCAGGTGTCCACAAACCTTTGGCCATAGAGTGTACATACACATCTGTACTCAATACTGGATACACCCATGACAGTTTAGAGTGGATTTTCAGTTTCAGTTTCAGTTTCATGTGGATTTTCAATTGTGTATAAGCAATATGTGTTTATATGTATGTAGGGCTCTGAGACGGCTATATTCCCATGCGAGAGTTGGCTAGCGCACTCAGAGGAAGATGGTGAGACGATACGGGAGCTGGTCCCCTCTGACATCATCATTGAGAAGTTGTCTCGAGATGGAGCGCTCAAAAAAATTCAGACTGAAGTGGATGATGCACTGGAGAGTATGTACTATACGACAATACATATACAGAATTCATAGATACACACAAGTGTGTGTGCATTAATTTAGTTCAATTCTTTACTGTGACTATAACACCAAGAGATGGCATGAGATGGCATCTGATCATGTAATTATCACCAGTATTCTGTCACATTCAAGATCAATTGAATCAGAAGCCCTCCTTCTTCAATGTGATGCCTTCCGTCACCACTGGGGTCCAGCAGCATGCCCTAGGATTAGGGCCATGACAGGCACTGACAGCCTTCAGGCAACAGTTTCTTGCAGCTGCTTAGGCAGTTGAGGACTTAACACGGCTCATTCAGTCCCAATGTCATTGACCTCAGTCAGTACAAGGAAGTCTTTTTTTGGCCTTGGGAGTTAAATTTGTCTCTCAGTGAAGTATCTGCCAGACACCCTCAAGCAACCCAGAAGGCTCTCCTGGGTTTACCAGGTAAATCTGGCTGATGCCCTGTGAATCCAGTGAACCCAACTCACCACCACGTGATGATCCGTTGACAGCTTTGTGTCCAAAACATGCAATCACAAAACTGACCATTGACCTTTGGGCCAAGATGCTCTGATACCAAGTATACTTATGAACAACTTTGTGTTCACCCTTCCTCCACATGTGTAGGAAAATATCACAGATGTGTTTCCTCTGATTGGCTAGAAACATAACCTTCCATCCATCTGAAAAACAGGGGTTTAAAATTACTCATTACTCATCACTTGCAAATCGTTTCTTGCACATTTGGCAGTTTTGTCAGAGAAGAAAAGAAAGAATGCTGAAAGAACACTGCCGATTGTCATATTACCACATGCCATCTTGTGGACATTTATTGATCTTCATCTTCAATTGCAAAATTAGCTCTAAATATTTGTAAATATTATAATTACAATACATGCTGGACAGGTTTACATCCTATTGTTGTAACTGTATCTTCATAAAAACAACAGTAATTCATAGTAATTTTCCATGGCAATAGTGGACATTCAAAAAAAATGGTCCCATGTTTGTGTGTGTGTGTGTGTGTGTGTGTGTTCAGTTCATATATATTCAGTGACTGTGACCACGGGCGACGTGTATGGGGCAGGCACAGACGCGAATGTATTTATCACTATATATGGAGACATGGGGGATTCGGGGGAACGTAAACTCAGCCAATCCGAGAACAACAGGAACAAGTTTGAAAGAGGAGCGGTAAGACACACAGTGCAAAGAGTGTTTCACTTCAAAATGACTGCAGTTTATTAATACAAGATTTAGGAAATATTACACTTACAGCACCTTTCATGTCAACCTGAGCGTAATATTTAAATACTTCATCATTTTTCAAACTAATTTCCATTCACAAGGACTGCAGTGTATTTGCAATTACTCTGACTAAGATTTTCGACATGTATCTCAATACTGAAAAAACAAAACAAAAAAATAGTGGAACTCAAAACTCATTTAATGGAACATTTTACACACTCTAACAATAAAGATCGTAGGACAAGACAGAGATAGATCAGGTTTGTCTCTCCAAAGCTGTTCTTATGTGAGTGTATATAACATTCCAACACTGTAGCAATACAGTATAAAGTCACCCTGGATATTTACACTTTCCTAAAGGTTTTATTGTATCCATGTGCCAGCAGACCCACACAAGTTTGTAACATATAAACACAAATTTTCTATTTTAGAGCTTAGATGGCTTTTGTAAGTGAGTTTTGAAGGCTTTTTTATTTAAATTATGTTATTATTAAAATTATGTTCTTTTTTGTCAGTGCAGATAAATGTGTCAAAATTCTTGTCCATAGTAATCGCACATACAGTATACTGTGGTAGATATGTTGGAAAAATGCTGACGTTCAGCCAAGTGAAGTACTCCTTTGTTATAATATTTATTCATCATTTATAAAAAAAATAATACAAAATTTTACCAAGTTCCAAACTTTTCCCCATTTACTTTTTGTATCACACAGGAGCTAGGAGCTACACAGTTTAAACCTCACCTTGCTCAGAATCTCTGCTTTCACTCATGCAAGAATTTACAAAAATGATGTTATTGTACCTACTGCTTTCAGCAAATAAGGACACATTGTTTTGGACTAGCTATGGGACTGGATTACCTACTGACTGTTCTTTGACTGTTCTCTGATTGGTCAGGTGGACACGTTCAGTATTGAAGCAGTGGATCTTGGCGAGGTGTTCAAGATCCGCATACGCCATGACAACAGCATGCTAAGTCCCGATTGGTACCTGGACCAGGTGGAGGTTGTGGACACGGATACAGATGAAGTGTTTCTCTTCCAGTGTGAGCGCTGGCTGTCTTGCAAGAAGGAAGACAAACGCATTGAAAGAGTCTTCTCTGTCAAGGTGTGTGTGTGTGTGTGTGTGTGTGTGTGCCTGTGTGTGCTTGCATGTATGTGTGTGTGTCTGTGTTTTAAAATATGTACCATCTTTCACTCTATATAAATGCACAGTACAGTCAAGTAATTGAACATTTACAATATTTTGCCTCTAGACTTCAGCTCCTTAAATTTGCAATGAAAGTGTGCTCTAGTTTTGTGACCTTAAAGCAAACAATATGCATGTGCAAAAATCAATAATAAGAGTTGGCAACTGAAGTCCAAAAGTTATGTGGGGGAAAGTTTTTGTTTTATGCAGCAACATAAATCAATTTTCTGAGTGCCCCATTTAGATGCAAATGGCCTGCCTCTGAGCATGAACTACATGCATCCTCCTATTGTTTTGCATTTTATTAATTTTTTTTGTATCACATACCATCAGTTACTCTGTATGCATAAATTAATGAAGTCGTGCGATAACATCATGAAATCATAGGGTGTGCAGGATGTAAAATGGATATAATCCATTTTTATCACACTTTTAATTTGCCATTTTGATTTGTGGAATTAATAAAATGTTGCCAATGTTTTTGTTAATTCACTGGACTCTCCTGTAAAGAAAACATGCTGACAGGATGAGCTTGCCTCATATGTTATACTTACACCCACATTATATTAATTCATAATTCATATTCATTTATCCATCCATAACTTTAAAAATCGGACCTTGACTCGAGATGAGCAGTCTCTCCTCCGATGTCTGTGCAAAAAAAAGTTTTCTAAACTATTAATTACTTAATAGCATCAAAGTAATGTATTAAATTATGTATAAAAAATCATTCAATTCAAAGAACCTATTAACCCATGGTCAATTGGAAAGGTGTTTAAAGATGATTGCTGCACTCACACTGTTGGGAGAGATGCTGACTTTATAGAATCTGGAAAAGGTACATGATGATGTCCTTGTAGCTGCGATGCAGATCTCCTGGAGCAGCACACCTCAAGGTAGTGCCAATGAGGATGAAACACTCCATGAAGAATGGCATGTCATGGTAGGGGCTGAACTTCTAGCCTTTTCTAAGCCACAGTGATGCCTTCTGTCACCCAGTGGACCAGTCTTTAGTTAGACAGGGGAGTACTCCATGCCTTCTCACTGTATTACATCAAACTTGCTGCTGGCTCGCTTGCTGGAGAGCTTGCTAGCCAGTCATCAGTACGCCCACACTTAATACTGGGACAATGGACAGTGGATAATGCTTCTAACTACCAGTGATGCAATGCTGGGGTTCACAAGGGGCATGCGGTTCAGACCAAACCTGCTAGTGTCTGACATACAGTCCTCTCTGAAAGTATTGGAACAGCAAGGCCAGGTCTTTTGTTTTGCTATACACTGAAGACATTTGGGTTTGAGATCAAAAGATGAATATGAGACTACAGAACAGATTTTCACCTTTCATTTCCTGATGGCTACAGACAGGCCAAGGCAATCACCAGACTGTAACCCAACTGAGCATGCATCTCAAATCCTGAAGAGGAGACTGATTTGAAGCTTGCTGGCTGTGTCTGTCAGCTGCTGGATGCTGAACCCTTACTACACTCTGATGGACCCAATAATGAGAAGTATGGTTAGGCTGTCAGTCTGAGTTCTGGTTGAAAAACATCTTCCAACACAGCAAGAGACATGCTGTCCTTGTGTGTCTTGGTCCAGCACCACAAGGAGGGCTCAGACCTCAGGCTATTAGGAGGGCTTTATAACAGCATCTGAGCCACATGGCTGTACTCAATGTCTTCACATTCTTAGAAATTTTCATCATGTATCTTTTTTCTCTGCGTGTTGGTCAGTGTCGAGCCCGAGCTTTTACGATTCATGGCCTGGCCAGGTTGGCTGTGTGCCTGGTAGTCACTGTTGGTGAGTTGGCTGTTGGCATAAGAAAAGCGGTGGTGCAGGGGGCCAGCATGTGGTGCAGGGAGCCTCCAAGCCAAGGGTTAAGTCTCGCAAATGTTCATGCACTGGCTGTATGAGTATAGATCCATGGCAGGTCATGCTTAGTATAGTGCGGTCTGCTGGGACCAATAACTGTGAGTCTGCAGATCGAAGGTGGCATATGAGTGGTTTCTGGCCTTGCAAAAAGGTCCAGCTGAAGGTATTAGCTGATGAAGGGAGTCCGTTCCAGCCTATTAGTGCTGTTAGCACCGGTTATGAGAGGGAAAAGGGAGGGGAGCACCACTCTGATCCTGTTAGCACCGGTGCAGCTGAATGGGTTGACTCAGTGGGTAATAAGTTGGCAGTAGGGCAAGGGAGGGAAGCACATGGAGCTCTGATAGCTCAGAGCATGAGCATGATATACGCATGCGCACAAGAGAGTATCCAGGTGTTAACAACGTTAGGAGGGGTGAAACAAAACTGTCAGCTATGATTAATACTGCTCCTTGCTCAAGCTGATATCACACAAGAAAACTAGGCTTAAATTCAAGTTCAGAAACTTGCATAAGTGAGACACGCCTCTGCTTTGCTCAAAATCCACCCTGCTTGCACTCTCACATAACTTCTGAATAGTGCATAAGTTTGGAGTTGCATCTAAATACTGTGTGAGAATGTGTGCTAATTTAGTATTAACTCCTCATTCTCTGAATACAGCTCTTAGTGTCTAAATTATGGACCTTAAAGATGTCAATAGGAATTCCTATGTCAATAGGAAATAGAGATTAAGGTGAATAGATTACCCTAATCTGTGTCTGTTATGTGTATTATCCACCAAAGCTAATTGTTGACAGACTACATTGCATGACAGAATTGTTTATAATGAATGTTGTTAATAATAAACTACATTATATTGAAAATTAAATTTTTTCATATTGGTTTAGTCATTTTTTAAAGCAATATGCCACTTGAGGCCATGCATTGCAGTGATTTTATCATGAGTAAGGGGGTTAGAATGGCCTAAGATTGCCCTTACCCATCATAAAATCACTGTAATGCATGTCCTCTTGTGGCTTATTACTTTATTGTTATCTTATAGATATTTGTCTCTCCATAGATATTTCTTTAAAAATACAAATTCTGCATGAATTAGGTACATTCACTGCTCAGGATAAAAAAAAGTTCAGGGTCAAATTATTATTATTATTATTTTGAATATTTATTTTCTACCTCTCTCACTCTAAATGTTTTCAGTTAATGACTGAATCATTGTACAAGTGTATGTATGGTTATGTAGGGATTCACAGGAGAAAGAGAGAGTGCATTCTGCCCTATAAGGAAAGTGACCAACCTGGACAGCAATATGAATAAAAAGAGCAAAAAACGAGCCACTGAGGAGGAGGAGGAAGAGGAGGAGGAAGAGGAGGAAACCTCATGTAAGAGGACTCACACACACACACACACACACGATACACATGCCCACACAATCGTACAATAACTAATTAAAAATATACTTGCAGTGCTTATTACAGCCATTTTATATTACAGTATGTCTGCTTGTGTGTGTGTGTGTGTGTGTGTGTGTGTGTATAGTGATACCGTATCACTTGACAGTGAAAACAGGCTCTGATCGTGAAGCAGGGACAAATAGCCGTGCTTATGTCATCATTAAGGGATCAAAACAGAGGCAGACTGAGCTTATGTGGCTGGAGCTGGAAGCGAAGAGTGCCTTCACACCCCAAGCACTTGACTATTTTACCTGTTATGGTAGAGATGTAGGAGAGATTAAAAAAGTGGAGGTGAGAACATACACACATGCATACAGTCAGTTGAGGTCCAAATCCCCATTTCCAATGCCATCGATAATAATAATAATAATAATAATAATAATAATAATAATAATGATGATGATGATGATGATGATGTGGCCGAACCATTAAAAGATCCTGGTGTGTGAATCTTTAAGGCAGGAAACTGGCTTGTACCCAGACCATCACATGAAAGCACGTACATTTGTAATCACAAATTGTATCAATTTGAATCACTATGTGAATTAGCAACAATTTGCTACACTTAGTGACCAAAGAGCAATATTTATAATCTGACATTATGGCTGTGCAGAGACTTTGTGAGGGGCAGGTGGGAACAGCAGGTGCTTATTTATTTCTACACTTATTTATATCTATATATCTATATTCAGCATAAAATAGTGTGCAACCCTGTGTTTACAGTAGAAAACAACAAGCCACTGTTGTGGTCCCCAGTTTGACTGTTACCCTCTTAAGTATTTCCTCCAAATTATCAGGCAATCCCAAGTGCAGTTAATGTAATGAGCTATAGCCTTAGTAAACTGAACATTAACATCCGGAGCATTGTGAGTGCATTTTGTGCATCTAGAAGTATAATTTCATGACATTGTGATACTTTATTGTAGTGGATAAAATAATGAACTGTTATTGGTTATAACAGTTCATTATTTTACCCACTGTAAATACCCACTGTAAATACAAATACAGAAAAATTCAAGAAAGCACAACTAACTTGAGGTGTGTGTGTGTGTGTGTAGTTAGGTCATGATGGTGCCACCGCGGAAAGCTGCTGGTTTGTGGATGAGTTCTCTGTTGCTGTGCCGACCAAAGGGATCATGTATGTTTTCCCATGCAAGTACTGGCTGGCCAAAGATCGAGGGGAAGGATTAACTGCACGTGTGTTTAATGTCATTGATGCAGATACAATCGGCATTTCGCGCAAGGTATACACCCACACACACTCTTTCTCACACTGGCACATTGTTGATGCCAGAGCTTTTGCTAAATCTGGAGCTGCTTTCCATCATTTTTGGTGGCTGTGACTTCGTTGTGAGCAGGGTGTGAGCAGCATGTGAGCATTTGATCATGAGTTTCTGGTCCAGTGCTAGGGTAGAAGCTGACTCCACAGCCAGGCCAGCGGCTTGAAGTGCCCTCAAACATGATCCCCATCCCGTGACACTTCTTTCAGTTTCACCGAATCATATGACATGGGTCTGTTAAGGTCACTGTGCTGCTGGGTCAGTATGGCAGTCATGTAGTCATTGCACTCATGAACTTACAAGGTGAAAGGTCTGCTGTTGTCCGAATACCTAAGGCTGATGCTTGACACCGAGTTTGTGTCAGCCATCTGGATATCATTCAGTTGCAACTTTTTCCTTGGCATCTTTTTTTTAGCCTTCAACATGCTGTTCATGTTGAAGCTTGGTAATTTCAGCATATGAGTCCCACCAGTCAAAGACCCAAACATGCTCTGGCATTCATTATTGTTTTTGCCTGATTGTGATATTTTCAGATGTGTTTAGTTGGACCTATTTCTCAAAATATTGAGAAATTAGTAATTTATACAACCACGGCCATGACAAGGATGACGCAGTTACTGGTGACGAATGAATGGTGGGTGGTTGATAATGTAGTAGATCATTGTGTCTTTTACTAGTTTTAACAGGCCTCATTTTCACTGGTGGTCCAAAAGGAGACACTGCCTTTGGTAATACTTCTTTTACAGGCACGTCTATAGATAGCTCATAGCAACTGTTATCATCTAAAGCTGTCTCTTAGCTTGTACTGGTGTCTGAATCTGAGTTTGTGTGGTATTTTGCTGCATTCGCCATCAGGTGGCAGTGTTGTTCTTCTCTTGCCTCTCCAACTTTTTTTGAGTGGCGTGGGAAGCAGGGGGGTTAAAGCAGATGGGGCTGCTGCTGATGGAAAATGTGCTGGAGAGAGTTTGGTTTTGAGCATGCTCCATTTCTTCAGCACTGTTCTCCCTTTTCTTTGTCTTTCCTCTTCCACTGCTTCCTTCCCTCCAGTGTGTGATTGTATTGTGTTCAACCCCGTGTTCTGATGAGAATTAAGGAAAAAGAAGGCACAAAACTTAAGTGTGTATATAATAAATAATGCTCATTAAACAGAGATCTGTTATGTTATTTCACAGTGTTAACTGTGTTAAGTTGGGGGCATCAATGACACACAGCATACTCTGTAGTCTTAGCTATGAATTTCTGCTGTAGAGACAGATTCTGTTGTCATTTCTTATGCAGCTAATATGCAGTTAAATATTCAATCATTAATGGTTTATATAAAAAAACGGGTATGGGGGTATGTTATATTTTAATAAGATACTTGATTAAAATAATTAACTATTTAACTATTTACTTACTTCAGTATCAGTATAAATCAGTATAATGAAAATAGTTAACAATAAACAACTTGTATCCTATGTATAATGGTCAGTGTTGAAATTGACACTGACATACAAATGTTGATTGCATATAAATATTTAGCTATTTATCAAAATAGATGGCGCAGTAATGTTGCTAGAAAAGCTATTAGCTAGTTAACTAACTACATTGTCTAACAGTAAGGAAGCAATGTTGCTATTTTTATATCAAGTACTTGGAAAAGACAAACTATTTTATTGACTTTGTAGCACTGATGAACACTACCTTTTATTTTCTTAATCCCTGTTGGCTGAATATAAGACTAAAGGAGTTTTTCTGGTTGCTGATGAGACCAAACTCTCAGGCAGCTTATTTTAGCAATTAGGCATTATGTGTATTTAGCAGAAGTGGTGAAGTAATGGATGGATCTTTCATGTAGTTTAGCTCCTTTTATCATTTTCCCTGCAGTGTAGCATAAACTACCTTCATTAAAAGAAGTTTATTTACATATTTTTTTACACATGAAACACTATTCCTTTGTTTAGCTTTATTTTTCTTTAAGCTCACTGTGGTCATCATTGAGAAAGTTATTTCCAGTGACGGTTTAAACAGAGAAAGCTGACTGATTAATATACGAAAGGGGTAGCACGTAACATGGTGGCTATTTGTATATGTATTTGAAAGTGACCTGTTTCTGTTATATGGGTCTCTCCCCATTCAAGTAGATCAGAGCTTGCCCAGGTGAGATGCCAAGATGGCCACTAAGTGTACAGGCTTTAGTAGAAGGACTTTACTATCCTTTTGCCACTGAAAAAATGTATTCAACAGTTATAGATTATTTATGGTTCCAACAAAGAAAAATCAATATAACTTGTAAAGTGAAAGTGATACAATCTACATCCACACATTCTGAATATATGGTGATATTATGGCATGCTTATTAATTATTCATGACTTTCCCTAGCTCATCCCATTTAAAAATAATGCCTCTTGCCCTGTAGGTTATCTATGAGGTAACCGTGGTAACGGGTGATGTCCAGCATGCTGGCACAGACACGCAGATCTACCTCACGTTGTTTGGAGTGTATGGCATGTCAGAGGAGATCCTAATGCCTAAATTAGAAGACAGGTATACACACAATCTCTCTCTCTCTCTCTCTCTCTCTCTCACACACACACACACACACACACACTAAAAGGAGAATGCAAATATACTCATACACAAGAAAAACAAAGAGGAGGCTATGAGGTGTTTGTGCGTGGGTGTGTGGTCCCAGGTTTGAAAGATGTCAGACTGACACGTTTAATCTAGAGATAGAGGACATCGCTCCACTCCGGAAAATGCGAGTTCGCATTGATGGCTCTGGAAGCAGACCTGACTGGTTCCTTGATAAGGTGTGTCTGTGTATTACAGTCTTCGTTACAGATCATCTCTGAATGAAAATACAGATGCGTGACAAATTAAAGGAAATCTGATAGCTCTCTTATGCTTTAGGGAGCATTTGGCAGTTCCAGAGACTTATACAATTCATGAAGCTGTTCTTTGAAGCTGTTCTGATGGCTTGTGGTCTCAGCACCTTACTAAGACAGTGCTGATTCTGTTTCTACCTTTAATTTGTGACCCATCTCTAAATATGTCCATGAACATCCATGAACAGAACTGTTTTTCCTGATCCAGGGTGTGTGTCTGTGTGTGTATGTGTGTTTGTGTGTAGATTGTTCTACATAACCTTGAGACAGATGAGGTGGCATTGTTTGTGTACGAGGATTGGCTGTCCCGCACATATGGACCCAAACGCACACTTGTGTGTGAGATGCCTGCAATTATTGACGATGAAGAAGTGGTACAACTCACAACATACAGTATCGCAGTCAAAACCAGCGACCTTGCAGGTACACAACTCTACAAACCCTTACACTGCACACAACTCCACATTACATACAACTACACACAAATCTATAAAGGTGATGCTACACATACCTACAGACTAGCCACAGCTACACACAAGTCTATGAATGCTACAGTAAACACATTCACACGTAAATGACTTGTACTACACTGTTATGTTTTAAGGGCAGGAACAGAAGCTGAAATGTGAATTATGTTTTAGGTGCGGGGACAGATGCCAATATTTGGATGATTATTTTTGGTGAGAATGGAGACACAGGAACTCTTGCTCTGAAAGAAAGCGATAACACCAACAAATTTGAGCAAGGCTTGACTGACACATTTCACTTTACGGACATGCTCAGTCTTGGAGAACTCTCCAAAATCCGGGTGTGGCATGACAACACAGGTGAATGTTTTAACAAGTGCACAGTTAAACCCATTGCAATGCTCTGACAAAATTTTATTGTGTGTATGTACAGTATGCCTTGTATGACTGTTAGCATATCTGTGGTAGGACTGTGAAATCAAAAACAATTTAACAATTGTATTTGAATACAAAAAAAGCATTCTACAGTATTTTATTTAATATCTATGTATATATGGTGTACCGCAATATTGTATATTTAAACAGTGAAATTTTGTTAACATTGTTACTTTGTGGTGCTGACTGTACATGTGTGCCTAATGAGTATGACTCTGTGCTATCCTGAATATCCCTATGTGTGTAACTGATTGTATATTGTGTGTATATCTGTGTTTCGTGACAGGGCTTGCTGCAGGGTGGCATCTGGAGTCTGTGGATATTCATGATGAAACCATGGGGAAGAAGTTTCGTTTTCGTTGTGACCGCTGGCTTGCAAAAAAGGAGGATGATGGGCAGATAATGAGAGAGTTGGCCTGTGCTAACAATGACGTTCTGGACTTTGACGAGAAAACAAGTAAGATGCTCAAACACACACACACATCAATACACGCATGTCCTCATCCACATTACCACAGTATTTTTACACATGCTACTTCTGAGATGCCAGTGATCCTGACCCCTTCTGCTCCCCGGACCTGCCTGACCCATCCTGATGCCCTACTTCTGGTTGGAGTTCTCATCGGTCGAGATCTCTCGCTGCTGCTGGGGGTGGCCCCATATGGACGGCCTGAAGAACTGTTTGGATTGCTGGGGATGGTGCCACCTGGGGTCTGTGGAGATGGCTTGGGGATCACATATGGGGAGCTGTACTGTAATGGCTTGGGACTGCGATTGCTGTAGTGGCTTTGGGGCTGCAGTTGCCACGAGCACCTTCGTACTCAGGACTCCATCAGTGGACAGTGGATAGATTTTAACCAACCGGACGTCTTGCGAAAACTGTGATGAATTTACTGGTTGCACATTTGCACTATTTGTCTATATAGTACACAATAATAGAAGGGATTTATTTATAATCGCACTATCCGTTGCACCCAGATGAGGATGGGTTCCCTTTTGAGCCTGGTTCCTCTCAAAGTTTCTTCCTCATATTGTCTCAGGGAGTTTTTCCTTGCCACCGGCGCCTCTGGCTTGCTCATTAGGGATAAATCACATATTTATCACATATTTACAATATATATTTTGTGAATCCATTTATTTCTGTAAAGCTGCTTTGTGACAATGTCCATTGTTATAAGCGCTATACAAATAAAATTTAATTGAATTGAATTTTTTTTTTTTCAAAAATCACTGCATGTTTACCTGTCCCTGTCTCTAATTTACTAAAAGTATGTTGGTTTAAAAACACTTGATGACACAAGTGTAAGTGCAAGCAGAGGATTGAGCAAAATATAAGGTCTTGTCTATTTTATGGGAGGCCGAAGGTTTTGTGGAGTTTTGCATGATTTCTCTGTGTGCACATGATTTCCCGACAGGGATGTCTTCCTACCTCCGTAAAACATGCTGTTAAATGAATTGGCGACTCTAAATGTGAATGAGTGTGTGAATGTGTGTTTGCATGGTGCCCTGTGGTGGACTGGCATCCCATCTGGGGTGAGTTTCCACCTTGTGCCCGGGATAGGCCTTAATGAACATGCAGTTTGGGGACTTTCTACTTAAAAGTGTAATATACGTCATCAGCATGAACATTTTTATAACTATTTAAATTTTTTTTTCAAATGGTATACATGTTTGTCACATATTTCATGTTTTTATTGTTAAGTCTAAACCCTGTCACTTCTCTGTTAGAGTACGAGGTTGTCACAATAACAGAGGACACGGACGATGCTGAGACAAAAGAGAACGCCTGGATCATTCTGGAGGGGAGACTGGGCAGATCCAAAGAACTTACGATGGAGAACTCCACCAAAAAGAAACGTTTTTTACGGTAAAAAAAAGCAGTCTTTTGTTCCTTGGAAATGGTTTTGGTCAGTTTAGCTTACAAATATGAAAGAGAGTCAAGACTGCTCTTTTGTTCATGTCTGGTGTGTGCACACTGCTGTTTTATTTTATCCATCATCAACTGCAAAAAAATGCTTTTTTAAATTCATGATTGATTAACAATCAGTGAAAAAGTCACATCTGATTAACAAAATATGGTGAGGAGTGAACGAACTAGAAATTACTTTACAATTACTTGGTGTGTGTGTGTGTGTTTATAGAGGTGCCACGGACCGGTTTGAGTTCTCCTGTAAGATCCTGGGTGACATTGTCAGTATCTGCCTGGGCCACAGCCCCAAAGATGGCAAGAAGAGCAAATCAGAAGCCTTCTGGAGAGTTGAGGAAGTCGTCATAACGGAGAAGAACCTTGGCAACAGGTTAGTGATCCCTGACCAAAGTGCTGGGACACTGGTAATTTATACTAAACTCTAAATGATATTAAACATTATACTAAACTCTAAACGATATTGAGATGCAGTGCGTGGTGGAATTACTTGTTCTGTCTCATATTTTCACAAATCCCTATGTCTTTTTTACATACACTAGGAACACACTAGCCTTGTGGCAAAATTACATTTTCATCTTCTAGTTATTGCCATACATGCTATCACAATATTTATTTTCATTTTGAAAAGGTTATGTGTAATTGTCTGTGTAACTGTCTTAGGCAGTTTTTTTTAACCAAACAGTAAACTTGGAAGGCATCAAATTTGGGCCTAAAGGGCATCAGACATTTGTTTACTTGCAATTGCTCACTAACTTCTTAGATTAAATTAAAAAATGCAAATAATATTTTTAAATACAGTTGCCTTTTGTCTCAAAAAACAAGTTGACCAACAGCCTGTCGTCACATTACGTTAGCTACGGGCCCAGATATCTATGAATGCAAATATCACTGCTAATCACAAAACTTTTGTAAATATTTGAAAACATATTCCTCAGTGGAAGTGAAGAGAGTTAACGCACCTCCCATATAGAATGAGATTGCCCTCCTTGAGAAGTAAATGTGACATTGTATTTAGCTTTTGACCAAAATAAGGAAACAAACTTATTAATGTTAAATATTATGGTATATCATTGTAGATCAGTGGCAGCTGGTCAAGTGCTAAAATCTAATATCTATCAGTAGTTTGACAGTGAAAATGTTAGGGCTGAGCAATGCATTATATCACATGGTCTCATCGATGCCATGATAAGAATGATGTGGGGCAAACTATTACACATACTTGAAAGCAGATAGGTAGCCTCATTTGTGATTTCTACTTTTTTAGTGTTTCAAGTTTGTAATGCCATACTGGGTTCACGCCATGTTTCCTCCTGAAACCAAACGTGTTTAACAGAAAAGTTATAACCCTTCCTTTCTAACCAAAATACACTAATCTTACAGTTTTGTTGTCTGCCCTTTTGTTTAATATATGTGCTTAGTGTAGCTACATTTTGTTTCTCTTTTAAATGTATTTTGGGGTTAAAAAGGATAATAGAGTCAATGATCCACCCTGTTCACCTTTATTACATATGTTCAAGATCAAATTAAGGGCTGTATCACTTGATATGACTGTCACTGATAGGCCACGTGAATCTACAGTCTGGGCAAGAAAGAAATCAGCCCCAGCCTCGCTTCCTCATGCCATTCTGTAACTTTTTCTTACAACCAGTGGTGGTACTATTGTGCTTGGTTCCAAAAATGTTCAAAAATCAACCTTTGTTAACAGCGAAGAATCGGTTGTTGATTCCAAAGAGCACAAAACCTTATTTTTTATATTTTTTACCTTCGACCAAAGGGGGGCTTAGCCATGCTAGCCCATTTATACCAGCCAGCCCTGTTGTATATGCTATTCCTGAGGGGTAGAACACTGGTACGTGTATGATGCACCATAAATTTAATTAAGTATAACTCTTTATCCTTCCCTCCCTTTCCTGTCTCTTGTCTTCAGGTACATCTTCCGCTGCAATACCCTCATCCCCCTCTCATCCAAACGTGATGACTTCCAGACCTTTGAGTGCACAAAGTTCATTGAGAGCTTTGCCAGCAAGGCACGTAAACTGGTACCTGTCACATATGAGCTCATTGTGATCACAGGTGATGAGAAGGGTGCAGGCACAGATGCCAATGTCTTTCTTACTATCTTCGGCACCAGTGGTGACTCGGGCCGCCGCCAACTGAAGCAGAAGTTACGTAATCTATTTGAGCGTGGGCGCACTGACCGATTCAGCATAGAACTGTTGGATATGGGAGAGCTCCTGAGAGTCTGCATTGAGCATGATAACACAGGCATCAGTCCTGGTTGGCTGCTGAACCGGGTTGAGATTACCAACACAGCCAATGGGGTGACCACTGTCTTCCCATGTGACAAATGGCTGGACAAGAACCAAGCTGACGGCAGGATTAAGAGGGTTCTTTACCCCAAGTATTGATGTCTTGGGATTCCAACAAAATATGAATGCACTAACCAAAGGCCAATGTCAATGTCAAATATCAATGTTGAGAGTATAACAGATTATATCAGCACATGCCTAATGCACAAATGAGTGAGGTAATGAACATGCTTACAAATGTGCTGCCAAATGGGATTATGTGGGCTAATAATGGTATTTTAAAGTGTCCACATTAATAATATTGCACATGTTCAATATTGAGGTATAGCATATAACAGACTATTCATATTTACATAGCAGGAAAAAAAACAAAAAGGAAAATGAATACTAACACACTACAAATGTGCTAACAAACATCAATCCTCATGAATTGAGCACAGGTAACAATGGTATTTTGAACTATCTGAGACGAAGATATTTTGCAATCTCAATACACAAAAGGGAAATGGGAATGATTTTGCTAACAAATGTGCTAATGAATATTCCTCTGGATCAGAGTTCTCAGGTGTCAGTTCTGCCATAGTACTGCACACTTTTTCCCTTCCTCTTACAGATTCAAATTCAATGATTAGCTTTAATCTTAAAACACTAAATCACAGTGCTGTTATACTAACATTATTAAATGCACACTCTCAGGGCATTGACTATGCATGTTAACTGTGTGTGATGGAAAAAGATGATTGCACTGGATAATTGTGCAAATGCATGTGAGATAACATGTTTTATATGAAAGAGAGAATGATATTTTATAATGTTGATTTTTTTTATCCCTTTTTGACAATATCTAAGTGTTTCTACCTCAATGGTACTCCACCAGGAGAGCAAGCATGAATCATATTGCGTCCAAATTACCTGAAGCACATGAATAACCCTTTAATATTTAGGTAATCGGTTTAAAGTCATTCGATTCTCTTTGATAAACCATTCTTTAACTTTCCTAATGACATCTCTGGAGCTCATTTGAACTGCACTAGTTTATTGTTTGCCATCCTTCATCACACAGACAAATTTTCATAATTATCCAGCTCTTCCTGAGCTAAATCGTGTCTCTTTTCAGGAAACCCACTAAACTGTGTAATGCATGGGAACTTTGGGAAGCCTGACAGGGTTGTTGGACTAAAATCAAAATAAAATCAACTTGTATGAAGTGATAGAAGTGCTTGTTTAGTTAGTTAAACATGCTAAACATATTTCAGCAGTAAGTATGTATAAGATTCTTTGCCAGAAACACAATGCTAATCTTAAGGTCCATTAAAATATGCTGATAAAAGCTTTATCCAGTAGATCATTAAGCACAAATATGGGTAATATACTATTACTACTAGAAATCTAAAAATAAACAGTACACACACACACACACACACACACACACACACACACACACACATATATATAATTTCAATACATTTCAATACAAGTTTCATACTATCCATTTTTATACTTGAATAAATGGTTGTACAGTTTTTTATAGTAATTTGTTGTTTTATTTACCTGCAACCAAATTGAGAAATGTATGTACTGTTTTTATGTAGATTTATATGTGACATTAATATCTTAAATAATTTAGACACACTTAAGAAAACTTTTACTTTTAATTTTACAGAAAATCTATCAAAGTGTAGATAACTTTCTATACACCTAGTTGCACACATCTAAAGTTTAGTTGTTGGGGGTTTTTTGTAAGTAAAACTTTAATACTTAGTTATACTCCAATGTATTTTTTGTAGTCATGTATCAAAATTTGTAGCTGTGTTTAATATTAAATCTCAGATTATGACACATCCTCTCAGTGTTCCTCTCAGTGAAATGAAATACTTGACAATGATTATGAACACTCAAATAAAAGGATTCTTTTCATAAAAGTACTGTTACTATAAAGAATTTTAAGAGCTACTTACACAAATTCAATTTTTGGTATAGTTTTACATAGCATTGAAGATATAATTTATACAAGTTTAATTTATACAAGTAAATATTGTATATTGCTGAAACTGATGTCATTTAACTTTTGATGTCATTTTTAAATTTTGTGTTAAGCTCAGGAAAATCTGTGATGCTGGGATGATGTGCATGTTGATCGCTGTAAATTCAATAAAACAATTTTAAAATGATTGCTTCTTCTGGTGTAAGATATAATATATCAAATATGATATATGTATTTCTGTCAGTTTCTTATTTTGACCTTCACTGTATACCTCATGTTATAGAGAATTGAACAGTGAAAAAGAAAAGGGCATAAACAATCCTCTTGTATTTTGCTATTTGGTCTTCTGTCCACAACAATTCCATGTTTGGTGGTGTAATTTTTCCCTTCCCCTTTTTCCACATTGCTGCGATCTTGCAGACAGATCTGCCCAGGCCCTGTCACTGGTTCCGCAATGACACAATGACACAAGTTTATGTAGGAAAAGTGTAGAAGTATACTGTGTACTCTATACTGGCACAGGATTATAACATAATGTACTGTGTACTGTACTGTAACATCATGATTCTGATGCTCATATTCATAAATTGCTCATACGCACATAAATTCCTGGTTACACAATTGCACTATTTAACTATATAGTATACAGTTATAGAAGGGAAATTATTTACAATCGCACTATCCAGTGTCACCCAGATGAGAATGGGTTCCATTTAGAGTCTGGTTCCTCTCAAGGTTTCTTCCTCATATCGTCTCAGGGAGTTTTTCCTTGCCACAATCACCTCTGGTTTTCTCATTAGGGATAAATTCATAAATTTAAAATTTATATCTGGAAATTATATATTTCTGTAAAGCTGCTTTCCATTGTTAAATATGCTATACAAATTAAATTGAATTGAAATGAATCATACTGTAACCTCATGTACTGTATTTGAATACTTACAGTCAGGTCCGGAAGTATTTGGACAGTGACAGAGTTTTTGTGATTTTGCCTTTATACACCACCACAATGGATTTGAAATAAAACAATCAAGATGTAATTGAAGTGTAGACTTTAAGCTTTATTTTAAGAGGTTCCACAAAAATATGGCATTTACCATTTAGGAATTACAGCCATTTTAAGCAAAGTACTTCCATTTTCAGGGGCTCAAAGGTATTTGGACAATTGCCTGACAAGAAGTTAATTGACCAGGTGTGGACCATTCCCTCGTTACTTCAAGACAAATGAAGCAGATAAAAGGTCTGGAGTTGATATCAGGTATTGAGTTGGCATTTGGCAGCTGTTCGACTGGAGCTACCAGTGTGAAGTCCAAGGAGATCTCAATGCAACTGAAGGCAGCCATCATTAGGTTGAAAAAACAACATAAATCTATAAGAGAGATAGCAAAAACCTTAGGTGTGGCCAAATCAACAGTTGGGTATATTCTTAACAAGAAAGAAAGCACTGGTGAGCTCAACAACATCGAAAGGCCTGGAAGACCACAGAAGACAACTAAAGTGGATGAATGCAGAATCCTTTCCTTGATGAAGAAAAACCCCTTCACAACATCAACAGAAGTCAAGAATACTCTGGAGAAGGTAGGCGTATCATTGTCAAAATCTACAATCAAGAGACGCCTCCATGAATGTAAATACAGAGGGTTTACAACAAGGTGCAAACCACTGGTAACATTCAAGAACAGGAAAGCCAGATTAGACTTTGCCAGAAAACATCTAAAAAGCCTCCCATGTTCTGAAATAAGATTCTTTGGACTGATCAAACCAAGATTAACTTGTACCAGAATGATGGGAAGAGAAAAGTATGGTGAAAGAAATGAACAGCTCATGATCCAAAGTATACCACATCATGTGTCAAACATGGCGGAGGCAGTGTTATGGCATGGGCATGTATGGCTGCCAATGGAATGGGCTCACTGGTGTTTATTGATGATGTGACTGCTGACAGAAGTTGCAAGATGAATTCTGAGGTGTATAGGGCTATACTCTCTGCTCACATTCAGCCAAATGCTACAAAACTGATAGGACGCCGCTTCACAGTGCAGGTGGATACTGACCCTAAACATACTGCAAAAGCAACTCAAGACTTTTTGAAGGCAAAGAAATGGAATATTCTTCAATGGCCAAGTCAGTCGCCTGATCTCAACCCAACAGAGCATGCTTTTCACTTACTGAAGACAAGACTGAAGGCAGAAAGACCCACAAACAAGCAGCAATTGAAGGTGGCTGCTGTGAAGGCCTGGCAAAGCATCTCCAGGGAGGAAACTCAGAATTTGAGTTTTGAGAACATGGGCTCCCGACTTCAGGCAGTCACTGACTGCAAAGGATTTTCATCCAAGTATTAAAATTATGGTTATATTTACAATTATGTCACTTTGTCCAAATACCTTTGAGCCCCTGAAAATGGAGGTACTTTGTTGAAAATGGCTGTAATTCCTAAATGGTAAATGCCATATTTTTGTGGAACCTCTTAAAATAAAGCTGAAGTCTACACTTCAATCACATCTTGATTGTTTTATTTCAAATCCATTGTAGTGGTGTATAAAGGGAAAATCACAAAAACTCTGTCATTGTCCAAATACTTCCGGACCTGACTGTATATCCCTCTGATATGAGGCCCTAATGGAGCCCCATACAGGGTATATAAGAATGCTCCTGATGTTCTACGCTTCCTGTGAAAGCTAATGAGGGTGGCATGGGAGAGGCAAGTCATACCCAATGCATGATGCAGAGCAGGAGGAGTACTGATTCCAAAAGAGAAAGAGTCTTCAGAGATCAGTCAGTTCCGGCCAATCAGTCTCCTCAACGTTGAAGGCAAGATCTTCTTGTTATAGCGCAAAGGCTGACAAGCTAGCTGGAGAGAAACAAACTGGTGGACACAACAGTCCAAAAAAGCTGGAATGGCAGGGTTTTCTGTGTGTCTAGAGCATACCAGCATGATCTGGCATCAAATTCATTCTGCCAAAAGAACCCTCCATGTGATTTTCCTTGACCTTGCCAAATCAATTAAGCTCTGCTTTGCACAGTCTCCTCTGGGCCGCATTTGACTTCTTCAGAGTGCCAGAACCTTTTACAAGCCTTTTACAACCTAACAATACCATGATGTCCATCATGCAGTCACTGCAGGAGATTTTTGAAGTCAGCATTTTGGTAGGACTATCCTATCACCAAACAACAGCAGGCCTTTAGATGTGGTGAGTTTGTTTCTCCAGTGGAAGTATCTCTGAATCTCTGCTGGGACTTTGCTGAAGTACTTTGGCCAGCTGTCACTGGTAACAGAACTTGCAATCTGTAACTCTGGGTATCATTTGGCCTGCTGCTTGAACAAGTGTAGGCTACATGCCTGGAATCTTTGTACGCTTTAATTTCACTCACTAATTCTGACACTTCAAAGTTTCTGACAGCTAGGGGGTGTCTGTTTAGGACAGCTTGCCTGCAACCATCAGTGGTTTTCTATGCATGTAAGTAGCTGTTAGTTGTACCTCATTATCCTCATCAAAAGTCTCTGGCATCTCAGTGGCACAGCATTCAGATTCTTGTTTTAGAACAGAATACTCACAAAAGCATCAGTGTTTTAAATCTGTAGTGGGCAGCTACAGGAAGCAATGGGATGGTGTGGGGAAACTTAGGAAGGTTGAAAACAAGTCACGCAGCAGCATTCTGGATGAGATGCAGAGGACAAATGGAACACAGAGGCAGACATGCCAAGAGCGAGTTGCAATAGTCCAGTCTCAAAATGACAAGGGACTGAACAAGTATCAGAGTCGCACCTCTGTGGATAGAAATGAATGAAACCTTCTGATGTTGAAAGGAGAAACCAGAAGAGTGTGTCAATGTGAGGTGAGAAGGACAGTTGAATGTCCATGGTTACCCCAAGGTTGTGTGCAGTGACAGATGGTAAGATCTGAGAGTTGTCTAGGGAGATCACAAGATCCTGACGTGGGGATGCATCACCTGGGATGAACAGCATCTTAGTTGGGATTAAGCTGGGATTAAGTTTCATCTGATGAGCTGCCATACTTGAAGAGGTATCTGTTAAACATGATGAGATCCATTCAGAAACATTAGCATCTGAAGGAGGATAGGAGAGGATAAGTTGAGTGTCATCTGCAAAGCAGTGCGTAGCATTGTGATGTGGCAACATTACATTACAAAATGACCACACACAAAATGAATAGCCAACATAAATGAAGTTATCTGAATTAGGAACCAATTTAGATAAACTCTGAAATGTATGCTTTCACTTTTTTAAAAAATTGAACATATTCATACCATATGTTCATACTATTTTTCATTACTGCTTACACCACAAAATATTACAAACAAGCAGCAGGGCAAATGTTTGTTCTTTCAGAAACTTTTCATGAACATTCCTAGCCATGTTGCTTGCTGTCCATGTTTACTTTGACAACTAACAATTACATAACACAGTGAAGCATGTAACAACATCTTTATTGGGTATGTAAAATAGTTAGTTCTTAGTTCCAGATATTTAACCAAGCATGTAAACTGCAATGAATAAGCGTGACAAATAGTTCTAAAAATGATAAATACAGAGGATGAAAAGACAATGTTTTGGCGAGGTGGGAGAAGACAAAATTTTTAGTCATATTTACATGCAAATGGTCAACATTATTACAGATGGGACCCAAGAATGACAAGTCAGGAAGAGTGAGGTAACTGGATTTCACAGAAGTTGCCTGCAAAAATTCACACACTGCCACAAAGTCTTTGAAAAGATAATATAATTCAACTGTCTAAAACAGCATGGGTTCTCAGCTGCACTCAAGGGGAGCTGCTGCATGGCACAGTGTGAAGTGTTCACTGCTCCCAACATGGATGTCTACACTAGAGAAAACTTCTGACTATGTAGCAAAGTGGGTTCCCAGGACTGGAGATGAGAATTACTGCCATAGATTATGATTATGAGTTGATTATCAGACAAAACTATAACAAAATGACAAAAAAAAGATAACAGTAAAGCATTGTTATGTATTGTTTTAACAACAGTAATATATTTATATCCTTCCTCGGAGTCCTAAATTTACAGATTAAAAAAATAATTTGTCAATCAGTTACGGATCCTATTGTGATACGTCACCTGGACATGTTTTCTGCTCAGAAAAACAGAACCTTCTTTGTTTTCCAAGCATTAGAATAATATTTAAATTAGGTTAAATTAGCTAAAAAGGAATGCACTGTATACATGAAAGCTTGAGTAATTATACACATTATGTAAAGAGAGAGGAAGCAGATAGCTTTCTAATAGAGCATTTTTTGCTGTGCAGATACAATTTCACAGGCTTGGAGCAAACATAGTTTAGCCAGAAAAAAAAAACCCTTAACCACTCACAGCATGTTCCTTCTTTACTGACCTGAAGCTGATTTGGAGAGTGCTTCTGATATTTGAATGCACAACAGCCTTAGGGATCTTGGATTCAAGGATATGAAGCCCTGTCACAAATACGCAGGGACATTTTTTTCCTCCAGTGCTAAATTTTAGAATCTAGTGTTCTGATGTCTCTAAAACATTCAGTTTTATATGCTCTCTGACTGTAGCACTGTTTATCAATTTGTACTAATTTAGTGCTAATGTAGTCCCACACATAGTCCCTCACATTCATTAGAACTTGTGCTGCACCTTCTTAGCTTGTATAATCCTGTCTATTTTTCTGATCCCAATTTTGTTGGATTTTGTTAGATTACATATTTAGTAAGATAGCTTGACTATTTTTTTCACAGCCAGCAGGGCAGATTACCATTCTAGGTTCTGAAACTGTTTTAGTTTATCATTTGCTTGTCCTAAAAAGACAGGATCTAATGGGCACAAATGTCAACAACCTGATTATAGAACACTATACTGAATTTTCAAATTATTGGCATGGCCTAGCTGTTATTGCATCCGTAGTGCCATGTGAGTGACAGGCTTCATGACTTATTAGAAACCTGGATATCAGAAATCAGTGGCCATACTGGACTATCAGGAAGACCCAGGCAAATCATTCTCATCTTGTACTTAAAGTTTTGCATACTTTCACATTGCCATTGCCATCGGGATTAAAGTACCAGACAGTTGTTGCTCCGAAATACAGATAGAAGTGTCAGTTAAATAACTGTCATCTTACAATAATAAAAAAAACATTGTTGTACCACTAACATGGAGAAACTGTATTTCATACAGTTGAATCAAATAATTCAAGCACACCTTATAACAAAATGTCATTAAAATTGGCATGTTGTTTCTTAACACTGTGCTCAATGATGAGTCTACGCAGATTCAGCAGGCGAACTAGCGTATGCGGGATGCACCACAGTAAGCATTATTATGATTTTCTGGTACTGTTGCTACAAAACAGATTTCAGAATGAATGGCAGCTTTTGCAGCTTGAATCTGCAGCATATCAACATGCTTAGCATTTTGTTGTATGAATCGCTATGTATTTTTTCTTTTGAAGCACCAAAATTCACTTTTTAAAATTCAGCACCGTTCTTGAACACTTTAAATAATATCCAGCTGCTATGGTGAGAGGTAGACACGCCCCACCGAATGAGCACGCCCCACTACCAATAAGACACACTCCTTTGCAGGCCTCCTCACATTTTGCCTGAGAAATGCCACTAAACCATCGTGACCCTTTTGTGAGGAGGTGTGTCTGATGTATGTAACTTGTAATGTCAAGAGAACTATCCATTACACACACATCTACACACACGCCTCCACACACAAAGACACACACACACACACACACACACTCAATCTATGCTAAAGAATAATCTCCCTGACCAGTCACATTAAAATGCACACACACACACACACTCACACACACTCACACAAGCAAGCACAAACACTTATACCTCCCTGTCGGATACTACGTTAAATTACACACTTTTGATTGTTGACAGTACCCCTGAAATACCTTCCATAAAGTTAACCCACTTGATATTTAATCAACATATAATAAACAGTTTCCTTCTGTATTGCACTTTCTGCATTACTGATATAGTTATTGTATAAAAGCTCATACATACATATAAATTTTTCCAAATCTTAATTCTTCTCTACAATAGAGCATACTTCCTTAGGACAAGCTTATAACTTATAACTTATAACTTATAATATTCAATAAAGATAGAATAAAAAGAGAGAGAGAGGGAGAGAGAGAGAGAGAGCGTGGCAGTATTTCCCTGGCCTAGATGTCCTGTACCTATGTAAACTGGGTCATATTCTTAGAGTCTTCTCTCATATGACATCTGAGGCCGGAAGGGTGGATTTCTCCTCCACAGTCTTTTAGTGCTAAATCCCCCAGAAGCCCCGCTCACACCACCTTCTTCCTGTTTCTGCAGTCCAATCAGTGGCTGAATACTAAAGCGGCTGTGACGTGGGTTGCTTCAGCCGGTTATAGTGTGCAAGGAAGTGGACACACATATGCATACCAATTCAAGTGTACACACACTACAGGAAACACACAGGTCCGACCTCCAGGTGATAGCGTGACATGGATGCCGTTTTTGGCAGATTAGCGATGCTTTTGATGGGAAGCAGCGAGGCGTCTGTCACTCTGAACAGAAAGACTGCATTCCTCCAATGGCCATCGCGTTGCTGTACATAAAAACAAATGGAGTAAAAATATTAAAACTGATCTTCTTAAATCAAGATCATAACATTTTTTTTCCCAACATGATACTTGGCTCAATTACTCTAACAAAGGTGAACAATCATTTTTCAAAATGATGTATTTTAAAAAAATAAAAGCTATATAAACCTTTCTCAGCTTCAGGTTTATTGAAATATCTGAGCCCTGTTTTCCCATGGATATTTATGTGATTTGACTATCGTGGCAACGGCACAAGGCTGTGATGCTTTTGGCAAACATGGCCCAGGATGGTGTGTAAGGACAAGGGAAATTAAAGAAGAAGACAGGAGGTCTTCTGGTAACTGGTAAACTGGGATGTTGGTCCTAGAGGATTTACACACATCAGGAGGACTGTAACTTGATAATATATTCTATTGATAATAATTGAGGTGGTTTCAATCAATATTAGATATTCTTAAAATAACTTTAAAATAAATGTAAAATAATGTTGTTATAAAATTATGATATGGCCTGGGTCAGTGAGACCTCCATCAGAACAGGTGGGTTAAAGGACTTTCAGTGAAACTAACTAATCAGAAAGTGAAAGCTATCTGATTAGCTAGAAACAGCTAATCAGAATCACTTTGTGTGTTGTGGCATTCTCACCCAGCATGTGTCCTCCAACACTTCTGGTTCCAGCATCATTCCATTCCATGCCATAAACCTCACGGCATTCTTGGAAGGAGTCTGAGTGGGGGTGGAGCTCCAGATGGTGATGTTAAGACAGTGGATGGTGATACGTTGCTCTGCCCCTGAACCCAGCAGATGCAGGAAGTTCATTTGGACATGCCTGACTCTGAACTCCAGCTAAAAGAAAATCACAGCACTCACAAATTAGCTTTTGAAAATAGAAAACTGCCATTATTAACTATGTTGAATCACTATCTATGGTTAGGTTTTTGACATGAATCTATGATACCAGATTAAAAGGTTAATCATTGCAATGTACTAAATTAACTGATGACTTTGCCTGTTGATGATAGCAGTGACACAATGACAGGATGTGACCTGTCATTACGCTGCAGCTACCACCTATGACCCAACATTTGCATTTACTTAACACTGTTGAGACGGTATGTGTAGTGTTACACTTGCCAAAGTTGGAGCTAGCTAAATCTAGCAGCATGTCCAGAATGTGGGCACAACATAGCGGCAACCTTGTATATGCTTCATCAGAGCAATTTGTCAATGACTATTCATTTTTCTTTGTTAATTACCAACACTTTTTGTAATAGAGCTGGTGCATTAATATATGACTGTTAATTTGCCATTATATATAGACATATGCAATTAAATTAGTTGAACAATTATATCAGGTTAACATGCAGGTTTACATTATTTATTTATATATATATTATGTTAATTCTGATTATGTTCCAATTAATATCTGATTAGTTAAATTCAATACCTTGGACACAGTAATTGGTCTAAGGCAGGTGAGCCCGCCTCTTGTGAAGTTGCATGTCACTTCTATAGAGTCAGTGGGACAACCCAGGTTTGGGTCAATCCAGTAAGTGCCTATAAAAAGGAGAGGATATTTAAATACAATATTCATTGAACCATGTTTCAAATTTTGCAACATTCACAGGTTGTATATGCAAGAACATTTTGTCAGTACAGCAAATAGGCCGATGTTTATACACAAAATAATTAATTGAAATGAACACACACACACACACACAAACACACACACCATCGTTGAATTTGTGTTGGCAGGTTATAAGGTCCCGGCAGAGGCGAGCCGGATGATCCCGTGTTCCTAGTGGATTCTTCAGACTGAGAACTAGCAAATTCAGATAGTGCAGTGTCTGTAAGATCTCTGGAGCTCGGTCCATGGGAAAATCCATTAGATCTGCCACCTGAGAGAGACAGAGAGAGAGAGAGAGAGAGTTTAATTTTAAACTACCAATGCAGATGCAGAAAAAACAGAGTAGGAGACACTAAGACAAGTTAGTAGTGCTGGGCATGGTTAATTATGAGAGACATATTTTTAAAATAGAGTGTAATTCACACTTTCTTTCTTTTTTTTTTTTTTTTACAGAATTCTTTGTCTTTTTGGTGTAAGGTCATGTACACCAAGCTGAAAGTCATGAAACACCCACACTTTTCATCACAACATATAGGCAACAGAAAAAATCCTCAAAATCCCAAACCCAAAAATCACATCATAGAAAGATAAATCTGGACATGATACATCTTAATGCAACTGTACTTTTAAATGAGCAGTGTAATCTTCACATGAAAAGGCACTTCGAGATAATCTTCATCTCTGCAATCATGCCATTTTTCTAAATCTTAAATGTCTGTACCAGTTGAATAATAACATTGTTGCCCCTCTCACTGTATATAGCAGGTGGGGGTGTGGTTTAGTGGGAGTCTGCAGTGGGAGGGTAGTATTTGGGGACAAGCTAATGACTAACATGTGATCTCTGTCCCCTGAGCAGTGAGCTGAGTGTGTATATGTATGGTGATGTGAGAGGAATAAAGCTGAAAATGCTAAGAGAGCTGGAAAGTTGCCAAGTATATGTATGGTTGTGTGTATTAGTATATATATATTTTTATACATACCTTAGTTTTAAAAGCAGCATGTGAACCAACAAACTCAGACAGAGTTCCACCACTATCGTCCTGTTGCTTTAGAACACACACACACACAGATACACACAAAATCAATCCATTTTTGATTTTGATTTGGTCAGATGGGTTGATCAGTGGGAAAAAAACCCTACTTAAATACTTACAAAGGCTTTTGGGATGCTGGGAGGTCCCTAAAAAAAGGAAAAAGCAACCAGTTAGGGCTTAAGTTTGTGTGTATGTTGCTATGTGCACGTAGGCCAAAAGGAAGTCTGTGTGTAGATTAAAAGCTGTCTTACTGGTGGTCCAGGAGGTCCTCGACGTCCAGGAGCACCCTAAAAACAGTCAGCATAGTCTAAATGACTGTGAAAGGTGTGTGTGTGTGTGTGTGTGTGTGAGTCTGTGCATGTGTGTGTCTATGAGTTTTGAAAGCCTCACCCTCGGCCCCTGAGCACCCTGTATGACAAAATAAAGAAAACACAATATTTAGAGTTTTCTATTTTTCTATTCCTGAAACATTGCACTGAAAAAAATAACACATAAATTCTGTGCATGTATATTAAATTTTACCATTTCTCCTCTGCTACCAGAATCCCCTCTAGGACCCTAGACAAAGGCCAGAGATCAAGAAAGTAATGTGTCAAAAATTCAGTGGGGCAGTATTCATCATATCCTTTACCAAATGGCTTTAATGGCTTGTTTATGTTCATCTTTTAGAAACTAACACAAACAATGTCAAATTGTATTGTTCAAATATTTCATAATTTTTCAACAGTAAGTCAGTAAGTCAAGTAACATAATGCATAGTGGACTATATCAAGATATCAAGTGTATATTAAGATAACAAGCAACACCAATTGCTACAGTGTGTTTAAATGAGTGAGATGGTGACAAAACTATTACATAAAATGAAGCAGGGAAGAAGTGTGTAAACAGGATATTTCAGCTCTGTTTCTAAAACAGCTAAAAAATGGATTTGTCTCTGTTTTAAGTAGTGGATTCTTTAATAGTGAGTATTTACTTTATATTACTTTTTTAATACTTTATATTAGTTTTTGATAACTAAAGAAATAAAAACAGTTCTTGGTAATGGATTCAGACATTTGGGCCTCTACTGTATGTTTTCTATATATTTAAATTGGTATTATTTGTAGCATGTTATACCACAGCGTTAATTATTTTTCTATAACAACAGCTCTGACAGAAGCAATGGCTGTAATTCAAATCACAGATTTATATTAATGCACTTGATCTAATACATTATGTTTTCCATAGTAACAACTCATTCACAGGGACTTGTATGATACTTAACATAATCTAAAGCTGATAAAAGATAGATTTTTAAAAACATTTTTATTATTTGACACAGAAAAACATATAATCATTGATATGGTGAAGCTTTTTTATACAGAGACATTTATTTAACATTTATGAAAGGAGGCTCAGGTGTCAGCACTACGTAACTTTTCTGCCATGGGGGAGTTTTCAGAATAGAGGACTTGGTACATTCGGGTTTCTTGATAACATCGCAAGCTGCATTTTTTGTTTCATTAACTGGGGAGATATAAACTCTTTACATCTACTATAATGTTAGTGACAACAGGAACTAACTTGTTTCCCTGACATTCTACAACATTAAAGTATAAGCTGATGAAATGTATGATGTATACAGAAAAAAAAACACTTGTGTACTTATTAAACTTATATATGTTTGATATATGTTTGATCACTCACAGGACTGCCACCTGGGCCAATTATACCACCAGGACCAGTCACTCCCACTTTACCCTGAGGAAGATGGGAAAGAAAAACTTAAACATTTCTGTCTTGCACTACTGATAAACATAAATAAGTCTAGATTGGAATAAATTATGATTAAGACTGCAAAAACCATAATAGGTGTATGTGTTGGTGGATAACAGTCTATAATTTGCACCCATAACTCTTGCGTGTGTGGTGTGTATGCATCCAGAAGCCAAACTGTAGAAAAAACAGACATTCAAAGCAAATATGAAAATGTCATTGTTTTTCAAAAATTGCATGTTTTATTTAGAAAGCTAAAGGAGACCTAATGTTAAAATGTTACCTAAAAGGTTACCTGAGGTAGCGACCCACCCCATGTTTCAACATGTAGTCATTTTTCCCAAAAAGCAAACTGGAGCACTCAGGTGTGTGGCTACATCATGCCAAGAAGAAAGTACATCAGTCATGACCTTAGAGAAGCAATTGTTGCTGCTCATCAATCTGGGAGGGGTTATAAGGCCATCTCCAAACAATTTGAAATTCACCATTCTACAGTGAGAACTGTTTACAAATGGAGAGCCATGAAGACAGTTGCCAATCTTCCCAGGAGTGGGCATCCCAGCAAATTCAGTCCAAGGTCAGAATGTTTAATTCTCAGAGATATAAAGAAAAACCCAAGAGCTACATCATGTGACCTATGGCCTCTGTAAGAACATTAAATGTTTATGTTCATGACAGCACAATTGGAAAAAGACTGAACAAGAATGGTTTTCATGGAAGGGTGGCTAGGAGCCCTTCTCTCCAAAAAGAATATGGCAGCACTAATTAGGTTTGCAAAATTGCACCTGAACAAACCACAAAAGTTCTGGAACAATATCATTTGGACTGATGAGACCAAGGTGGAGATGTTTGGTCATCATGCACAGCACCATGTTTGGCGAAAACCAAACACATCATATGTGTGATGATCTGGGCTTGTTTTGCAGCCACAGGACCTGGGAAACTTGCAGTCATTGAGACAACAAAGAACTCCACTTTATACCAGAATATTCTCGAGACACGTGTGTGGCCATCTGTCCAGTTGCTTAAGCTGGGCTGATATTGGACAATGATCCCAAGCACATCAGCAAATCAACATTATAATGGCTAAAGAAGAAAAAAATCAAGGTGTTGGAATGGCCAAGTCAAAGTCCAGACCTCAACCCCAATGAGATGCTGTGGCGGGATCTTAAGAGAGCTGTGCATAAATGAATGCCCTCAAATATCAATGAACTGAAGCAATTTTGTAAAGAAGAGTGAGCCAAAATATCTCCAGAATGACATGAGAGACTGATAAACTCCTACAGACAACTTTTACTTCAAGTTATTGTTGCTAAATGTGGTTCTACATGTTACTGAATTAGAGGGTATAGCAACACAATTGTTATTTAGGCCCTGATAAATAAAAACATAGAATTGAAGGAGGGTGTGTAAATGAATATTTAGTCTCACCATTTGGCCTGGGGGCCCTTTAGGTCCACGAATGCCTTTTGGCCCAAAGTCTCCTGGAGGCCCCTGCCCAAGAAAAAAAGACACTATTAATTAAACACATATGCACACCTACAAACTAAATCACTACTCACATACTAAACTATGTGTTCATGGTATTTCCTAGTTTTGCAAAGTTAGTGTAACATGCAGTAACCAGAGACCAAGAAAACATGGCACAATATAACACACCGTGTGTGTGCTTGTGTGTGGAGGGTTGGTATGTTTGTTGACAGATGATGGTGTCTGTGCTTTTCCATAATTTGAACTCAAAGCTGTACATGTGTGTGTGGTGGATGTGGAAGTTTGAATGTATGGGGCCATTTAAAACTGGGGATGAATGAACTTTGTGATTTAATCCTGCACACACACACACACACACACACACACACACACAAACAAATCTTCAACCAAGAATTAGCATTTACCAGTGCAGACCACACATTCATCAGGATCAGGTGTGGACAAACAGATTTCATGTCTGGATTTTAGTTTTATATTTATAGTTTCCTGGCAGAGAAGAAGTTTCAACAACCACCCTCCAAGGACCCAAAATTTCTTACTGACTTTCACAAACCAAAAAATTGGTATGTTGATATGTTTAAACTTAATGCACTTCACAGTGGTGTGATGCACCTCAGTACTCTAACTATAGCACATGCCTCTGAATCCCACTACCTGCTGCACTACACACATTGGCTGAGGTGAGATCTGACTGATGGTAGAACAGTTTTTACTAGGCAGATTAATTAGCATGCACAGATGACAGATGATCTTTCCAGAATTAGGAACACACAGGTATGGAAACACAGAAGAAACTGAACATAGATAAAGACTAGCACAAAGCTGTCATATAACTCTCCTGCTACTACACAGTCACCCTGTGGTTAAACATATCGAGAGAAAATAAAGGCACATATCTGTATGGTTGTTCTTGTTCCACAAAAGTAAGAAATAATCCATTTATAATCCATTTATTAACAGCAAATAAGACAATGCGAATGCCATCAATTTACTCTTATTTTTATGTATTTCTTTGTTAAAAAAGGATTTATAGCCCATTTATAGCAGTCGGCCCTGCTCTGTATTAATGCACTTAACTAGCTAGCTTGATACATTTGTAACTTGTGTACATTATTATGTTAAAATCAGCTACCAGTTTAAGCCTAACCAATTATGTTTCCAAACAACCAAAATATGGATCCAGGCAGCACCCTGGAGTTTTTGCCCGGTAGGCCATATAATAAATGTATGATTTGTCCACTCTTGAAATGGTATTTGTGACAATGGCCATTGTTAAAAGCACTATACAAATAAAATTGAATTGAATTGAATTGAATTGAATATGGGGAGTAACTATGGAACTGTAATAGAGGGAATAACTCTGAGAACTTGACTCTGGATGACTTCTGTTTTGCATGAGACAGCCAGGCTCACCACTGAAGAGTCTTGAGTAGACTTTGAGTATTAGAGACGAGAGGGAGGGATGTGGTGGGGTGGAAACTAGAAATAGGAATCTTTGGATGTTAACTAGTAGGAAGGCCAGGCTTCAGGTGTGGTCTTTTCCCCAAACTTTAGTTATTTCATAACTCCAGTTGCACGTCATTGCATTTCCCACTCGATTTTGCTTTAAAAAATGTAAACCAAGGTCAACAAAAAGCAGAAAGCTTTACACTCTCTCTTTCCCTCTCCATCTTACCTTCGGACCAAATATTCCTAGTATCCCTGGAAATCCAGGCTCTCCAACATCTCCCTAAAAAAAACATGACATTAAACCATAAAGAAATAAACTACTAAGGGTACAAACCTAACAGCTATAAAATATGCTTGTGCTGATGCATATACTGTATGTTAACAGTGCTAAGTGAGCTGAGCGATTTCAGAGAAAATCTCTACTGTTTCTCTTTAAAACTGTACATATCAATTAAGAATCTGTCCTCAAGATGTCTGTTTTTTGGCCCCAAATGTCAGTATCTTAACTGAACTCATTAAAACAGGGTGGAAATTTTAACCATCTCAATCATTCAAATCTTAATAAAAGTTTACTTTAAATAATTCAAATTCTGAAATCTCAAATTCTAAAATCTTTAGCTACTATAAATTTTAAGTGCAAGCAGATGTGTATGAATTATTCAAAATCCAAATCTTTAAATTACTAGAATATATCTTCAAGCAACTGGAAGCACTGTAAAAACAAAACAGAACAATACAAAAAAAACCCTAGTACTAATCAATATTTATTACATATCAGAACTGAAAGTAATAAATATTGATTAGTATTATAAAATCTAAACAGATTTAAGCACCTAAACAGATATATCAATAATGAATGTAATTTGGTGGTATTAAATGTATCCAGAAAAAACATCTATATTTAGTTTGTCTCAGTCTAAGCAGATATAATCGTATGCATCTCAGTTTTGTTGTAAAATCTATGGTATGTAACAGTAAACAGCAAACAGTACCATTAAATAAGGGGCAAACAAAATACTTTAATTCCCAAGGGATTTGACCTTTGATTAAAAAAAAAGTCATAAAGCAATATAGAAAAATAACAGCCATGTTTTAGTAGTTTGTGGCCCTAATACAGTGTTTACGGTACTCACTGGCTGTCCTTTGGGCCCTGGATCTCCCTGAGCTCCTGGCAGCCCCATTCCTCCTTTAAATCCTCTTTTCCCTGAAGGACCAGGATGACCTGGGAGACCTCGTTCACCCTGCCAATTAAAAAGTAGGTTATTGACATTGATTTTTTGAATTTTATTGAATAATATGTCCAAACTTAAATAAAATTTGATCCCATTTCCTGAAATCAGCATGGATCAAGACACACAACCCATAGGGTACTGCACTGATGCAATTAGCGCTGTGGGTTAAGAGTACCTGTGCTAGCAAATAAATATACTGTATTTCAGATGCATGGAAGGATTTATCAAATAGCTAAAATGATCTTACTCTTGAATAATTAGTATTAACTGATTATCTGAAGAGTATCTGTTCCCAAAATGCCAGTACAATGACAATTAAAGGCAGTAAGATGCATTCAAAAACATAAAACCAAAGAGTGTAGACATGAGGGTTCATTTGTTAATGAGGCAAATGTGAATGAAAACCTTCTCAAAGACTCTGTTTAAATGCTGATGGCATCAGATGTGCAAACATGCAGTGAATCTCTAATATCAAATCAATGTTAACCGTGGCAATAAGTCATCATTATGAAAAACATTCTGATTGTTTTCTTTATCTTTATTCAGACGTCTAATTCATTCAAAATGTTCTGCAAAATTAATACAATGCAAAATTATTCACAAAAATTACATAAACACTTGTCTGCATTTTGCATGTGAAGAAATGGCCCACATTACATATTTATTAAGGCAAACACACAAAATACATATTGCATGCTGTTATGTTTACCCTTTTAATAAATTTTGTGGAGTTATCACATTTGTATGCCAGTAAATCAGGGCTTTGGTCTTTTGGTTTCCGCTGTATGTTCAGCTTGAGAGTTCTCTCACCTTTGGACCAAATGAACCCTGATCTCCTGGTAAACCTGGAACACCAATTTTTCCCCTTGCTCCAGATTTCCCTGGAAGCCCGACCTCTCCATCATCTCCTTGATCACCCTGAAGATAGAGAGATAAAGAGGAGAACGAAAGAGAAAAAGGGAGCGGGGAGATGTTAAATGTTGGGGAAGTCATTTTCAGTCATGCTTCACTCTGAAATGGTGTACCAATATAACTGAATACTGGTACACTGTATATACACATATATTGGTGGATTTTTTTTTTAATTCCAAACTGTTTTATTAAAGTGTGACAAAATATATGCTAACAAATACATATTATTTAACAGACAGAAAAGGAAAGAAGAAAATTAGGCCCACTTTTATTCCTTTAATTCCGTCCTTCCCTGGAATGCCATCCACTCCAGGAGTGCCCTCCCGGCCTTCTCGACCAATCACACCCCTCGGGCCAGGCAAGCCAACCACACCCTTCGAAAGAGGGAGAGAGAAATTTTGTACTATATGGAAAACCATGTTTGGTTGAATATATATATATATATATATATATATATATATATATATATATATATATATATATATATATATATATATATAAAAATAATGATAAAACTTTGCCAGACCTCCCAGTAAACACATAATTTACCACACACATATAAATCTAAAGAATTTTTTTAAAAGATGTGAACATGAACCAAATGTGCTAATTTGATAGCAAAAGACAATATAATAAAATATAATCATTTCAGTGAAGTGTAAACAATGCTGTTGTGCTCAAGCAAACTCATTCTAAACACTTGTAAACAAACATGGAAGAAAAGTTAATTATTTTATTTACAAAATGTAATGTTTGACAATTGTCCTGCAATTTTTCTTGACTAAAATAATCTACCTACAGCACAAAGGTCAAAGATAATTTATAAGTAATGATGATAGATGATTTAGCAGAACTGACACTGTTAAGAATGGTTACTGTTTATGTGAAACTGTTTTCTTTACTGTACAAGTTACTTCAGTTTTCAAGCAATTTCACAGTTTTTGTGTGTGAAAAAAACAATGATAAATAAGAGGAAGAAAAAGATATGCTGTTCTTACTGGTGATCCTCTACTTCCACGTTCTCCTTGCTGACCCTGTTTCCCCTTTTGACCCTTTGTGAGAGAAAAAAGAAAGAGATTGTAAAGACCTCCTACTGTCACACCCCTCACACACTGTGATTGAGTGTGGCACATTATTTTTCCACATGATTAGATCTGAAATACACAAAAAGCACAACTCCATACCTGCTCCCCTTTTGATCCTTTGGGGCCTTGTTGTCCACGAGGACCAGGGTGACCCTAAAATATATAAAAATGTCAGCACACCTGAGCGAGAGACAGAGAGAGAGAGTGTGTGTGTGTGTGTGTGTGTGTGTGTGTGTGTGTGCGTCCGTGCGTGTTTGTTTGCTCACAGGTAATCCAGGTGCACCAGCTTTGCCTCGAAGTCCATCCACCCCCGGCTGACCCTGGGCATCAAACAATCACCAGTGAACACACAAGAAAATATGAAAATCTTTACATTTTTTTGTATATTCAACCTGTGATTAGTTTGTAAAAACACACAAAGTTTTCAATGGCTTGGAATTGATTTCAGATTTGCAGGATATTTATAACTAGGCTGCACTCAAATGCTAGAATTCTAACAGATGTTGACAAATGTTATTACTGAGTGGCTATACAGTATAGTGTCAGTGGCCATTTGAATTCCCATAATGCATTGCAAGCTTATGTCAGTTTAAAAAAAATGGCTGTAGGCAGCCAGGTTTTTTACAAATGAAACATAAAAATGAAATAAATTCCCTGTGCCTTCTGTAAACACAGTGCTGTTGAATTCTCAAACCTGATTTTCTCAGAAGGTGTTGAATAATTTTCACATAAACAGATTAAAAAAAGAAAAAAAAACATAGAGTATTGTTGATATGGTGTTTATTTAGCATTTTGGAAGGAGTCTTCAGTGTCAACACAGTGTCAGGATGGAAGGTTTTGTGGTTTCTTGACAAGGTGCATTTTGCTATATTTATATGTGTACATGTGTGTTATGCGTGACACTTATGAACCAACAAGCCAGAGGTCAAATCCAACCCCAATATTAACTCACTGGGTATCCTGGATCTCCTGGCTCCCCTCGGTCGCCACGGTCACCAACGCGACCCTAGCAAACACACACACATACACACACACACACACACACACACACACAAACAGTATACTGTTTATTAATGTTTACTGCTATATTGCAGACACAATAAATAGGAGAAAAAAGTGTGAGAGGCAAAACAATTAACTCACTCGAAGTCCAGGAGAACCAGGAGGGCCTGTCATTTTCCCATCATCTCCCTGTTCGCCCTATACAACAACAACAACAACAAAAACTTACATTAGATGAGATAAAAGTATGATGCATAAGATGCATCCTTGCCATGTTTGTGTGTGTGTGTAGTTTAAAATTTGAAGTGTAACTTTAGAAACACTTTAGAAGTGTAAGTGTAGCATTGTAATGCTTCATGGAGAATTCCTCATAGTTGAATATGCAGAAATGAACTAAATGCATACATTTTGCTGTAGTAAATTTGAAGGTTCTTGTTAGTGAGCAAAAATACACAGGTACCTACAGGAAGTGTGATTTTACCTTTACACCTTTTGGCCCTGGAGGCCCTATAGGACCCTGTGGCCCCCGGTGACCCTATAAAGAGAAAGACAAGAGAGAAAATGGAGGGGGAGGGAGGAGAGAGATTAAACAGACTTTTTCCTTGTCTGAAACTCCACAATACTGCTCCTCTATATTCTCCATTAAAAGTGTAAAAGAGTGAGTTAATAAACATCAGGTGTGTCTAAGAATCTTTCATCATCCTCACCTCATAACCTGCTAAACCTGGATCGCCCTGTTGTCCCATCCGGCCTGGAGCACCCTGCAGAAGAATTAAATGCTGTATGTTGAATATTCTGAAGAAAATCAATTGTTTCCATACCAATTTCTCACATCACATTCTCACCCACATGCCTTAACTGAGAGTAGAAAGGTGGGTGAACACAAGTGCAGAAATGAGGCTAGGGAGTAAAACATAATGAGATTTTACTATAACCTTAATGGCTCCTATATACTGTATATATCAGGCTCCTTAAGGGGAGAACAAAGTCAACAGCAAGCTGATTCAGCCTGAAGCAACATAATGTTGATTTCATACTGAAACCATAATAGTACTCTTACCAGCATTGTATCAGCTAGACTCATTAGCCTAGATTGTGATCCAGATTAGATTTATTTATCTTTAATAAATCTATATATATTTACTTAGTACATATTAAATAATGATTGGTTTAACACTGGAGATGAGGAGGTTGCTTGCATTCGCTGTAGCTGTAGAGGTAGAAAATCAAGAATAGGGGAGCTGCTTGTGTGACTTGACAGTATGCAGCCACAGTTAAAGTGGGACGTAACATCATATACAAGTGTCCCAAAAATAGCCAAATTGTTATTTTTAGTTATTTTCAGTGCTGGAATACAGGCAATGACATATTTTCAACTTGGTGTAAAGGTCCTTCTATTCACTCACTAACAAGATAATTTTTTACTAGCACTCTGTCCTCTGTGTTGGATTTTCTTACTTGTCCCCCAGTTTTTGACCTGATTGGTCAGGAGATAAAATAGTGATTACCTTCAAGCTGCACTTTTCTAAAAAGCTGAACTTTGGAAGCACTACACTGTGACCAAAAACAAAACACTCTTTAAAAATTCCTCTGAAAAGCTTTTCATGTTCTTTTCTTGCTGGAAACATATACTTCAACCTACAAGATTGTGCAGCTTTTTCTTGACCTTGCATGCTCTTTACAATGCACTGGTCCTTGAAAGCCCTCTTGAGGGTGAGGTTTCTCGACATCTATATATGTCTGAAAGTTTTTGTGTTTCAATTTCAGCTTGTAAAAATAAGTGAATGGAAACCCCACCACACACCTCAGACCAAAAAAGCTCAAATCCACTTCATTATACGTACATAGAAGTGCCTTCTAACCAAAATAAATTATTTACTACTTTCTTTTTTGCTTACCACAGGTCCAATAGTTCCTCTTGATCCTTTTGGTCCAATGGTTCCAACTGGTCCAGGTTTCCCTGCTGTTCCTGTCTCACCCAGGTGTCCCATGTTGCCCTTTGCCCCCTATAAGGAACAGATACAGTCAAATACAGATACAGTATACAGTCCAGTACCAAGTAGAGATAATAATTCTTAAAGGACCTACAAATTGTAAGAAGCTCACACAAAGTACACTATATGGCCAAAAGTTTGTGGATGCCTGACCACAGCCCTCATATGTGGACCTCCCCTAAACCTTTGCCACAAAGTTGGAGTCACATGATTGTATAGGATGTCTTTGTATGCTGTAGCATTAAAATTTCCCTCCACTAGAACTAACAGGCCCAAACCTGCTCCAGCATGACAATGCTCCTGTGCACAAAGCGAGCTCCATAAAGACATGGTTTGCCAAGGTTGGTTTGGAAGCACTCAAGTGGCCTGCATAGGGCTCTGACCTCAAGCCCACTGAACACCTTTGGAATAAATTGGAATGTCAACTGCACACCAGGCCTTATCGCACAATGTTAGTCCAGTGCCCAGCCTCACTAATGCTCAAATCCCCACAGCAACAACAAAATCTAGTGGAAAGCCTTCGCAGAACAGTGGAGGCTGTTATAGCAGCAAAAGGGGGGGCCAACTCTATATTAATGCCACGCCTTTGGAATAAAGTGTTCGACCAGCACATATAGATATCATGGTCAGGTGTCCACATACTTTTGGACATATAGTATATATAAGATGAAAGACAGAAACAAATATATCGACAACTTGTTCAGAATGTTCAGAATGTTCAGAATGCCATAAAATAAATAGAAATTAAACATACTCTTCCCACATTGGGCTGGTCCTACTTCTAAATATCAGTATAACCCCTGCCTTTCTGCCAAATTAAACCCTAGTACTGTTTTGTAATAGTTTTGTAACAGAAGAAATGGTTGTTGGCAGTAGAGTCAACTTTTGGATCCTAATATAACTAACTGCAAATAAGATCATATTAAATGTACTAATCTATTTTTGAGATCATTAACACCCAGTAAGACAGTACACAGTAAAGAGTAAAAGCCTGAGGCTACAAATGAGCTTGAAAAAAGGCCAAAAAAATGGTGCAACAAATTCCATTGGACCTGTTGGTCAGTGAAAATTGCACAGTATTACTGTAAATACAAATAACCATACTGTCCTACAAAAGGCAAAACACCTTAACTATGCAAATACTGAAACTGAGGAAAATGGTGCCAAAGTTAGTATGTACTGGCAAATGTGATTTTCACATATTTAACAGTACATACAAATAATATAATATGTAAAAAAAAATTATATTTAATATTTTTTCCAACCTACAGCAAGACACGATGTAGTCACATTATGACAAGATAAAAAGTTATTTTGAGTCATTATTCAAATTCAACCAAAACAGCAGTTAACATGCTTTGCCATTGTAGAGCAGTAAATTTTAGTTATTGTCTTTTATTTAGTGTTCATTTTAGAGTTCACACTGCAGGAGCACTTCAGGAAAGGAACTAAATAAATTAGTTTTATTTTATTTATTTATTTATTGTCAAAAACAATTAAATTCCGTGACTTTTTGGCTCACTAACCTTGAGGCCAGGCTTCCCTCTCTCACCCATTTTCCCTGGTTTCCCTTCAGGACCCTGAGCACAAAATAAACACACACACAAACATATAGATAATTCAAAATATCTCATTGATAGAACATAAAAAAATGGTAATTGGTTTTCTGTTTCTGTGCTTTCTAAAAAAAAAAAAATGTAGGTAGCCTCTAGCATAGGGATCCTCTATTAGTAATTTTTAGGGATGCACTGATCTGATTCTGAGAATTGGTATTAGAATAATTTTTTTTCCCCTGATCCAATCCATGGATATATTTTAAGTAGAGAATATACAGCAACAGAAGCTTACAGAGAGTCATTTGATTACTTAAAAATTAGAATTTATTTGTACTCTTTACTTTTTAATGATCAAATTGTTTTATTTTACTCTGTTGAATTAACTCAAATCCTTTGCAAGCCTTTGTAAAACAGCATCTTACGTATGAAAGCTAGTATATTAATAATATCTTCATTGTTAATATGAATGTTTGTCCTTAAAACCATTTGCTTTATCACATTTTTTTGTTAAATTTGTGTGTATATGCATAGTAGTATGTGTTTGTGTGTGTGTGTGTGTACTCACTCTGACTCCAGTGAGTCCAGGATCACCTGGTGGCCCCTCTTTGCCTTTGATCCCTGGGTCACCCCTTTCACCAGGTTCACCCTCTAGACCCATGTCACCTTTTTCACCCTGTTTAACAAAGAAATGTTGCTAATGCCAATAATATTCTAATGAACATGACAGAATCCATACTAAGACAGTATACATACTCTTCTAAAAAGGATAAACCAAGACCATGAAGACCAGAGAGCTATCTGTGGGACAAAAGCAAGCCATTTTAAAGCTGAGAAAAGTGGGAAAATCGATCAGAGCCATTGCACAAGCATTGGGCATAGCCAGTACAACAATTTGAAATGTCCTGAAAAAGAAAGAAACTACTAATGTACTAACAACCAGACATATAACAGGTCAGCCTAGGAAAACAACAGCAGTTGATGACAGAAACATTGTGAGAGCTGTGAAGAAAAACCGAAAAACAACGGTCAGTGACATCACCAACAACATCCATAGGGCAGGGGTGAAGGTATCACAATCCACCGTTTGAAGAAGACTTCAAGAGCAGAAATATGGAGGCCGTATCACAAGATGCCAACCACTCATCAGCAGTAAGAATCAGAAGGACAGATTGGAATTTGCAAAGAAATACAGAGATGAGCAAAAGTTCCGCAACCAAGATTAACCTTTACCAAAGTGATGAAAAGGCCAAAGTGTGGAGAAAGAAAGGATCTGCTCATGATCCAAAACATACAAGCTCATGGGTCAAGCAGAGTGGAGGTAGTGTCATGGCTTGGGCTTGAATGGCTGTTTCTGGAACGGGCTCACTAATCTTTATTGATGATGTAACACCTGACCGTAGCTAAATAAATTCAGAAGTCTACAGAAACATTCTCTGTCAATTTACAAAGAAATGCATTCAACCTAATTGGGAGGAACTTCATCATGCAGGAAGACAATGACCCAAAACACACTGCCAACACAACAAAAGGACTTCATCAGGGGAAAAAAGTGGAAGGTTTTAGACTGGTCAGGTCAATCACCAGACCTTAACCCAATTGAGCATGCATTTCACCTCCTGAAGAGGAGACTGAAGAGAGAAAACCCCCAAAACAAACAACAACTAAAAGAAGCTGCGGTACAAGCCTGGAAAAGTATCACAAAAGAAGAATGCAACAGTTTGGTGATGTCAAGTGATAGATTGTGTGCACTTGTCTAATCAAAGTAAAAAATCACTCAAAAGGACAGATGAAAGAACCATAAGTTTAATTTTTTTTGTTTTAATGAAAGTGTCACACCTTTTCTGTTTACCATGTCTGCTATTCAGAGGAAATGCAGCATGACCCCAGTAACGCATTACGAGCTTGAAATACTAAAAAAATGTAAATCACAAATCCAGCTCCCTATCTGCCTTTTAGTGTGTGTGTGTGTGTGTGTGTGTGTGTGTTTCTGGGTATTAACTGGCCCCAATTACATTTACAGCATTTAACAAACACCCTTATCCAGAGAAACTTACAGATTATTGTTATCATTATTATTATTATTATTATTATTATTATTATCAGTGAGACTTCAGGATATTATGTATTGGTCAACCCTAATAGTTTAATTGTCAAGCACTGATAGGCTCTCCCATCTAATATCACCACCAGCCTCCACTGCTTATGAAAATATCATTTTGTCAAATTAGATACAATCACATATGGTATCTTAAATTTTCAGACGATGCTGTAAGCATGGGGCTCATTTACACTTTGCAACATTGGGATCATATGCCAGTATCCTGTTTGTTGATTTCACCTAGGCATTTAACACAATGTTCCCATCACTGTTAAACTATCCACACTATCTGTGCTGGACTCCATGTGCCGGTGGATCTCGACAGGACCAACAGGAAATAGCATGTGAGACTGGGGAAGCTCACATCGGATTCTCTGACCCTTAACACTGGATTGCCTCAAGGTTGTGTCTTATCACCATACTCTACTCTGTGTATGCAAGTGATCCTGCAAAACTTCTAAAGTTTGCTGATGACATGGCAGTCTTTGACAACATATGGAATTGAGACACCATAATGAAACCCAACAGAGGACACATTTCATTTGACTTTAATGGGACACTCGTACCTTGGCACCATCAGGACCAGCAGGACCATGTTCACCCTCCAAACCTGGCTCTCCCTATGCACATACACATACACACCATTATTTAACTTTTTAAAAAAATGTTCTCACATGTATAACATCCATGTATAGTGGGGTCCAAAAGTCTGAGAATACTAGTGAAAATGCTTCTCCTTCACAAAGGTTTTCATTACAAATTACACCTGATGATCCATGTTAGATCAAATCCATTGGCGTGATCCATGTTAGATCAAATCCATTGGCGTGTCATCTGAACACACGCTTCAATGGAAGGGATAAGACTCACAGAAAATCTGACCTTTTGTACAAAGGAGTTAACAAGGTCAATATCACAGTGTGTTCCATCCATCCATCCATTCTCTGTACCGCTTAACCAGTAACCTGGAGCCTATCCCAGAGGACTCGAGGCACAAGGCGGTGGACACCCTTGATGGGGTGCCAACAATCGTGCACACACACTCTGGACAATTTGGAAAAGCCAATCAGCCTAGAGTACCGGAGTACCCGGAGGAAACTCCCAAAGCACGTGGACAACATGCAAACGCTGCGCAAAAACAGGGCAGAGGCAGGCTTCGAACCCCCAAACTTGGGGTGTGAGGCAACAGTGCTAACCACTAAGCCCCATGACAGTGTGTTGCTTAAATTTAAATAATGACCTAGAAATTGTGCAACATCTTGAATACTGAATAGTCAAGATGTTGCACATTTCCTTTTTTTGTTTTGGAATTTTTCAAAATTTTGTTTATTTCATTTTAAATTAAAAAAATCCCAGATTTTGAATGTGGTCTCAGACTTTTGGACCCCACTGTATGCATGAACAAAGGTCAGGCGCACCCTGGGTCCGATGAGGCCTGGAGCTCCAGCACTCCCTTCAGCTCCCACTGCACCCTATTGTATAACAAAATACAAAATACTGAGTTTCTGAAATTTCTTTTTAGTATATTCCATAATTCTAATATGATCACAGAATGTTCAATATGATCAACAAACAATAACTAGAATCTCAATAATGATGGAGCCCGGCTATCACAGGCTAACATTAGCCACCTGCCAACTTCCAAAATTTATAAGAAAAACATCTTCATTCATTGTCATTAACCACTTTATCCAGGTCTGTTTTTCTCAGAAGATAGATAGTGATCATTCTACCTTCTCTCCTGGTTCACCAGGGACTCCCGTTTCTCCCACTTTTCCTGGTGGACCCTGAAGAAGAGACAGTGAGAGACAATGATAGAAAGACAGACAAAGGACCTTTCTTGAACTAAATTGTACTGAGGAAGCAGTTTCCTTTCAGTTTCAATTTCAAGCAGTTTCAATTACCGATGCCATATATACAATACATACACTATTTGAAACATATCGTGTATATACATACACACACACACATACATACATACATACATTTTATATATATATATATATATATATATATATATATATATATATATATATATATATATATATATATATATATATATGTAGGTATGACTTGTTCTTCTCAGCTCTAGCAAAAGTGAGTGAGAGGAAAAAGAGTGTTGGTACTCCATTTTGCTGTCTCTAGTGCTGGAAACTAGTGTCTATTTATGTATGTATGTACAGTATGTATGTATATGTAATGACGGGAGTCCTTAATTTGTACAATGCATCATACTAGCTAGGAAAATTAGTGTGTGTGTGTGTGCTTGCTTGTATATGTTATGGAGATTTACCTTTGGTCCAATGTTTCCAAGAGGCCCTATTGTTCCTGGTATTCCGGGGGGTCCCTTAGTAAAAATGAAATATTTGATCAGGAAACAGTTCCACGCACAAATGCAGACACATACATACCAACGCATACCAAGCTGTGATGAGCAGAATTGTGTTTAACAGCATGAAAAACATATAGTGTGGCAAATTTTTGGCTTATAAATGAATAAATGAGACAGAAGGATACAGGAAGCATCTTTAATGTTTTAATTTAGCTTTGATTTCACTCACTGGCTCTCCTGCAATCCCTTTTTCTCCTGGAGCTCCAGAAGGCCCTTGGATTCCCTGTGGAGACATATAAAGTATTAATAACCAATAACTAGGCATGTGGCATTAATCAGTTCTACAATATATTACAATATTCCAGGCTCCCAGAATCGTTATCATGGACGTCATCTGCTTGTGTTTTGGTTTCTGTTTTGGTCCTGTTTCCGCTTCCACATAGCCATTGGTTTGCTCTCCCTGGTTGTGTTCACCTGTTCCTTATTTCACCCTAAGCAGTTTATTTAAACCATGCTGTTTCTTTGTCTACTTACAAAAGTCTTATTATGCATTCATGACGATAGTCAGAGCTTGTTCTTATGTTTTCTAATTCCTAGTATTCCTCCGTGTTCTGGTTTTGATCTCAGCCTGTGTTGCACTATGGCTTTGCATATTCCCTGGTTAACACTTTCTGCCTGTGTGCTGACTTCTGCCATAGATAATTACAATGATTTCTGGATTTGCCCCAATAAAGCCAACACTGAGTTTCCACACTTGCGTCCTGTTTCATCAAGCTGCACATTACACTTCCATCCCATTCAGGTGCATCTGAATCTTATTTTCCTGTTTTTATTTGAAGGCACATGGAAAGGAAATCTCATAATGGAAGGGCATTTTCTTCATTAGACAAAAGTTCCTATAAGGTTGAAAACAGGGCAGGCAATGCTTACAGAGAGGAATAATCTTTTAGTGATGTGGTACTTTTTAAAATAAATTGTGTTGATATTAAACCAATTATTGTAATATGGAAATTTATTATTGGCACATGCCTACCATCAACATGACTATGCTCCTGAAGTGCTAATAATATTTACACATTCTATATTTATCATAAAATATGGTTAAACTGTTTGATGAGTCCTCAATCAGACCCATATGTGTTTGCTGAACATCCCTTTCCAGATTTAGTCCCTCTTTCTGTTATAATAACCTCTTCTGGGATTACTTTCCACTAGAGTTTGGAGTGTGGCTGTGGGGATTTGCCCATTCAGCCACAAAAGCATTAGTGAGGTCAGACACTGATGTTGGGTGAGGAGGCCTGGCACGCAGTCTGCATTCCAGTTCATCCAAAAGTTGTTCAAGGTCAAGGCTCTGTGCAGGTCAAGGCTCTGTGCAGAGCCACACGAGTTCTTCCACTCCAGCCTTGGCAAACCATATCTTTAGCTCACTTTGTGCATAAGGGCATTCTTATAATAAAACAATCAGCTCTTTAGTTCCAGTGGAAAGAAATCTTATTGCTACAGTATACAAAAACATGCTAGACAATTGTATGCCCACATATGTTTGGCCATATAGTGTATTTCATTCAAATGGTAACACATATAAACTCTAAGCAGTGTTAATTATTGTCTTTTACCAACCAACGTCTGATAGTAACTCATTTACAACAGTCCTCTATACTTATCATCCCAGTTTTTGACTTTTTACACTTTTGCACTAATTTGAACTTTTATGGACTTCCTGTAGTAAACAGTAACAGAATCTTGTTTGAACACTATAACTGATACAGTTATTTTAGCTGTTAATATCTGCTGAAATAACTCAGGCTTTGTAGTCTACTGTCATTTAATAAATGGGATGGAACACACCGGAAATCCTTTTGGCCCTGTCTCTCCCGGCTCGCCAATCTTCCCCTGCAGACATTTAAAAAAAATTTGCACAGTAATCCAGGTGCAGTGTGTTGAAATATGCTGAAAGATTTTAAAACATGGTAGCTTTTTAAAGAAGTGAAAATAGAGGGTTTTTTTAATGACTATCAATTAAGTGATGGAAGTAGAAGTTTAAAATATAATATAATGTATATAAAAATATCATACTGCTGTGCAGCTTTTACCTGCTCTCCAGGAAACCCGACTTTTCCAGGGGGACCAACAGGACCCTAGGACAGGACATGACAGAAAAGGACAAGCAGAAAAAGAAAAAGTTTATGTTTCACTGTATGTTCAGTTCCACTATAAAATAAAAAAAAAAAATAAAATAATCTAAAGATCCAATAACTTCCTATAGCCAACATTAATAAAATCATAAGGGTTTAAAAAAATTAAGGAAAACATACGGTTATTTTTGCTCACAAATTAGAAGCACCTTACCTATATAATGTAGATACTATATCATGCTTTGTTAAAACACCGTCATGCGTGTTTACATCATTTAACCCATCTTTTTAAACAACCAAGCTTGCTTGTAATGTGAATAGCCATAATTTGTACATATATGTAGTGACCCATAAGCATCCAATTAGGTTGATAAAAACACAAAGTGAGAATTTAGCATATAACATGATTTGGACAAAAAAACACTTCATATCTCATAGTGCTACATCTGGTATTGGTATGACAGTCAAAATCCTAATATTATGATGACTCTAGTATGACCTTTGAACTTTTTAAGACCTCTTACCTTTTTGCCCTCAGTGCCAGCCTCGCCAATCTGACCATCTGGCCCTCGTGGGCCCTAAACACACACACACACACACACACATACACACACACGCACACACACACAGTCAGAACACTTAACATAAGAACATCAAATACATAAGGACATAAGGAGAAAAAGAATTGGAAAGGAAAAGCTAAAATGCTTAAGATAAACATAATATCCATTAAGATATCAGTGGTACTCTTACATACCATTTTAATGGTGTTAGTGGTCACAGAGGAATAAGAAATATGTGGGGGTAAGAAAGAAATCAGTAACATAAGCATAATTAAAGACAGACAGAGAAGATGAAAGAGAAAATGAATGAGCACCTATGACAGATGAGTGTAGCACGGTAGTGATATATAACAGTAAATGAGCTGTTGTGTGTAGGTGTATGCACGTATGCATGTTCATGTTCAATTCAATTTTATCTGTATAGCACTTTTAGCAATGGACACTGTCACAAAGCAGCTTTACAGAAATCTAGATATAAATTTGAAATATATAAATTTATCCCTAATGAGCAAGCCAGAGGCGACAGTGGCAAGGAAAAACTCCCTGAGACAACATGAGGAAGAAACCTTGAGAGGAACCAGACTCAAAAGGGAACCCATCCTCATCTGGGGGACACCAGATAGCGCAATTATAAATAATTCCCCTCCTATAACTGTATACTATATAGTCAAATAGTGCAATTGTGTAAACAGGAACTTATGAGCTTATGAGCAACTTAGGAGTATGGGCACCAGAGTAATTTCTGAATTCATTACAGTTTTAATTTAAAGTCTATTGTGTTGAAATTATGAACTGCTCAATGCTGAAGTCTTGAGTGCAAAACTGTTCTTAGCAATTGCAGTCCTGAGGCTATCCAAGGAAGAACATCCATAGCCATCTTTATGGTTTCTATGTGGTACCATCCACAGTAATCTCAAGCTGATCTTAAGGCTGTACATGTGGGGCCATCCTCAGCAGCAGCAAGTGATTTTCATGTGGCTTTCAAGGAATTCTAAAGGGCCTATATATGGTTCTCTTTTACAGCACAAAAATCTCACACACTATCAGAAATTATTATATACAATATCTCCATCTTGTTCTCTCTCTCGTTTACCTTCATTTGAAGAAACAAGCATGCAGACTATTTACAAATCAGTTCCAGATTATCTTCTAGTGTAACAATGTTGCATGTGCAGTGATAACTGCTGCAACTCTCACACTCTCTCTCTCTCTCTCTCTCTCTTTCTCTCTCTCTCTCTCTGTCTGTCTGCGTAAATCATGTTAATCCTGCAGTTTTATGGGGCTGAAAATAAACATTTGGTATGGGTAACTGTTTGTGTTTGTGTGTGTGGGTGGGTGTGTGATAGCTTGGAAAGCAATATGTTCTTCACACACACACACAGACCCATGGATCTATCTTACCCGTCTTCCCTTAGGCCCTCGAGTGCCAGCAGGGCCTTGTGAACCAGGAGTACCCTAAATGATAAAGAGATAAAGGTTTATCCAATGCACACACACACATACACACACTTACTTGTATATAGTTGGGTGTTGTAGAATATTAAATTGAAAAAAAAAAGATCATTCAGAAATTGTTTCAGTAAAACCACATCTGTTTTTCATGTTACACTTGCCTGTTTGGTTAACTGGCTATGTTATGCCACTTTTGTTTAAGGCAATACTTCAGAATCAACCTAAGCTGGGGAGTTGTTGAATTTTGTCAATAAGTATTTACAAAAAAATATTTTTGTAACATTCTTTAATGTATTCTTCAGTCAGGAGTATTCATAAATTATTCGGTATATACACTCACTGTCCACTTTATTAGGAACACCTGTACATTCATGCAATTGTCTAATCAGCCAATCATGTGGCAGCAGCGCAATGCAAAAAATCATGCAGATACAGGTCAAGAGCTTCAGGTAATGTTCACATCAAACATCAGATTGAAGTAAAAGTGTGATCTCTGTGACTTTGATCGTGGCATGGATGTACCAGAAGGCCTGGTCTGAGTATTATGGAAACTGCTGGTCTTCTGGGATTTTCACACACAACAGTCTCTAGAGTTTAGACAGAACGGTGCAAAAAACATTGAGTTAGCGGAAGTGGCAGGAGTGGAACCCAATGTGCTGTTGTAGCCCATCCACCTCAAGGTTTGATGTGTTCTGCATTGTGAGATGCTTTTCTGCTCACCAGGGTTGTAAAGTGCTTATTTGAGTTACTATAGACATCCTGTTAGCTTAGACCAGTCTGGTCATTCTCCACTGATCTCTCTCATCCACAAGGTGTTTCAGCCTGCAGACCCTCAGCACATAGGATGTTTTTTTGTTTTTCGCACCATTCTGTGTAAACTCTTATGTGTGAAATTCCCAGGAGATCAGCAGTTTCTGAAAGACTCAAACCAGTCCATCTGGCACCAACAATCATGCCACGGTTAAAGTCACAGAGATCACACTTTTTCCCCATTCTGATATTCGATGTGAACATTAACTGAAGCTCTTCACCTGTAGCTGCCTGATTTTAAGCATTGTGCTGCTGCCACATGATTCATGATTGGCATACTTTGTAACAACAGCTGCAGTAAGACACTTTCACACATCTGTCACATCCTGACTTGACCTGACTTGATAGTTAGAATCTAATGGCTGTAGCTTTCATGTTTTATCACTGCATATTTAATTAATAAAAATAATTAACAACTATTAAGTTTTTAAAAATGTTCTGCTAGGACTTACTGGTGAACCTGGTGGTCCAGGAGGTCCGGCCTCTCCAGGAGTCCCTGGATGTCCCTGAGACAGACAGTATGCACACACTTAATTTCATACTATAATAACCCTGAGGTGCACACACAATAATATTAGCAAAGCAAATATAACTAATGATTTCAATGATAATGCAATAACATTAACCCACAACATAACATTAATAAAAAGGACATTTCTGAAAATGATGGATTTGAGAACATAACAGAACACTAGGGGCAATGAAGGAACTTACATTAGGTATGCAGCTTGCTGCTAAGCAAACAATAGTTGCTAGCTTGAAATGTACTTTCTAAAAGTCAAGTAATTAAAAAAATAGATTACAAGTGTGTGCAGGGCTGTTTTTTTTAATCTCACTTCCACCTACTCCTAGACACTCTTGACCAATCCCATCTGTTCCCACAGAAATTTTGATCCATCCTGCCTGCTCCCACAGTTATTATTTTTGTTTGTACCTGCCCACAATATTTTCTAATTAACTTAGTTGGTTCAATTTCCCCAAATTTGAAGCACAGCAATCCTGAAACATTTACTGTTTTCATTCATTCATCTTTAGCAAATGCTGTGTGAGCACCGGGCCACATCCAAAATGCTCCTATGTTAATTGACATGGCCTTTCTTTGTCCTGCAAGCTTCATATCTCACTGCCTGATCTGGCATGAAAAATCTGCCTGCTGCCTGACTTATTTGTTGGGTCCCTGAAAAAGTACATTTCTAATTTAGACTATTATGGAGAAAAAAAATTGTGGAAATGATAGTCATTACTATATCCTGAATCTACTGCTGAAGTAAATCTTGTGCCAACAATGTAGAACACTTATTGATGTCTATAATACAGCTATAAAAGCAAAGTGGATTTTGTCCAAAAGTTGACAGAAAAATTTAGTATGGTAACATTCTGCCAGCTCCTCAACTATACTGTGTTGATGGCATATTGGAATATTTTATAACCAGAGCTAGCCAAAATCAACTAAACACTGATGGCAAAATAATTGCAGCTATAAATTATAGAAGATTATATAATAGAGCCTATAACTACATGGTGTAAAGTTTTATGATGTAATTCTGAAATAGTGTCATTCATTATAATATTTGAATATTTGAACCAGTGGACCAATAATTATGCTTATAATTAAGTGTGTGCACTTTACCAAACCTTTTCTACCACACAATTGTTAATTTGACAAAATAACACTCAACTGCAGACAGTATCAGATACCAGCTTTATTACATTGTAAAATCTACTTTATAAATGTAATAAGTATTTAATAGATAATGCATCCAATATGCATTAATGCAGTCTAAAACTATAAATAATGCACATATTACAGTTACATTACTAATCAAATTTAATCAATTTACTTAATCTAGGATACATATATTCCTTTATTTCATACAAAACTGTATTTTTTTCAGTGTGACCCTTTTGTCTTTCCATGGTCACAGCACCACCTCGTATACACTTCAACATCTGATAGCAAGACCGTGAAACTCAGAATGTCTGATGGTGATAATGTAGTGATTGTCAGAAACATTGAACAATTAACATGGTTAGAAGTGAATTTGGGTGGCAGAGAGAATATCTCTGTTTTGATGTGTGTGTTTGGGCGTTCAATTAAGAAAAACATAGTGCTGTTATGAGAAGTGTACCTGTGGCTGGTCTGAAGACACTGCAATCATCTGTTAGTCCCTCCAATTGACTAACTTTTTATACACATTTTTGTGTCAGTGTTCTGGCAGATTTATTTTTCTGCATGGGAGCATCATCAGACATGGGTGACCACGCATACGCGCAGCTTAGCGGGAACAGTGGTTGTGAGCCTTAAATTTGCCAGAATATTGATTGTTTAATTGTTTCATTTAGATCAACAAGTCCTCTGAACTTTAGCTGTGCCCACTCAAGTGAAAATGGTACTGTATTTCACATAACTTGGAAGAAAATAACTCCATCGTAGTACTCCATCTGTCTATGTAAAGTAGTTATATCACATAAGTAAACGATTGATACAGATTTCAATTTTCATTTTAATTTGTTGCTATGTCTCTAATTTAGTAATTTCTCTTTTATGCATTCTCTGTTTTTCATTCATTATTCTACTTCTGTGACTGATTCGTTCTGTTTGGGCCTGATGTCGAGAGACAGTGGACCATGCCACATGTAAAATCAACTCTATCAACTCTTAGTATGACTGCTTAAATTTATATGCATACATACTAAAGACTTCCCAGTGCCACTGAAATTCACAACTCTTACATGTGTAGTGTGTGTCTTTGTGTATTTGTTAGCATTTATATGGTGTCTTAATGCAAACTTACGGTAGATCCTTTTTCGCCTGGTGGTCCTGGCAAACCTGTCTCTCCTCGATCGCCCTGGAAAAATACACACACACACACTCACATATATACATATCAATATTTTGTTATAATGTCATGCTCAAAATGCTTGGTGCTTTGTCGATTTAGGGAATTCAACTGTGAAGTGTCTCACCTTTTCTCCTGCCAGTCCAGGTTCACCTACTGGCCCCACAAAGCCAACCAAACCCTACACACACACACACACAATCAAAAGACAAATGTCATAGCAGTGAAAGAGTATAAAATGGAATCAGATAATAAGCATATTATTCAATATTTCTGGCATATAATGCAGTCTGTGTATAATTTCCTATTTTCAAAGACATGCAGGAATTAAATCATTTCCACAGACAGCATTTTTTTTTAAGTCTTCCAAAGTATGCCCAATAATGCAAAATTCAGAATGGAAAATAACTGCAGATAAGCCCATTAAAACACTGCGAATGCATAAATTAGCAGCATGAATGGATTCAGAAGAGTACATACAGTATTTTACCCTCAACTTAAAATTTACATGATACACAACATATAGCCAAAAGTATTTGGACGTCTGACGATCACACCCATACAGTATGTGTGCCCTCCCCAAACTGTTGCCACAAAGTCTCTGTATTCGGTAGCAGAGACTCTGTATGTCTATGTATTCGGTAGCATTAAGATTTCCCTTTTACTTTAATTAAGAGGCCTAGCGCAAACTTATTCAAGCCCATGAAGACATGGTTGCCAAGGTTGGAGTGGAAGAAATTGGCCTGCACAGAGCCCTGACCTCAACACCACTGAACACCTTTGGGATGAATAGGAATGTCGGCTGCACGCCAGGCCTTCTCACCCATTTTCACACGTATTCTTGTGCTTCCACTCAGGGTAGGCTATGTTTATCGGCTAGAATAGTCATTTTCTACGCAGCTCTAAATTTAGATGACAGTTATGACTTTTCATCTCTTTGATGGCTGTTGGTTTTCTAATATGCCAGGAACAAAAACACCACACTTGTTACAAGTTACAACTCGCACACCACTATATACTGAATATTATGCTGTAAGTTCAAAACACTTGACTGAGATTAGCGCATAAAGAACTTTGTTTTTAGAGCCCTCTGCTGCCTGCACAGCAAACTGCAATTCCAATGCAAACAGCGAGATGTTTGCATTTATGAATGACATAATTTTTGAGCTTGGCATGTTCAAACTGCAAAGTGCAAAAAAAACAAACAAACAAACACCTCCATGAAAGGGTGTGTTTTGTTAGCTAGCCAGCTAATATTGGTGATCATGAGTTTATGATGTACTTACTTTCAAAACAGCAAACTGTGTGGTCAGTGTTTTAGATTTAATCAAGTAATGTGCTTGTGTTGATTGATACAAAGTACATCCTACTATAAACTCTTTTTTTTAAAAGTAGTGAAGTGAGATTTTATTAACTGTTGATGGTCATTTTGACATCACTTCATGTGCTTCGGGTTGAGAACACCTTCCTGAATTTTCAAGTAGGAATTACAAGTTGAGGGGGCATTTTCTTTGGTTTTTCCTAGTCAGAGGTCGGAAATTCCGAGTTACGAGCCTAAATCGAACACGGCATTAGTCTCTGACTGCAGACTTCCACTGAAAAAATGTGTGTAAAACTGAGAATGCCACCTGAGATACCTGTTAAGGAAAATGGGTGGAGCTGTGTAAATAGGAGCCTGAAATGAAGACTAATGACTGCCATTAACCATTTTTCACCATTTTTGAGGTATCTTTGAAAAGATGGCAGCAGATTTGATGGTATTGATTCAATGATAAATACCCTCACAGTTGCCAAGGCAGACTGACTACATTCGCTTGCCATTTATTTGGCTACATGCAGTAATAATTGTAAAATTGAATGCCGTCACAATGTCCTTAAGTCCCAGGTACTGCTTTACTAAGCACTGCCATCTTGTAATGTGTCCACATTGCTCCATGGAAACAGCCATACATTCATTTAGGCAGCAGGTTGTTTAGTACTGCTAATGAAAATTTGTAGCATTATACAATTTTTTTTTAGTAATTTTGTCCCTCAGTACTTTTTTAGTTTGTAAAACTAATAGTAAACCATTTCAATTATTCTTATAATGGTATACCATTACATCTTTAATGTGCAGGTGTCTGTGTAGCATATAACACTCACTCTCTCTCCCATTGGACCAGCCTTCCCTGTGTCTCCTTGTTCCCCCTGAAACAGTAAACAAGTTCAGTTGTGCATTTGTGCCTTCAGTGCATGTGTATGTGTGTGTGTGTGTGTGAGTGTATTTGAACTCTAACCTTAACTCCTTCAGGACCGATCTTGCCAGGAAAACCTTTTTTGCCCATAATACCCTAAGAAGAAAAAACAGGAAAAGAGAAAATAATTGAGTGAACAAGAGAAAATAGCTGAAAATGTTCAGCAAATAACAACAGTGTTGAACAAAAATTCTCCCAAACCCACCATTTTCACTTTTCAAGAGTTTTTAATCAATTATTTGTGGCATATTTTTTGCTTTAGATTTTTTTTTTAATTCACACTGGTAGTGTGGTATAAATATTGATTTAGACTAGGTCCTGCTAAAAACACATGAAGAAATTATACACAGCAGTGTTGCTCACTTGCTAATTAGCTAATTAAATCAAGTGTGTGTGTGTATTTTCCATTTCCAAAAGCTTATTTGTGGATGGTTAACATAACACACATACAGCACAAATATGTATATATATATACAGTATATACACACACACATACACACACACACACACACACATATATATATATATATATGTATGTATATATACATTTATGAACATCATTATAGCTCAATTGCTGCACAAAGATGTTTGTGAAATAACATTTGTCCAGTAATTGCTCTATAGTGATGTTCATAAAAGGTCAACAAACTCAATACGATTGTGTTTTTAACCATCAAATAGACTAGACTCTTATTTTCTTTAATAACATTTTATTTGCTAACAGGCGCTATGGGGAGAAAGAGGATTAACCAATTAGGATCACACATTTTCTGCTTCCATTTGAAAGCCAACAAGCTACACCATGAGCTCAGGGATCTCAAGTTGACAGTCTATGAAGTACTGAAGTTCTACTGCAGGAGGAGTAAAAGAATTGTAGATCTATTTTTTTTTAATGTAATTTTCTCTATTACTTAGAGAACTTATTCTCTTATTATTAACCTATTTTAATCATTATTCAACTGTCATTATTCAAAGGTCTTTTATGGCAAGGTTATTAATATGGTAAGTCTGGCTGATGGTAGATCATGCCTTAAATCATTAAATACCAAATTCATGCCATCTACTGCTGTCTGACGTCCACTGAAAATGCATGAGCATGTCACACTTCCAGTATATGCTTTTATTGTATATCAATATAATTGTTCAGATCATACAATAATTTTTATTGAGTATATTTCCCCATATGGCCCCCTGAAGTTATTATATATATTTACCTATTCCATGATAACCTCCCTAGTTAACTAAGGGGCCCCAAACATGTACCAGCATGACAATGCCCCTGTGCACAAAGTGAGGTTCATGAAGACATGGTTTGCTAATGTTGGAGTGGAAGAACTCGAGTGGCCTGCACAGAGCCCTGACCTCAACCCCACTGAACATCTTTGGGATGAATTGAAACCAGACTGCATGCCAGGCCTCCTCACCCAACATCAATGCCTGTCCTCACTAATGCTCTTGTGGCTGAATGGGCAAATCCCCACAGCCACACTCCAAAATCTAGTGGAAAGTCTTCCCAGAAGAAGTTATTATAACAGAAAGAGGGACTAAATCTGGAAAGAGATGTTCAACAAACACATATTTTGGGTGTGATGGTCAAGTGTCCACAAACGTTTGGCCATATAGTGTATATTAGAATTGTTGTACAAAAGAAAGGAAATATTAGAGTAGGTCTGTATGGAAAGTGAATGACAGAAGAACTGGTGATTCTTAACCTAAAATGCACATCACGGCTTAAAGGGAAATAAATACCACACTTGCATGTAGCATAGTTCAGTTATAAATGTAACTATATGGGGAAGGAATATATTTTAAACATATTTTTTTGCGGCCATCAAAATGCAGTAATGGGTCTGTGCCTTCTTTGAAAAAAAGGACCAAACAGATATTGCTTTGGATCGTCATATGATCATTTATACTTATCCTTGTAATATTACCCACTTGCCTCTATAATTGCCTAAAAACATACTTCAAGTTATAGCAATTTTATAGCCACAATTTCCCAGTAGCTGACTAATTTTGGGACTCAGTGACTATATCCCCTAGCTCTGCGACTACTCACTCTATCCACAGCAACCATTCATTAAGCATTCACCCTACATGACAAACACAACATGGTTCCTGGAAGCACACAGTATAAAAATAGCATTTTTTTGCAATATATCAGGTCTCTTTGCAGAACAGACAATCCTTGGTCTGTGCATCTCCCCAAACAATAGTTCCTACACATTTTTTTCTTATTTCCCTTTTTCTTGTTTTCATACAAAATAGTGGCAATGTCACATACAGTATATGATAGAAAACTCCTGCATTTATTTTCATGAGAAAGTGGGATTTGGGGATCAGGTGCACTTCAGTGGATATCACTTCAGGTGGACGATCGTGTAATGTGTGTGCCTCTGTCATGGTCCAGCCAGATCCCGTATATCTCCCTGTGTTTCCCCTTCCTTGTTTTTCCAGTGTTTTCTCTCCCTCTCCGTTCTGTTTATGTTTGTGTGTGTGTCTGGGAGTAGCATTCCAGTTCATGCCTCGCATGATTACAGATCGATCACACCTGGTTCTCATCTACTCACCCAATCTGCAGTGTTTATAAGCCCCAGTTCTTCAGCCACTCATCGCCAGATTGTTCTGGCCTTAGTGCAGTACACTCCTGGCTTTCTTTGCGTTTTCTTTTATGTTATGTCAAGTGTTTTCCCCGTCAAGTTATCCTGTGCTTATCCTGTGTTTTTCTCCTCGTGTTCCAGATTCCCTGCTCATCCCACCTGTCTGCTCATTCCCAGTTCTCTTCCGGCTACGCCCAGCCCCGCGATGTCTTCCTTGTGGCTCATGAACACTCGTCTCTCAAGCTGCCAACCGGGGTTCGAACCCTGACCTTGTCTGACACTGATTTTCAGCTCCCTTCCTACACACAGCCGCCCTCCTCACATTGTTAATAAAACCCTCTTAACCTGCTTTCTGTGTCTGTGTTCTTCTTCTGGGGCCTCTCGTTCTGGTGTCTGTGACAGAACAATCTGGCTAACATGGGCAGAACCAGATCCTCGTCATGCAGCTCTAACCAACCATGGTGCCCTCCTTGGTCAGCATAAGCAGCAGCTCCGTGAACTCGCTGAGTTCTGGCCGCCGGGTACTGGCTGCCGAGTCCGACTGGAACAAGGAGGTGCTCCAGGGAGCGTTCATGAGTGGATGAACTAGCCTAAAGGATGAGTCAGACTCCCTCGACCAACGAATCTCTCTTGCTATCAGATTGAATAACCGCATGTGGGAGCGACACAGAGAGAGAGCCAGTTGACCCCAGGCACCTCTAGACCCCAGTCCTCCCCTCCACTTGCCTGCCAATCCTGCCCCCAAGCCTCAGCCTAGTCCCAGAGTTCCATTGCCTAACTCCACGTCACCCAGGGAAGAACTCATGCAGCTGGGTCGTGCCCGGCTTACACCTACTGAATGGTAGAGGAGATTCCTGGCAGGTGCATGCTTCTACTGTGGCCAACATAGCCACTCCTTGGCTAACTGCTCCCTGCACTTAAAAGGGGGTGCTCACCAGTAGAAAGGGGGCTACTGCTGAGCCAAACAGCTGCCACAGCTGACCCCCTGTCCCGCTTCCAGATTCCTGCCACCCTGTGCCACAACCAGCTCTCTGTTTCCCTCCTTGTGCTCATTGACTCAGGCACTGAAGATAGCTTTCTGGATAGAGAGCCAGTGTCCCAGTCTGGCCTGGCCTGCCTATTGAGTCCCTGGACCTCCCCATTACTGTTAAAGCCCTGGATGGGAAATTCCAGGCTCAGATCACCCATCGTACTGCCCCTTTGCTCCTTGTGCTCTCTGGGAACCACCACAAACAGGTCCAGCTGAACCTCATCTCATCCCCATGTACCCCGCTGGTGCTAGGCTATTCTTGGCTGAAGAAACACAATCCCCAAGTAAACTGGTCAGCTGGGATTGTTGCAAACTGGAGCCCCTTTTGTCACTCCTCATGTCTGAAATCAGCCCTTCCACCCAGTGTGGCCACTACAGCTTCCCCAGCTCCCACTTCTCTCCGCAGTGCCCCCTGAGTACCATGACCTGAGTGAGGTTTTGGCTCCCTGGGGCCACCCTTCCCTCAGGTCATTTGTGTAACCTGTCCTGTCTTGAAAGAGAGGCCATGGGGAAATATAACGCAGAGTCCCTAGCCGCCGGCATAATCTGACCTTCATCCTCCCCCCTGGGGGATGGCTTCTTTTTTGTGGCCAAGAAGGACAAAACCCTCCACCCTTGCATTGATTATCGAGGTCTCAACAGCATCGCCATGAAAAACAAGTACCCCCTGCCGCTCCTCAATTCTGCCTTCGAGCCGCTGCAAGGGGCCACTGTTTTCACAATGCATACAACCTGGTCAGGATCAGAGCAGGGGATGAGTGGAAAACGGCATTCAACACCCCCCTGGGCCACTTTGAATATCTGGTCATGCCTTTTGGCCTCAACAATGCTCCCGCTGTGTTTCAGGCTCTCATCAGTGACGTACTCCAGGACTTCCATATCCCACAGGACATAGTATCTCCCCATAGTATTTATCCCCAGTTTGCTTCCCAGGTATGGAAAGCTTTCTGTAAGCCTCTCGGGGTCACTATGAGTCTTTCTTCTGGTTTTCATTCTCAAACTAATGGGCAAGCGGAGCGGGCTAATCAGGAGTTGGAAGCAGCACTGCAATGTGTCACCACCAACAACCCCTCCACCTGGAGCTGCCACCAGTATGTCCCCCTTTAAGTGTTCCCTGGGTTATGAGCCTCCTATCCAGGAGGGCGATATTGCTGTCCCATCTGTGCAGGTCCACATCCGATGCTGCCGCAAGATATGGAAGGAAGCCCATTAGGCCCTGCTCCGCACCGCTGATCGCAACCAGCACCTGGCTGAGCGTCGTCGGACTCCTGCGCTGAACTACCAGCCAGGCCAAAAGGTATGGCTCTCATCCAAAGACATTCCCCTCAAGGACAGTTCCAAGAAACTCACTTGGGCCCATTTACCATTCAGAGCATCATTAATGCCTTCGTGGTGAGGCTCAAGCTCCCCAGATCCTGGCACATCCACACATCCTTCCACGTGTCTCAACTTAAGCCGGTTCACGACAGCCCTCTGACAGCCTTGTGTGTCCACCAAACAACTGATCACAAGTGAGACTTTTTACTGCCATTGAAAGGCCCACAATAAGATCCCAGATGACATATAAACTGAATAAATACATTTACAAATTTACTGAATAAATACATTTACAAATACAACTAAATATTTAGACAGGAAATAAGGTTAAACATGTTTTGCTCCAGGACTAATCAAACACACCTAATTCAAATATGTAATCAGGCTCTTCATTAGTGTAATAATATTATAGCCAGTAAGTACAGTAAGACTGGCAATGCCTGGGATTTACTGCAGCTTAATAATATAAACCATACACACTCACAAATAATTTAACATAATTTTCCCTGTGAGCTGTCAGTCCTCCCCTCCCTCCACACACCAATTGGTTGAGCTGGTTCTTATTTAGATTAGGAAGTTTGAATTAGGAAGCTCACCTCCAGTCCTGTCAGTCCAGGTAGTCCAACTGGGCCCTCATCTCCCTTTTAATGAAATACAAAAACTAATCATTGCATTTATACATTGCAAGTAAGTGGGATACTTTTCTTTATCTATCTATATCTTTCTCTCACACATACACACACTCACACACCTCTCGTCCTGCAGCTCCACGAGGTCCTGTTAACCCCCTCATCCCAGGTACACCCTGTGTGGCAAATACATACACACAAGAGATTCAATGGCCTGACAAACATTTAAATTGCCATAGCTGTTGGTACAGAGTGTATTTATATATCAGTGTGTTTTGAAATTTTGCAAAATTTGGCAACCTTTCAGAGTAACTGACCAAAAGATAAAACTGTCTTTTGGACCACTGTATACACAAGTGCAAATACACACACACACATCAACCTCTCTCGTTAACACACTAACCTTTGGTCCCTCAGGCCCATTTTGTCCAGGTGGTCCGATGTCACCAGGGAAACCCTGAAAACAATTATATTAATACTCCTTCAAAACAAAGTAATACATCAAAATGATAAATTAGTATTATTTAATTTATATATCCTTTATTATAATTTAAATTTTACCTCAGGACCTGGTGGGCCAGGGACCCCGTCAGGCCCTCTCTCTCCTGGTCTACCCTGGGAGATACACACACAAAAAAATTTCAAACATTCTTAAAAGGACATATTTGGATGGGAAAGCATTCATTGAAACTAAAAGAAGTGTCACTGGAAATAATGTCATAACCTACCTTGCTATTGTATTTCACTAGCCTGTTTGTTAATTGGTTAATTAGCAGATAAGAAGATGTGCTCTACATAAATCAACACACTCAAGAAAAAAAAATTAAAGAAAGCAAAGGAACATTTTAAAAAAATGAACTCTAATTTGGGACCTTTCTTAAAATAGCTGGCGTATTCATAAGAACAGTAAAAACACATGAATTTGAGACAGGAAAAGGAAGCCAATTGCAGCATTATAAACAGAGAATAAGATTTGTTGCTCTGGTTTCCATTATAGGAGAAATAAAGTAAAAGCTCACCTGAGGTCCAGGTTTTCCACGAGGACCTGGCAATCCTGGCAAACCCTGAATTCCCTGAAACAAAAAACACACAGCAAAATTAAAGGACACCATATACACACATACAGTTCAGCCCCAAAGCTTACATTCATCCAGTAGGCCTGCTAATCCACACCTGATATTACATATTACATCATGTTCATGTCATTTTGTTCTCAGAATTTCACAGTTGTGTCAATGAGTGAGAAATCTGAGACAAATACATGATTTTTTTGTGGAAGTTTCATTCTGTTGCAAACAAACTCAGCACATACACCTATTTTCAGATGCCCAAGAATGGTAAGGGCTTTGTTATACAATAAAGGAGATAGAGTGGCAATTTTAAAATAAATGTTACAGCTGTACTTAGATAAAGTTAATGGAGATGGCTAAGGTCAGCGCGACATTACTAAGCACTGCACTATGGGTCACACACCACCATAAACCCTAAATGCGTACCTTGTCTCCCTGGAACCCGATCTCCCCTTGCTGTCCAGGGAGCCCAATTTCACCCTAAGAGACAGATGAGAGGAAGCAAGTGAGAGAATGAGAAAGAGAGAATGTAAGATATGTTTGAGGTAGAGGGATCCTTCTTAGTTAAGGAATAAGTGTGATATCAGACTTGCATATTTGCATGATTCTAAAATCTTATGCTTAAATGGATGGCACAGATTAAATTTGCTCCAACCCAAAAATAACATCAGCACTGAGTCCAATGTGGGTCTGGCCTGACTTTGCCAACGTCTATGTGGCTGTAGACAAAATCAGAAATTCTCTAGTGACTAATGAGAAAATAGACAGATGGGGCTAGATTTATGTAACAAGGCACAGCTCAAACATTCACTCACAGTACAAATGACATTAGCAACTGACCACCTGCCAAATGAAATGTGCATGGGTGATGACTCATGCCAGAACAAGTAATTGGTGTGGAAGGCATTACAATGGCTAATGTCATTAGATTCCCAATTAGTTTTACCCTAATTAAGACTGCTGTTTACAGAATAAGCTATAATACTGTATAAAGGTATAATCAAACTGTATTCCATGGTTGCATGATCTGCGTGACAATAGCAGTCCAACGAACAAGCATTATTAGAACACTGTATAGTGTTCTAATATAAAATGTATAATATAAAATGTCACATTTTATACAGTTTTCATAAATAAAGAATGTCTGTGAGAATGCCTGAAAAAAAGTCTATACTACTCCGAGCAACACGCATAGAAGTTGGACAAAATCATGCGCAAAAACGGTTGCCACTAATTACACACATTTTAGCACCACGGAATATGTAATCAGCCATTCTTCCCATTTCTCCAACCAATTTCGCACAATCCTCTGTCAAATGCTTTTTGACATGGATAAGAAGAGTACTTTGCCTGTTGATGCTTGCATGACGTATACCTTGCGTGTTTTGGGTATTTACAGAACACTGAATGCAGCCTAACTGTGTCTGAAAACAAGTGCTAACAGCTTAGTAAATCAGGCCCTTATTGTGCAATTAATTCACACTGAAATCCTCAAGAACTGTAAAATATATGACATATTTATAATTAGTAGTCTTTATTGTATGTCTACTTTTTACCTATTTACACTTGTTTTTATGTATTTGCTGCTCTACTTTCATGTATTGTGCATGAGGGTTATCAGGTGGAGCGAAATCTGGCCATTGTGGATAAACTTGGGGAAAGTATTTTTTTCTCACTGACCAATCAGAGACATTTCTGATCATTCTACACACAGGGGCAGACCGACAGGGGAGGTTCTGAAAGCACATGCTCAACACAGGCCAACCAGTGGGGAAGGATTTTCCATGGCATGCTGCAGAATAACAGGGCCAATAAGAGCATTCAGATCACCTTATCACCTTTCAGTCCGGGCTCGCCCATGTTCCCAGCAACACCCTGGCACATAGACACAAAACAGACAAATGACACACAAAACAATACACACAAATGGCACACACCCACTTTATATTCAATTCAAGCCTTGAGAGATACAGTGAGGTCCAAAACTCTAAATTCATGACCAAAAACAATTTTCATTTTTAATTATCAACGGTGTGTGTGTGTGTGTGTTCACTACTGTGTGTGTGCACTTGGATGGGTTAAATGCAGAGCACAAATTCCGAGTATGGGTCACCATACTTGGCCACACGTCACTTCACTTCACTTCAATGGATTATTCTTTATTATAACACAGTACTCCTTCTAATTCTCAAATTTGATTGATCAAATGGTGTTCATTCATTTTCTGTAACACCATGGCTCTAACAGTAAATCTGGCTGCAAGGCAAATCACAGGTTTATATTAATGCACTCATTCTAATAAATCATTGTATTAACAACTATTACTTTAACAACTATGACTATATGGAGGACTCTCCACATAAATGGATTAAAAACGTGTAATTGTATAAATGATATGGTGAAGTATTCTGCGTGGAGACATTTATGTTGCCTTTTTGGAAGGAGTCTCCAGTGTCAGGACTTTGTAAAAGTCAGAGGTAATGCTGTTTTCCGACATGGGGAACTAAAAATAGGTCTTGAGTACTTGAACGTGAATGTGTAAGTAACATCTCTGTATGACAAACAGGAAGGAAGCTACTGAAGAAAAAATATTTCAGACTGGTGAGCTGTGAGACAGTAATTGAGTGAGCTAATGAAAAACAATAAGCAAGATAGGAGAAACCGAAACCTAAACAATAACAAAACCATGTTAAACTAGGAACAAGCGGAACAAGTGGGGTAATTTGTCACACTAACACCCTTGTGCTTGGGTTGATTAACAATGGGTTGTTTCTTGCACCTCGAGAACAGTAAATATATATTTACTGTTGTGTACATTAAACCCACTATTTTATATAGCTGTTAGAGTGATGGGAAAGGCAACCCTGCTGCCACAACACTACCTCCCCCTTGTGGAGAATGTTCAGCATGATAAACATGAACATGTGAGTGAGTAAGTTACAGATGACCATGAAGTGTTTCTATCTAAAAAAAATTTATGTAACTATTGTAAGAATGTAGTTTAATTATTAAATGAAGGCAGCAGACAGTAACATGTAACACATAGAGGACTGTATTTGAGTGAACATCAGGTGTTATCTGTTAAGAAATTACAGTAGTTAAAACTACAATAACAGTTGGTAACTCTGTTATGGAAGAATACATTTGTTACAGTTTCAAGAAATGTGCGGCATCATAACAATCTGACACATTAGTATGTGAACTAATTAAATGGGTCACAAAATCAGCATAAAATTTTGTATTTGTCCTTATAAAAACAGCTTCTGGTAGAGAGCTCAGACTTTTGGACCTTACTGTACAACAGATCACACAGCCATTGTTATTAACAAGTAAGGACTGGTGTGTGTGTGTGTGTGTGTGTGTGTGCGTGTGCGCTACTAACCTTTAGTCCGATCAGTCCTGGTACACCAACCATACCAGCTGGGCCCATGTCACCCTGAAGCAGTAAAACAGAGACAATATCCGTCTTAAACAGACAAACCAGCACATATTCTGATCTCAAGTTCTGAACTCATTTTGTTTGCCTATTCTACAATGAAGACCAAAATTACTGGCACCTATCAAAAGAATGGGCAAAATTACACACAAATGATCAAATTTTCCTTGCAAACATTTGGAGAAACTACTTATCTTTCCTCTAACATAAATAATTCTCATAAGAATTTTTTTAATACTCCTGTTTCAGAATTCCATTTGAGTTTTGGGGCTAGTCAAGTTGTAAAAATCTAACTATTAGACACTGCATAGCAGGAAGTTGCTTGGAAGGTTGGAAAGGTTGGAAAAGAAAGAAAACTGTCCTGAGACCTGAGGGCAGCTAGCACCTGACCTGATGAAAGTATCATTGAAAATAGAACTGGAGCTGTGGGTTGTGGTTGGATGAGACTGAAATCATTTTTGCCTTTCATACATGGTTTTGTAGGAAAGCTATAGGACTTTCAAACTAATGCAGCCAGTTACATGAAACCAGTGGAGGGAATGCAGAAGTAAAGTGACATGGAGGAAGAGTGAAGACACATTGTTATGCCATGTTTTGTAAATGGCGAGGAAGTTCTCAAAGGAGCCCAAATTAAAATTAAATTTCAGATTATATGTTCAAGTTATGGATCAGGTGCTCTATGTAATGAGAGGAATATATAATGTCTCAGATCTGAGATGAAACCATTCTGCCAAGTATCTTGTTGCACTACCAAATGTAATCACGCATTTAAACACAAACATTTACATTTATAAACATATTTTTCACCACTTTTCTCCCAATTTGGTCACCTGCCAATTACCACCCACCAGGTAGCTCTCCCGTATCATGGCAGCTACCAACTGTGGAGTGTGAAGGCTAGCACGTGCTTCCTCCAAAACATGTGAAGCTAGCCAAACAAATCTTTTAGAATTGCTGCTCATGCTGCATCGAAGGACAATGTGGAGGTCAGTGCTATTCGCCCTTATCTGCATACATAAGCTTACAGACACCCACGATTGCCTAGTGTTGCTGTGATTGTCGGGAGAGAGTATGCCATCCTTCCCACCCAGACAGCATGGCTAATTATGCTCTCTGGATGGTTGTGGCATATTTAATGTTAAAGCAACCATTATTAACACAAAAAGAAAAAGGAATAAAAGAGTTTTTTTTTTTATTTTAAAGGTTTTTACTTGTCTTAATTTTTTTTACATAACAGATGTGTTGCTCTACTGTCCATTGGTGTGCTTGGTTTGAAAGTTAAAGTACAATGTACACGTCAAATTTTATAATAAATTTTATAACTAATATACTCACAATCAATCCAAGTACTCCAGGAGGGCCAGTGGCACCAATAACACCCTGAAAGAAAGACATAGAGAAAGATGAGCTTTCTGTTTCAAACATGCAAAGAGTAGGAAGCATTGGTGTATAAATGTGGCTTGAGTATGACTAGAGACGTGGCTTGTGTAGGTTTTGGGTATGAATGTATTTGTGTGTTTTTGTCTTTTTTATGTTAATTTTTAAAGTGTTAAGGCTTGGGTTCTCAACTTTTTTTTTGCTCATTTACTCCATATTAAGCCCAAAATTCTCGTCACTCTTTTTTAATAGACTTGCTACTTTGAAAATTCATGGTGCATTACAGTGAAATTACAATGCATTACAGTGGTCACTTTCTTATTTGAATATGAAAATATATATGAAGATATGAATAAATCAGTCTCATTGCTATTTGGCAGTCTGCACTCACCATGTTTATTAAGAGGGCTGGAGATCAGTACTGATTGCAAAGGGCCCTGCACTGCACAAAAAAGTGCTAGCAAATGGGAACAGCAGTTTCGAGTTTGTTGGTTTAGTAAAGGTCATATGTTGCATTTCTCATATTATGTTAATGAGTATAAAGCTGATTTTACACTGTGCACTGCCCGCACATGTTGGCTGTGGAGGAATCATTTTCTAGAACAAAAAAATAAACTATATGTGCATGCACACATTCAGTATAAATTTGATTTACTTGGAGCATACTGGATGCGGCTTTGCTGTGGTGTGGTGTAAAAATGGAGTAAAGAGAAGGTCCAAATTAAATAAATAGTTTAGGCCAATGGTTTTCAATGTGGGGTTCATGAATCAGGGCTTTATTTTGTTACAGTGGTGGAAATCACAACCCACCATTTAAAATTATATTTATTATTAACTTCTTACAGTTATTAGTCTGTTTGACTTTACACATAAATTGAAAACAATCTTAACCTCAATAAAAAGTAGGCCTATAAATAAGGCCAACTTGTACCTAATGTGGTCTCTTGGTGGAAATTTCAGGTATAGAAAGCACTATGTCTGTAATAAATAGCCACAAAATTACTGTACACATTTAAATAATGAGGCAGATATTTGAAGAGGTGGGGGGTCGTGGAATTTCCTTTACAGTTAATGGTGTCCCTGTCTGAAAAGGTTTGAGAATCCCTGATCTAAGCTAATGCAATTTTGGTATATTAAAAGAGCTTTAATTATTATTTTAAAATATTCCATAAATCAAGTTTATCTGCATAGAGCTCCATAATAACAGCTGGTCAAAATCTCCTGGCGATCCCATCTGCATGTCAGACGACCCCATGTGAAGGTGTGATTTTGAAGTTTAGCATGTAACTAGGTGCATCTGTGTGCGTGCATTTGGGTGTGTCTGTGCTCACTGTGACTGGCTGTGTACATTTTTGATAAAAATTGCATCAGTGCACACCCAGGTGCATTTATGAGTGGATGTGTGCACATGCAGGCATATACTGTACGTATTTATATTTGTATTCATATTTATGCATGTGTATGTACTGTGTTCTGTGGGCTTCGTTCTATGGACAGAACATGTGCATTTTCCTGTCTGCATCCATTCCTAAAGTGATCATCCGTTCATCACACCAGGGTTGTCCTGTTGCCCACTTCCTCCAACCCTGGCATGATGAAGTATGATTTTTTTTTTAATTCAGGAATGGCAGGATGAATGGGGACAGGAAATGACAACATGCAATATGTCTTGCTACTTGCTACTCACCTGTTTTAGTTAAGATGTAGAGTCTAGAAAAGTTGACATGAACACTTTATTATTAATTACTGTTAAGAACATTTTTTGCTAGAATACAATGTTCACTTTGCATATGCTTTTTCAAGTAAAACACTGCTTTTTAAGTAACCAGTGTATAATAAACAAACAAAACAATGAACATTCCAGTTATAATTTACAATAACTAGATAAAATGGACAATGTATAATGTATGCTAAGACCTCTACTCTATTGTTCTTTAATATGAAATCAGTTCAGTGTGGCAATTCTGAAAATTATGCAAGGAATAATCTTCAATGAAGATGTCTTAAATTCTGAGGCTGATAAAAAGCTGTTTCATTATGAATTCATATTAAAAAAACGATAGAGGAAAGCTCTTCCCATTACTTTATCATCTATTTTATCTAATTGCAAGTAAAAGAACTGAGGTGTTTATTGTTTTGTATATTATTATTTATTTGTATATTTACATAAAAAGCAACTGAATTGAAAGCAACTGAAAGCAATTTAGTTGAACAAATGTATGCAAACCCAACATTCTATTCTAAGTAAAGACGTTACGTAGAGTAATTAATAATAAAGTATACATGTAAACTTTTCTGGTGTCCACATTTGAACTAAAACAGATGAGCAGCAGCTTGTTTTTAATATCCTGTATATATGCACTTTCCAGCCGAGGCCACAACTTAATGTTCTCGTTCCCACGCCTTATTAAGCCATGACCACGCATTAAGATCTCATTTCCATTCATTAATAAGTCGTGGCCCTGCATAATTTTTATTAAGTAGGGATGTCAGCAGTGGGGCTCTGTAGTTAAGCATGAGGGAGGAATTAATGTTTCATTGGTGAAGCACATGGAATGTAGAGAGTTGTCAAACACTCAAGCACACACCTCCACAGAGAGCTATGAAAATGAGGGATAACACAAGCTAAAGAATTTCCAAAGTTTTAAGTGGCATAAAGAGGAAGTGTCTTTTATGGCTCTGACTGTGAGTTAATGGAAACTGTATCAAAGCCAAGTTTTATTTCACAGCATGGATTCACTAAATCTAAACCTATAGTTATATTAAAGGCATACTTTAGGCTACAGGCTTAACACTTGGACAGTCTTTTCTCACATATGTGTTTCTCATTGGATCTGCTGTGTGTATTGTGTTTAGAAGGAGGGATGAAGTTGGACTTACAGGCTCTCCGTCAGCTCCTGGGGGTCCCCTCTCACCAAAATCACCTGGAAAACCCTGCAGGAACATGGGGAGAAAGTTAGCGTGCTAAATAATAAATTAAATGAAAAGCAGACCCACACACATGCACACACACACATTCACTCTCTCTACACACTTGCTGACACTGCAGCTTAGTCTTAAGCATGTTTCTGGTTTTGTACATATTTCACATGTCTGTGTGTATCTGTGTGTGTGCATGTGTCTTGGGTCAAACTCCACTGCTGTTCCAGTAATACACAGATAGCCCTCTCTCCTCTGTTGAAGATATTACTGATGACTCAGCAGGAGGGTCTCACACACACAAGCAGACACACACCCACATAATACATTCTAAAAAAAAAAAAGTACTGGACGACATATATAAACTAGTAAACTGATGTACAGGTTTATGTATAAGCTTAAGGTATCTTCTTTGATCGCCTAGTTACGAACGAAATCTGATAACAAGTAGTCATGCATTCAAGACATAAGAAATGCCAGGTGTGAAAACCTATCTGTTTCGGCTGTCCGTCTGTATCACCCGAAACGGATGTTAATACCATGTGTGAGGGCTTGGCATATAACACACACACACACACACGCACAAACAAACAAGACAAAGCACGATGGTTCTTTCTCTTTGTCTCATTCACACTCACACACACATAATGAGTTGAGAAAGTTAAGATTAAACATTACCGGCATACCCATCTTGCCCCTCTTCCCTGGGGGACCAGGATTACCCTGAAAAAAATAACAAGATAAAAAATATGTAGAGGGAGAGAGATAGGGGGTGAGGAGTGGAGAGGAATGGAGTGGAGAGGGGGATTTAATTGTATATTGTTACATTAATGGTTGCATTAATTAATTAGCAATTATCTGTTAATGTTAGAAGCTTTACCTGTAGGACAATGTGACTAATTATTCTGTCATTAGGGAGTTCTTAGAGCCCAGTAAAAGAATGTGTGTGTGTGTGTGTGTGTGTGTTACTGTTCTCTTTCAGACTTTACATCATTATCCTTCTTCACAGAGAGCAGAATGCTCCTGATACTATATATAAGTATTCATACTTCTAAGCAACTGCTATCACAAGAGAATCCTGAGAATCCTGACAGACAGTTCATCCTCAACACAACACCATTGACCTGCAGTGAAAAACTCTCCTCTGATGACCTGTTAGAAAAAAAAAGTACGGAAAAAAGCTATGCTCTCATTACTTTTAGCCTAATTCGAAACATTAAATTTGAATTTTTATTAGCTGCCCCTTAAGCCTCACATCTGTCCAAGAAACCATTTTAAAAGGTGTCCGTAATGAGTAAACTCAGTGTTATTTATGTATTATGAAGGCAAAGTGCTGCCACTGTGTTGCTGTTTACTGTATATAGTTGTTACAACTGTTGTGTTGTAATTATTGTTTGTACTTATTGTACTTGGTTTGTTTGCTCATCATGTATTTATTGTCTTGTATCTTGTTATGTATTTGCAATGTAACTTTTCCTAATTACACTAAAGTAGGGATGTAACTGAATACGAATACATTATTCAGATTAAACAGAGAATGCGTTCTAACTGAATGCAAATACAGATACAAATAGCAGGCGGATTACAGTTTGGTGTTTTTTTGTTTTTTTTTAGAAAGTTTGCAAGAAAGCTTCAGACTAGGTGTGTCCATCGTGAGTGGGATCCTGCAGGATGAAACAAAAAAAATATGCGTGAGCATGAGGTTTTTAACTTTCATATGGGTTGCCAGGTTTCAGCAAAATTCCTCACCCCAACTAAAACTCAAAACTGCACAAAAAGACTTGAAACTAGCCCAAAATGTTTGGCTTTAGGAAAGAGTAGACACATTTTTCTTCTTTTTCTCGTTCTTTGTCTGGGAAACAAGTTATCATGGTGTGCATTTCTGATTTGCAGTATGTACAATAGGAGGTGCACTATTATTTTTTTTTCATCAGTGGTTTGCTACAGTAGCCCGACCTAAACCCTGCCTTACTGAGCTCCAAAATAAAACCACATTTCTACTATATTTCTGTACAAACAAAAAAGATATGCTTTTATCTATTGAGCCACTGCTCCACATATCCCGTGCGGACTGTGCGCTGTGCACAGGACAGCATACCTCTTGCTAGGATCCCATAAAATATTCACTTAATTAATTTTAAAACTTTAAATTGTAAGTTCATTATGCGTGTTTTTCTTTTTAAATAATAGTTCTCCATCATTATTAAAAGTATTTTCATGTATAAAAAAAATCATACAGGCATTATAAAGAAATGCTGCTTAAAGGAACCCATCTTGACTAGCAGCAGCACTGTGAGTGCATCCCAGATTTAACAAGAGAATGTAACAAACCCCATAAACTAAAGTAAATCTGAGAAAAATGTTATTAGATGGTTATTGTTGTCAACTATAAATAACTTTGTGATATGGGAAAGACATTGGGCCACATTTATCAAGCTGGATACGAATGGATTTTTTTTTTGCAAATTGTTCATATGAGCATTTACACAAGAAATTTGGTATTCATGAAAATCCTGTAAGATCAGAAATATGTTCATATCCTATTCCTGAGTGTGTGTGTGTGTGTGTGTGTGTGTGTGTGTGTGTGTAAATTTATGCATAAGAAGACTAACTAATGTAAAACTTGACTTCACTGATTTCAAATCATATAATTTGCATGGATTACTGCACTTTTATATATGGAATATACTGTCAAGTTTAAATGACTTATTTTTATTACTTTTACAGCATTTAGCAGGCACCCTTTAAAACCTCCCCATGCTAGTTCCCTAGGTCTTGAACCAAGAAAACTGTAGATAATTTAGCTGAGAAAATTTAGCTGTTGTCTATCATTGGCATTGATTAAAGAATATGAAAAATAAACTTCCACTTCTGCATTACAGCCTTCACTCTCATTGTTCATTTCGTGCTCCCAGCTCTCTGTGCACTTGAACTTATTTCGAATTTTGTGCGCATCACTAAATGCAAATGAGCTGTGATAGGAACGTGTTTTGCACTTTATGGGTGATCAACACACGCATACGAGTACGAAGAAAATCAGTGTTTTTGAAACTTTTGTAAATCTGGCAGAAAATTTTTGTTTGGTTTGGCTTACGCAAACATTTACACACAACTTGCTAAAAGACTGATAAATGAGGCCCATTGTTGCTTACTATGTCACTTTACATAGAAGATAGAAAGCTTGCCATAAAGTTCAACAGGGTGTCTAGATCAGAAGTTGAATAAAGATATATAATGCAAATTGCTAATTGTTGTTATAATTTGTTTGTCTTTTTTCTAGCAGTTTTCCAATGTGTCCATGATAAAGTGGTAAAAAAAAAAAAAAAAAACTTCTGGTATAGACCCTCTTTCCATTTAAATCACTAAACAAATATACAGATACAGATAATAGCATACAGATAATAGCATTGTGTTACACCTCTACGCTACCTGTTGTCTGGTTATTATCTTGTATCACCCTGTTGTCACTTTTCTAGAATGTATTGCACCAAGGCGTTGGAGAATGCTATTTGGTTCTACTGTATACTTGTATATGGCTACAATAACAATTCTCTCTATTCTATATCTCTACACTCTACTCTACTAAGATTTACTTACTGTTCTCCAACAAATGTTAGTGTTTAGAGTCCTCAATTTTTCATCATCACTTCTGGGTTATTTTTATCACACAGAAGGTCATTATTAATATGCTACAGTGCGTAAAAGAGCCCATAGAAACAATGTCAAGTCCTAGGAGGACTAGAAAGTTAGCTCAAATAAACGAATAAGTTATTTTTGTAAACATTCAGTTAGCAAACATATATGAAACCTCAGTTTCAAACCTCAGCAAGTGTGCGTAAATATAAAGAAGAAGAGAACAAACTCACTCTTTCACCATCAGGTCCTGGTAAACCGAAAAGGCCTGGGATGCCAATAAAACCCTACAGAGAGAGAGAGAGAGAGAGAGAGAGAGAGAGGGAGGGAGAGAGAGAGAGAGAGAGAGAGAGAAGGCCAGGGAGCATAGAGAAAGAAACAGAGAAAAAAAACTTTAAGACTACCTAAAATCTTTCACGCATTTGCAGGGCAAAGAGAAGAGATGGATGGATGGGAAGATGAAAGGATGAATGGACATGTGGATGGTCTCACTGAAGAGGTAAACCTTGAGGAAAGTGTATATGCCCATGGACTGCATGGTGCTGGCCTCCACAATGTAGTCCAAGGGCACATACCCTCACGCCAGGGATACACACGCCGTGCCATGCTGACTGTGGAGCAGAAATTCATACACATATATACACATACACTCACACACACTATTATAACCTATGAAACTATATGAAAGTATCTACTATACTAGCACCTGAAATTTACTGATCACACAGACACCAGACCCATAGATACACACTAATTTATGTTACACACACAGCATACTGTACATTAATTCCCAAGGTGGAATGATCACACACAAACACATATACACATACAACTGTATTATACACACATCCTATAAAAACAACTGAGATGTAATTATTACACACATACACAGATTAACGAGTATAATGACAACACACACACACACAAACTGGAGCTCACCAGAGACCAACAATAATAAGAACTAGTTTCATGTTGATTGTGAAGTTACCTCCAGTGGCTGTGTGTGTGTGTGTGTGTGTGTGTGTGTGTTTGGTGGGTTTGGGCAAAAAGACAGCAGGGCCTCAGTCTGATTTTAAACAGGAAATTCCAGTCAGTAGGGGCGGAACCATTTCTGATAAAGAGCTTGTGTATATGTGTGTGTGTGTGTGTGTGTGTGTGTGTGTGTGCACGTCTTCCATACATGCTGGAGTAGCAGAAAGCATCAAAATGAACAGTGGGCTTCTACTGACACACACATGCACGCACACACACACACACACACACACACAGGCTTATGGCTTTAGCAACAGTCCGGAAAGCAATTTGATATGGTGTATTCTCTACAGTGAAAGAAGAAGGACAATGGATATAAGAACAAAAGACAGAAAAGGTAAGGTAAAGTGGAAGAGAAAAACAAGGTGAAAGAAAAAGAGGAAGAACAAGACAGAAAGCAAGAAACAAAACAGAGCAAGGCAGAGAAAGAGAGTAATAATGTCTCTACAGCAAAGTCAGTCAAATTGCTTAATTTTACAAGCTGGACCACAGGAGAGACACCAGACACCCTATAATAACCACAGACGACAGGCCCGTTGCTTAGTAACCATGGATGTCACAGACCAAATCTGATGTTACAGCCCAATGTGTTGCCACGGTTACATTGCTGGGGGTGATGAAAACTACAGACAGTGTTGAAAGTGGAAGTAGCTTTGCACTCACCCGAGCGCCTTTTGGCCCGCGAGGCCCTATGGGACCCGGAAGACCCTGAAAGAAAGAAAGAAACATTGCAATTATAATTAAAATGTGATTAAAATTATTAGATTTATTCTGTTACATTATAATGCATGTCGCTGTCAGTAACATGGAAATACAGTAGTACAGTCAATTCCAGAATTATTGGCACCTTTCACAAAAATGAGCAGAAATGAATCTATGATATTTTTAACATATGCAACGAGTGACATTTTGAGCTTAAACATACTAATCACATTAAAAGTTTTTTAGTTTTTAAAAGATCTGATAGAAACTTCCACAAATAATAGTACAATGGTAGCACAGTGGGAAGCATTGTTCAATATATCAAGATCATGTCCAAAGTGATAATTTAGTAAAACTAATTTATATTACAACAATTGATTGAATAAACCTTTCCAGGCCAAACTACCATTTCCTGATCCAAATTTCATGCGTGCAAAAACCTTCAGCCTCTGGTTCCTTCTACCAATACAAATGTTGGGGAGTAGTAACAGTCATTGTAAAGTTCTTTAGTCAAAACCCATAAACCTGAAGACTTGCATGAAGGCTTCTGGCAGTGTAACACTGAGGCCCTGTCCACTCATTTACAGATATTTCTGAAAATGTAGTTTTTACCTCTCCCTTCTGGAAAAAAAAAAAATCCCATCCACACAAAGATCATTTTTGAAAGTATCTCCCTCCACATGAAAAGGCAAAAACATTTTGAAACTGCTCAAGTGAGCATGATATCCAGTTAGATAGTGATAGTATTTCAAACTATCTGTAGCTTTAAATATGTCTGTATTGTCTGTAATGTTGTGTGTAGTACTGAGGAATGACATTGTACTTTGGTGTACATGACAATAAAGTGATTTGTATTGACTCATAAATTGTTTGAGTGAGTCAAGAATAACATTAAGAGAACAGCAACATCATTCATTCATTCATTTTCAGTAACTGCTTTATCCAGGTCAGGGTTGTAGTTGGGCAAACGTTACAAAAAAAAAAAATACAAGGATTATATTTGTGGCCTGATGATAACTACTGCTTAATGTTACACTTTGGTTTTATCTAAAATCTTCATTCACAGTGTGGTTTCTACTGCCGATGCAATGGATTCAAGAGCAGTACAGGGCAGATTATATTCAGGCTCCTGCAAATGAGGGTGTAATAATAAAACAAAAGCGAAATTAACATTATCAAATGATAAATTACAGACCACAAAGTAATAACCTGATTAGTGGCCATGATAAAGTCCTGGAACAATGTGCTTTTAAAATTCTCCTCCCTGGAGGGTGTTTTCAAAAAGCATTATTTTCAGTGACCAACAACGGCATTTCCGTGTGAATGGGATGCCAAAATGCAAACTATGTTGTCAAAAATATCTGTATACATGTGGACAGGTCCTGACCTGCACCACCAGCAAGGAGAATAAAATCTGAGTACAAGAATGTAAAAAGGTTTATGAGGGACCAGGAAGAATTTGAGCAAGAAACTGAAACATTTCCCATTTAGTTTTAGTTTTCTCATTTAGTAAATTTAGTTTACAGTTTTATTTCCTCTGTGAATATTGGTGTTAATTGATAAAAAAAAACTGTCTAGGCCACTGGTTCTGACACAACATATTCTCATCAAGCACAACACCTATTCTCATCAAGCACAAAAAAGCCTGATGACAATGCCAAGAAATCTGTAAATCTTTTTGTTCACTAGTTCATTTAAATGGTTTATGAACAAGACCAGGCATGTCTAGTTTCAGACGTCATGTTGTTCTGCTTCCATTATTTTGGGTTACATAGCACATACAGTACATTTCCCATTTAATTTATGACATTTATTTACAATCCTCCGAATGAAGGATTATTTAACAGGCTAATGTAAAACATCTCTTGGATTATATTTAAAAATAGATTGTTGAAGATGGTTATAGTCCATATGTGTGCGTGTGTGTGTGTTGATTATTCAGGAAGATCTTTTATCAGTATAGGTCTCTGCTGACATCTAGTGTATGGAAGGCTGTCGTACGCTAGTTGCTTTTTGTCCCCAAATGCTGGAAATGGAGTTTACATAATTAATACATTAAAACATTAAACAATTACTAGAAGAAAACAGCTGGCAAGTTGTTTGTTATTGGAGAACTTTTAGTCCTTCTCCTGCTGCAGTTGTCTCTCTGGTTATATTTTTGTCGAAAATGTCTAGTACTTAATGTGGTTTATTGATTAAAACAAATTCTCTGTGACATAGAATTTTTAAAAAAATGCTTGGAAGTGTAACGTTTTTTTTTTTTCTTTTCTTACTGGCACAGTAATACAACAGGCATGCAAGACCAAATTTATATTTCAAATATATATATGTTACTGGTTTTGCTACAGTTTACTACAGCCTCAGAAGCACTCTGCTTGTATAGCTGATGAAGGACTTTTGTCTGAAACTGGAAACTATACTGAACTTTTACACCTCTACAGTTAGGTCCATAAATATTTTAGCTATCTACCACAGTATATTGGATGGAGTTTAAATTAAATAATGAATATGAGCTCAGTCTTTCAGCTTTAATTTGAGGGTATTTACATCTACACTGGGTGAATAGTGTAAGAAATTACAGCACTTTTTATATGTGGTCCTAACCTTTAAAGGGAGCAAAAATAATTGGACAGACTAACATAATAATATATTAAGTTGTAATTTTTTTAATGCTTGGTTGCAAATCCTTTGAAATCAGTGATATCACCAGACACTAGGTTTCTTCCCTGGTGATGCTCTGCCAGGCTAGGAAAGAATCCTTCTGTCATCCACCACATGTGTTTTCTGTGTTCTTCGGGGCCTTTGGTGTTCCTGAGCTCACCAGTGCATTCTTTCTTTTTAAGAATGTACCAAATAGTTGATTTGGCCAAACCTAATGTTTTTGCTATCTCTCTGATTGGTTTGTTTTGATTTTTCAGGCTAATGATGGCTTGCTTCACTGGCAATAACAGCTCTTTGGACTTCATATTGAGAGTTAACAGTAACAGATTCCAGATGCAAATGCCACACTTGAATTATTACTCAACTGTAGACTTTTTATCTGCTTACTTGTAATGAGGGAATAACACACACCTGGCCATGGAACAGTAGAGCAGAAAATTGCCCAATTACTTTTGGCCCCTTAAAATGAGGTAGGTGAGGGGGTGAGGGGGGGACCACACATAAAAAGTGCTGTAATTCCTACAGTGTTCACCTGATTTGGATGTAAATACCCTCAAAGTAAAGTTGAAAGTCTGCAACTTGAGCTCATATTCATTTTTTTTTCAACTCCAATATACTCCTTTAAACAGTTAAAATAAAAATAACTTTGTCAATGTCCAAATATTTATGGACCTGACTGTATATGAACTTTGGATGATAGAACGAGAATGAAAAACAACATTTTACAATTCCATAATTCAATTTCTCTTTTGGTATAAAAACAAAGCTTTTGTTTTAATGATAGCAGAGGCTTCCTATCACCACCATTATGAGTTCAAGATGAGGAAATGAATAGAGAATGTTTTGCGCAAGAACTTTTGGCTTTATGCATTATATAGTGATCTAGTACCAAGTGGGAAAGTAAAAAAAAAAACAGGATATTTAAACAGCCCTGAAATGTTTAATCATTATAAAACTTAAAACCAAAAGCAGCTTTAATCTCAGAACAGTGGTTACTTCTTCACTGACACTGAAAGCATGATGATGACTAATCACTCATCTTTCATCTAAATCAGATGAAACCTTCTGATACTTCATCAATGACAGTCAAATACAATGGACACACACACACACACACACACACACACACACACACACACACACACAGAAGGATGCAGAGACACACACATGCATACAATAGACAAACATACTGCACATTATTTTTAAAAAATTGCTTACTTATGAAAAACTTTTCATGAAAAACTTACTGTCACTAGATGGGTGTGTTAATATAAGTTACTCTTGTGACTCTAAAACTGAACATTGTAGTCCAGCATATTTTTGTTGAAGTTTATATGTGAATTTGAATGAATGGATTTAAACTCTGAATCATGTGCAATCTGATAAACTGCGTGTACGGTTTGTGGGCATGTTGTTGGTTCTGTACAAAGAATAACTGCATATATGATGTCAGGTGCAAAGTATGAGAAGGAAACAATTCTTTAATTAATTAGTATGTTCTTGATAGTTGTGCCGTGTTTGCACTATTCCAGGAATAGTGCGTACATACACATCAAGTATATAACTGATTATTGACAACGTCACCACCCTTTGCTTTCCAAAAATGCATCAGTAGTCTCAAGTATACTTCATATAGTTTTATGAGAACACTGGCTGGCAAGTTTAAGAATCTTGGAGAATCTGCCACAGGTTTTCTGGAGAATTTCATACTTGCTTCTGCATTTGCAGGTAATCCCTGACAGCCTTCATTATGTTTTTTTAATATGTTACTTTCTTTACTGACGTACAAATATTTTTCTTCAAAATGTATTCATTTATCTTGGAAAAAAAACATTTGTAAATCTAAAAATCACTCTTTTTTACTGATGCAATAATGCAGAAAGATAAGTAATAAATAAGCATGTAAGACCTTTTCACAGGCTCTCTTTAAAAGCTGTTGGCATCAGAGGTGCAAATCTGAAATCAACTTTATTATGGTATTATTTTATAATGATTTTAAAAACTTTTCTCATTAGTTTGTGATGCTGAAACTGTTTTTTCATGTTTTGTCATCAAATAGTGGAAACATTTATGCAAATTTAATCCCTGCCCATTGGTCATACTAATTTACTCATGTAATTGCCATTTGTAAAATGGCTGTCAGGTTTAGTAAATCACATTGTGAGCACTAAATTAATCAGTTTGCATCAATTCTACCTGTATTTTGCTCTTTTAAGTAGAAATGCTCTAAGTTCCATATTCATTAAGGCAAAAATGGAGGAAACATGCAATTTTGCACGTGTAAAAGTTTGCAGAAACCTTTAGTAAATCAAGGTCCCAGAAAGACAAGAGATAGACAGACAAATAAACACATACAACAGACAAACACTCTGAAACATAGACCCACACACATACAAACACACTTCACGGCAGAAGATCTACTGCACCTGCCTGCCAGGATAACCTTTGGCACCAGCACTTCCATCAGGCCCTTGCTCCCCCTGAGAGAGAGAGAGAGAGAGAGGTGGAGAGATTTAAACTCATAAAATAAAATATTAAATTTAAACCATAATTGCATATGTACATGTGAGTGTGTACTTCAGTTATTCACTGGTGAGTGAGTGCTGTACTGTTGGATTGGATGAAGTAAGAGGGTGACACACTACTCAAAACTACTATTATTTCCAAAACCTGCAGTTTTTATTTTAAAAAATAAAATAAAATAAAAAACTAAAAGTGCAAAAAGGTTTCCTTTTGGTTACTGAGATTAAGGTTAGGGTTAGGTTTGAGCATAGTTATAGCATTAATAATTATGTCAATGGAAGGTAGGTGTGTGTGTGTGTGTGTGTGAGAAAGAGAGAGACTCACTGCTTCCCCCGGGAGACCAGGTGGTCCAGGATGGCCTTTTTGCCCCTGTAAAAAAAAAAAAAAAAAAAATGAATGGCATACTCACATGCACACTGCTGCAAATTTCTGATATTTATGTATTTCAACATCCTGTTATGTGACATTGTGTGTGTGTATGTATATATATGTGTGTGTGTGTGTGTGTGCGTCTCAAATTGCTTGGCTACTTGTATATTTGAGATATAAATGTTTTCCAGCAGATGTTCCCATAAATATTTTAAGCTCAATGCAAGATCTACAGCAAGAATGGAAACTATGCATCAAAAGTAAAATCCACAAAGAGTAATCTGGGTGAGCGTCTTCTCTACTAGCTGCCTGTGAATCCTAATGCTAATCAGATGCTGTTGTAACAATGTACAAATTTATTTACTCTGATACAATAGGAGAAAAAAACTAAGTCTGTGTTTTTTAGATAATCCCTGATAAAGTACATTGTTTTACAATCCATGTTTCATTTACATGTGACTCAAAATAAAAGAAAAATTGTCAAAAATATGTGACAATCAAAAAGTTTTATTTATTTTGAAGGCGTCATGTGATTTTTCTTAATATCATCCATTATTTTTTTCTGAAAGGTGTAATATAGAGAACAATATTCTAATGCCTGAGAAACAACACTCTATCCATTAACATTTTAGTGAGCAACAACTGTGAGCAGCATTTTTATTAAGCTAACCTGAACTTAAGCTAGCATGTCACTTTGAACAGTTGTACATATGGTTGGCTTCTCCATTGGGAAAAGTCAAAACATAAACAATACATGAAAATTGTGTCTTGTAAATACAAGAAATGATGTTATTGAGAATATTAGCAGATGCCTACTTGCAAAAGTTCAGCAAAGTATTTTTACTAATTTTGGAATAATTCACTAACAAGTGAGCCTAATGTAAAACATCAAAACGGAAAATCTGGGTACTCAGTCAACCAATGGCTATTACATGTGACAGGTCTATAATACAGCAGGATAGATCTGTTATTACATGAACAGAGAAATAATGTTTAGCTTTCTTTTGTTCTTCTGAAACAAACACTGTAGCCACACTTTGGTTGAACAATAGGGGTCTGTTGATGAGTACGATGGTACGATTGTATTCCATGACAAGACAGAGCTATGGTGAACTTTTACTTTAGCAAACTTTAGCTGAACCGTGATCTGTTGTTGACATAACTAATAAAATAATACTAATATGAAAGAAGTAGGATAAACAATGCTGTTATTCAGAGACAGTTTTAATGTATTAGTAAAATTTAAATGTAGCACTGTGTGTGTGAATGTGTGTACATACATATGTGTGTTTGTGTGTGTGTGCATATTCAGAGACAGTTTTAATGTATTAGTAAAATTTAAATGTAGCACTGTGTGTGAATGTGTGTACATACATATGTGTGTGTGCGTGTGTGTACATATATACATAAGTGTGTGTGGCTACAAAAACTGCAGCTTCTATTTAAAAATAAATGAATAAAAGAGCCAAAAAGTATTAGATTTAGATGTAGGCATCACATTAATTAGTTGCATTAATAATTATGTTAGTGAAAGGTCCTCACAAGGATAATATGACAAATGTGTGTGTGTGGGTGTGTGTGTGTGTGTGTGTGTGTTTGTGTGCGCACAGTGGGAAATGTGTAGTTATTTATGTCTTGGCAGGACTCTTCCTGACCTGCCAGTGTCTGGAAATCCATTCACATGCAAAAACATGTACTTTAAATGCACATTCAAAGACACACACACAGACACTTACACACACTCTCTGTCTTTTTCTCTTCTCTCAGCCAAGGTTGTGAAATTAAACACTGCATGCTGTGTTTTTGAGGGTTGGCTGCTTTTCTCATCAGTGTTTTCAACGGAAGCACACACACACACACACACACACGCACACAGGAACACACACATTCACATATACTTCAAGTGTATTCCAAAACTCTAAATGCAAAATCTTGGTTCAAGTGCCAATGCAACTTTTTCACAGCCTCATTCCCTAAATTTATTCATTCCCTATATCTAACCTCATGGCTTTTCAATTCTCTCTACTGACTGTGACCTACATGTCATAAACAAATAGTTAATAATCTTCAGAATGTCGTTTCAATATTTTTGTCTGCATTAGCTGAAATTGTAAATTTTGTCATAGTGTGGATTTCTACTTGCTGTCAAAATTAAAAAAAGTATTTTCATTAGTAATTTTGTTACACTATGAAACGAAACAGCTGGTCATTGTTATTATTATTATTATTATTATTAAATGCTTCAACTGAAACTGCATTTCACAGCTCACCAACCAAACTCTGAAATCATGTATTTATATTTTATCCAAAGTTGCTTACAAATGGGACAGGATACACCTGAGCAGTTGAGAGTTAAGGGCCTTGCTCAATGATCCAACCATGTTAGAGCTGGGATTTGCAATCACAACCTTCCGATCAGTTCCACAATGCCTTAACCACAGAGCTACCCTGTACAGCTAAGCCAGTAGCTAGACTAACCAGCCAGATATTTTGATGTTTTACAGTATGAAAGCTCTGTATTAAACTTAAAATGTAAATTAAATGTTCAGCAGCGATGTCCTGTTATGTTAAACATATCTAAGTGCTGCTACAGATGATAGGTAATGCTCAGGATAATGTGTAAGGAGGCATTTTTGCTAGATAGCTAATTATGTAGCTAGAAACTTATATGAATTAACATGAGCTAGCTAGCTTGTTAACAAACCTAGCAAGTTACTGAAACCCTAACAGCATTAGGGTAATTAGCTAGCCAGATAATATTACCATTCTTTATATACTATTGATAAGGTGGTGTTCACTTCAGCATAGCTCACTCGATTAGTTAACATAAGAACAGAATAGAATATTTTTGGATTATTTGGTGTCAACTGTACACATATTAAAAGTATTTTTTAAAGTAATTTAAAGTTTTTAAAGTACTCAAGTAATTTTTCACCAGATGACTTCTTTACTCTTTCTTGATAACTAATTAATAACTTTAACTTTTTAGTGAATTATTACAGTAGCAGTACTTTAATTAAAGTCAGTGAGTTTTGTATTTTCTGCAATACTGCATTAAATCACAAGTATATGATGATATTGTTGTGATATTCTACTTTTAAAAAAATGTCTCCATGCTCAGTTTCTGTATTATTGTGTGAAAACTGAAAGGCACTTCATGTACTAGCTTTTAGCTTCTCAGCTCATATAAAGGAATATAAGCTAAAAGAACTGTGCAGGATAATATTTGGTGTGTAATGTAATATTTGACCATGTGCCAAAGCAATTCATAAATACAGTAACTTGACTGAGCAGTTCTAGGCTGTGACCCTAAAAATGTTGTGTTCAAAACAAAGAACAGCAAAAGGAAGGTCATGTGAAGTATTTGGCATCATTAGAATTGTGTCGCAGATGCATATTATGATAAGGAGGTAAATTCCAACCCTATACTTTTGTTTTTTAAAAAGACACTGCCAAGTGGCTTTTTTGGTTCCAACTCTAATAGTGCACAAAGTAGCACAAGTGTTTTTTAGGTGAGGTGAAAGCAAAAGTGTTTTGACATTGAAATGTAATACTGTTTGTGTCTTGAGGTTGTAGGGTTTGTTTTAGAATGCTCTCCAGCTCTGTAGGTGATACTCTGCCCAAAAAAAACTCAAACATGCTAACGCTGAAAGTTAGCTTTATATTAATATTCAGAAAATAGAACTTACAAATCAAATGCATGAATAGGAAAATAATATTCTAGAAACACAGCAGAAATCACAGAATGTGAACATACCAAGCCAACGTACTGAGTTTAGCCCTACTCAATGTGGATTAGTTTTACCTATGGAGCTTTTTGGGAAGCCATTAGAAGTTTTCTAATCTGATTGGTATGGATAATGAAAACTTTCACAACTTACTACAAATAGACTTTAAATGTTAGAGCACATGGTTGATAAGCCTACATGGGCAACCATTTTATTCAAATAAAATGGTCTGTTAAAAAAAAAACTCTGATTAAGTGGAGATAAGATAATCGAGGTTATAGGTCAATCAAATTAGTGCAGCAGGAGATAAATGACAATTATTGTAGGTTTGTTAGACTAGCAGGATAAAGCAGGAGAAAGATAAAATCTTTCCAAATCTTGCGTGTGTCAAATCAAGATGAGCTGCAATGTGCATGTGTGTGTCTCTGATTCTGCATCACAGCTGTGTAAAACTTTCAGTGGGGATTCCCTGCAGCGTTTACAGTTATATCCATGACAACACATACACACAGTGAGACACTACAATATGCCTATACAGAGAAGCACAGAGGATATGTCAGAGATATAAAAGTGAGTCATAAAGAACTTTTAAAACATGGGAAAAAGCATGCACAAGAGAGCAAGAGAGAGAGAGAGAGAGAGAGAGACAGAGAGAGAGAGAGAGCATAAAAGGCATCATCACTATTATATGCAATTTTTTGTCAGCAGTTTTGTTACCTACCTTTCGACCCTCTACACCAGGTAAACCAACAGGACCAATGATACCAGGATCTCCCTACAAACAAACACAAATCTTAAGAGCAATGAACTCAATAGACAATGCTAGGAAATCTAATTGACTACTTGAAAGATCAGTCTGAGCATAAAGCAATGTTTCCATCCAAGTGATTTTATGAAAAAAATTTTTTTTGTGATTTTGAAATGTTTGTTAATATAGGCAATAATGTAGGCATATTACACATACCTATCACCTGGTAGTTTTCATCAATAAGCAAAGTCTATTGTTGACTGATGAGAAACACCCCTTAGATTTAGTGTCCATTTTGGTGACTATCTATTTAAGCTTGTTATATCAATAAATAATACATATAAAACAATAATAATATAATAATCCATATAAAAATGCTATAAATAAACATGAATGAGGTGGATTACTTCCTCAAAAATTAATTTTCAAGAGAATTTTTTTTAAATGCCTTCGAAGGAGATACTAGAAGTAAATAGACTAAGCGCACGTTGACCAATCAAAGTACAAATTCCATGAAAGGTGATTTGAACAAAAGTAATGGTAATGGTAAGTGCAGCTTTTCGGTTTACCGTGCTTGCTATTCAGAAGAGACATGGCATGATTATGGATTTGAAGCATGTGGTGGCGGGGGTGTAGTTGAGCGTCAGCTGTGGACGGAGAGAAGGCAGGTCGAACCGGCATGTAACGTAGGTAGAGTTGTCACAAGCCTGCCTCCCGTTTCCTCATTTCCCTCTGAACCAAAAGGAAATTGTTACCCTGGTGCCAAAACCCGGGATTTGAGAAAGATTCGCCATCATGGAGTCCTCGCCACTCACGGAGATCATCAGGACCCTGGCCCACTCCCACCAGATGCAACACCAGGCCATCCTTGAGCTGCATACAGAGCAGGAGCAGAGCTTCCAGACCCTGTTCCAAGCTCAGGCAGAGGACCAGCAGGTGCTACGGAGCTTGGTCCAACTGGCGGTTACTCCCCATGTCACGCTCTCGAAAATGGGACTGCAGGATGACCCGGAGGCATTCGTCGAGCTCATCGAGAGTACCGCTAAAGCATGGGGCTGGCCAGAATCACAGTGGTTGGTCCACCTGCTGCCCCTACTGTCAGGGGAAGCCTAGCTCACGGCCCAACAACTTCCAGTCGCGAACCTGCTGGAGTACCCGGACCTAAAGCAGGCCATCTTGCAACGGGTCAGCCACACCCCCGAACAGCACCATCAGGGCTTCTGCTCACTGACGCTCAGCGAGCTCGGCCGCCCAATCGTATTCACCCAGCAGCTCATAGACACCTCCTGAAGTTGGCTGCTGGCAGAGGAGCATGCCACCGAGGACGTGGTCGACCTAGTGGTGCTGGAGCAGTTAATCGCCTGACTACCGCAGGGGATGGCGAAGTGGGTCCAGTGCCACCATCCGGCGTCGCTAGATGAGGCGATCCAGCTGGTGGAGGACCATTTGGCAGCATATCCGGGGGCAGATGAGCCCCTCTTTTCTCCCTCCCTCTCTCCCTTCCCCCCTTTTTCTCCTCACCCTCTTCCTGTCCCTGCACTGTGGAAACGGGGACAATTTCCCCGAAACCATCTCCCCGGTCCTGGGGTTTCCCTATCCCTCTCTCCTCTCCTTCTCCCCCTCTCTCCCCACAGGTAGAACCTTCCACGCCCACCTGGACTGAGGCAAAGCCCGGGCAGGATTGCCGGCGTGGTGGGAAAGCCGGGCTTTTCCAGGATCAGCGCTCCCCTAGGGAAGCAGGAATACTGATCCAGATCCCTGACAAGCCTCCAGCCTCCCCCGATCAAGCAGGAATGTACCACATGTCAGTGAGTATACAAGGTAGTACACATCAGTCCTTAGTGGACTCGGGGTGTAACCGGACCACCATCCATCAAAGCCTGATTCAATGCAGGGCATTGGAAAATGAACCAGTGGTGAAGGTGAGGTGTGTGCATGGGGATGTTCACAAATATCCGCTGGTGCCAGTCATTATTCAATTCTGGGGGCAAAAGCATAGAGTGGAGGCAGTGGTTAGTCCTCAACTCACCCATCCACTAATTCTGGGGACAAATTGGCCAGGTTTTTAGACATTGATGAGGGAAATGTGTGTCGGTGGGTCCTGCAGTAGCAAGGCATGGTGTGGGAGGTGCGCAGCTTTGGCTGAGGAGGCACTGCCTGGGCCATCGACGTCAGCTCCGTATCACGAAGACATGGAGGGGAATGTCAGCTGTTGAATACACTGGCCACCCCAAAAGCGCCATTGTGCCCCTTTCCATTAATCGAGGTCTCCTTCGAAAGAATTGGCATGGACCTCGTCAGGGCATTAGAAAGGTGCATGCGGGGATATCACTTTGTGTTAGTCCCGGTGGATTATGCAGCACAATACCCAGAAGCAACATCTCAGCATGCAGTATTGCAGAGGCACTCTTCCGTGTTATCTCCTGAGTCGGGATCCCGAAGGAGATCCTGACTGACCAGGGCACTACGTTCATGTCATGGACACATCGGGAAATTTATTAATTATTGGGGATTAAATTGATTCACACCATCATTTACCATCCATCCCACAAGAAAGGTCCCGCAATTCTCCGTGGGTTTTTCCCACACTGGAGACTTTGCTACAGGCACAAAAACTTCAATCCCGGCTGTATAATAGGGGTACTCAGCTACGGGAATTTGCACGGGGGATACAATACTCATTTTACTACCCACGTCGAGCTCCAAATTACTCATAAAGTGGCAAGGACCCTTTGAGGTCACACGGCAAGTTGGAGAAGTAGACTATGAGGTCAGGCGAATGGATAGAGGCGATGCACTTCAAGTATACCACCTCAATCTCCTGAAACTGTGGAGAGAGGCAGTTCCTATGGTTCTGTCGATGGTGGTTCCAGAGAGAGAGGAGTCTAAAAAGTGTGGCCCAATTCACCCTGCTCCCCTGTGGAGACCACCTCTCACCGTCCCAGAGAGCACAGGTTGCAGGAGGAATTTTCCGATGTGTTTTCGCCTCTATGCACGGACCTCATAGAACACCACATTGAGACTCCTCCAGGTGTGGTTGTATGCAGCCGTCCATACCGGTTGCCTGAACACAAAAAAAAGGAGTTCCACTGCAGCGGCCCGATGGTTTTGGTGCTCATAACCGATGGGTCGGTCCTTTTTTTTGTGTGGACTTTAGAAAGTCAACGCGGTGTCTAAATTTGATGCATATCTGGTGCCTCGCATTGATAAATTGTTTGATCAGTTAGGCGCAGCTCGCTTTTATTCGACACTGGATTTAACTAAAAGGTATTGGCAGATTCCCTTGACTCCAATATCTCATGAAAAAACTGCCTTTTCCACTCCGTTTGGGTTACACCAGTTTGTCTTTCTTCCATTTGGGTTGTTTGGAGACCCAGCAATGTTGCAACGTCTCATGGATTGAATCCTCCACCCGCACAATGCATATGCTGCTGCTTACTTGGATGACAGTCATTTATAGTAATGATTGGCAGCGGCATTTGCAACATCTGAGGGCTGTCCTGAGATCCTTGAGACAGGCGGGATTCACAGTGAACCCAAAGAATTGTGCAACTGGGTAGGTGGAAGTATGGTATCTGGGCTTCCATTTGGGTCATGGGCTGAGTGTGCCAAGACCAAAAAGGAGGTGAGGCAGTTCCTGGGGCTGACTGGCTATTATAGAAGGTTTGTACCTAATTTTTCGTACGTCACCAGCCCGCTGACTGACCTCACTAAAAAGGGGGTGCCAGATCCGGAGCCATGTGAGCAGGCTTTCTGCCAGGTAAAAGCGGTTTTGTGCGAGGACCCTCTGTTGCAATCACCTGACTTTTCTCTCCCTTTTGTTCTGCAGACTGATGCATCGGACAGAGGGCTGGGGGCCGTTTTGTCCCAGGTGGTGGAGGGAGAGGAGCGCCCCATGCTGTACATCAGCCAGAAACTCTCAGTGAGGGAGATCAAGTACAGCACCATCAAGAAGGAGTGTCTGGCCATCAAGTGGGTGGTCCTCGCCCTCCAATACTACCTGCTAGGGCACCCTTTCATCCTGTGTTCCAATCATGCCCCGCTCCAATGGCTCCACTGCATGAAGGATGAAAACGCATGGATCACTCATTGGTATCTGGCACTTCAAAAATTCAAATTTGAGTCACGCAGTGAGGGTTTGTGGTGGTGAAGGCGTGGTTGAGCGTCAGCTGTGGATGGAGAGGAAGCAGATTGAACCGGCAGGTAATGCGTGATGATTCTCCCTCGTGCCTTATTAGCCCAAGTTTACTTTTGTGTGTCTATTTGTGCTTTCAGGGACTCCCATAACAAGCCAGAAGGAGAGATCTGAGCAGCACAGCACCATATATATATGTACACAGTAAAATAAAATCGCTGAAAAGAGAAAGTAGAAGAATAAAGAGCCCCTTTTGAGTTGTCGCAAGCCTGCCTCCTGTTTCCTCATTTACCTCCAAACCAAAAGGGAATTGTTACAAAGCACTTGCTTTAAAGAAAACTAGGAAGCATGTGTATGTGTTCCTGTGTATACATAATAGATTTTTGGCCATGCCTACACGATGAGATTCAACCCCAAATTAGTCAAATTTGATTTAGCCCTCACATTCAAGCCTTCACTGAAAAAGACCATTACTTCTTTAAGCTCCTTTAAACAGAAAACTATAACTATAATTGTAGATGAATAAACTCTGCAACAGACACCATTACAAAGACATGTTTCTGATTATTTTATTGTTGCTAGGTTGTGGGACTTCCCAATATCTTAGAAGAGTGTGAATAAAGGGCAGTGTAGGGGCGTTCTTCACTCACTTTCTCTCCTTTAGGGGCTATTCCAGGTGAAAGACCAGGGTCACCCTTCTTCCCCTGGAAAAAGAGGCACAAAAGTGTAAAAGACAGACAGTGACATAGGGGCTGAGAGGTTTTCAGGGATTGAGGGGTATAATAGGTATTCTAAACTCTGACACATTGTGGCTATCAAACCGTCTGTGAAAGCATGCCTTTGTGTGTCTTTGTGTTTGTATGTTTTGTTTACTTAATCATTTGTAACATAAGTAGATTTGTTGCCTTTAATGGAGACAGGAAAAATATAAATATAGAGAACCACATCCCGACTGTTAACACATGCACCCTGCTATGCACCCCCATTTTTATCAAGTTTAATCCATTTCATTTTCAGAATTATAAACAGGGATATTTGGTCCCCACAAAGTCCCCAGAAAGAATATATTCCTACACACATAGACCAACCTTAATTTGGAACTGCACTAATCTAGGCTTTCAATCCCAATACAAAGGGCATGAAGAACAGGATAGAGTTAAAGAGGAGTTGACTAAAAGAATAGATAAAAAGGTAATAGAAAGAAAGATAATGAGAGAGAGAGAGAGAGAGAGCGAGAGAGAGAGAGTATGCATACCTTTAAACCTGGGGGACCTGGTCTTCCTGGATTACCGTGTGGCCCGGGTGGTCCCTGCAGCACAAATCATAATAGTGAAAGTAGCAAGAGGTACAAGCACAAACATAAACAGATTTTCTGTTTATGTCCAAGTCAGAAGCTAGGTCAAAACACTGAAACCTATGACCTCTGACCTAGTGATCCTGTATGTCCTCCCTGGTTCCAGAGCTCAAACAAGAGGTCAAGGTCAGTGATGGGAACTGACTATGACAAAAAGATCGTAAACATGCCAAACTGTGTGACTTTGAAAGTGTGTGCATGTATGCGCATGTGCATGTGTGTGTATGTGTGTGTCTGTGTCTGTACACACATTTCACAAAATCTTCACTTAGACAAGGCTCCTTTCAAACTCTAATGGCATACGCGCAAATACAAACACACACATAGGCGACACACATATACACACAAACAAACCAACACGCGCACACACACACACACACACACACACACACACACACATATACACAAGACATGCAGACAGGATGACACAGCCTAATATGACCCCTGGTCTCAACACATGGGTGTATGTGTTCACGTTAGTAACAGTTGCTAATGAAACACATCACACCCACATGTGTCTTAGCCAAAGGTCAAGGGTGAGACCCTGAACTGTGTGTTTGTGTGTATGCTTGCGTGTAGTGGTCAAACACTGAAATGGGTGTCCTTTGATGTTTTCTCTTTCTCATTCTCTGTCTCATAATCATCTCACATAATTACAATAATTTAATGGCAATATAATGAATATTCTGTTTTAGGATATACACACACACATAAGTATGCACACTGCACATTTTGCATACTGCAGTTTCTACTGTACTCTACTTTGGATAAGAATTACTCAGCAGTCTGATACTTTTCACTAATGGGGGTGAGAATCATTCAGACTCACCACAGAGCTCATGCTACAAAATGTCTGTAAAATCAGGAGAAGGTAGACAGTGAACTCCATGTTGCCACTTCACATATGTCTGCAAGTAACACTCCTCTAGCATGCATCAAAGGTAGACATAGCATGAGTCAAAATTTAAAGGTGCCTCTTGACCTGCGTTCAAGTATGCTTACGCAATCACTTCCTTTACCCAGTGGGCTAACCTGACTTTAGACAGCAGAGACCTTTATGGTGCTCCCCAAAGCACACAAACACCTGGTCAGTGTTGTGCCAACTGGCAGTTGCTTCCACATAGCACTTGAATGATGGACAGCAAAAAAAGCTGTCTTAAGCAAAAGCCACTTTATATCTGCATCTTCCATTCGTATTTATGGCAAGTTATGCAAACATCATAGCACCAAGGCCAAGTTCCGATGTGGGACCACTGTTTATGTGTAAAGGTTGGAAACATTCCTCACCTTTAAGATTTTTTTTTTTTTTTTCAAATATTTTATGTTCTCCCAGCCAAAATCTGCCACTTACACTTTTAGAGTAAATCCAGAAAGAGATGCTTCACGGTGATTCTACAAAAACTTTGCAAGATGAGGGGTTAATTCCCAGTGTTTTGCACATTAGTGAGAAAACTTTGACTCACCTAAATACATTCAGTGAGTATGCACAATCACAAGAATGTGTCTGACCCTTTGCAAACTTGCCAGGATCTTGGGGTCGCTCCCTGGGGCCAGACCCACAATTTCAAGGAGAGTGGTCTGCTGTGCCACAGTGACCCATTCATCTGGGACAGTAGGGGGCAGGGAGGACTCATCAGTAACATAAAAAAAACAGTCAGAAACAGTAGGCTATGAACAACACTAGTTGCATAGTCTGTTGGATGTGTTGCAATGTCAACCATGACAGTCACAGCTGTAGATTTGGCCAATTGGGTGCCAATGCCTCTGTCTCTTCATTATACAGTGAGTTGTCTGTCTGTTGTCTGTCTGTCTAGGGCAGACTAGGACAGACTAGGGCAAGTGTCACACCTTTTGTGAACACCCTAGGTGCTAAAGCTAACAAAAGGGAAGGCCTCTGACCTGGTAAATCTCTCTGTGTATATAGAAGTGGAGGAATCACCTATACTCCACACCTATCGCAGTGTGGAAGTATGCATCCTTCAGATATATGGTCACAAACCAACTGTGTTCATTCACCATGTATAGCCTATGGAACGGTTGTCATTTTAAGAAGATGTCTCTCAGATCCAAAATTTTGCTTCCTTCTTTTGGAATGAAGGAATTAACACACAGTAAAAATGTGTGACATTTTATGGGATGCTATTTTATAAACATGCTATATTATGTATGCTATATTTTATAAACCTTTTTTTTTTTTTTTTTACACACAACTTTTTACACACACATACCTGGGGCAAGGTCTTTGTCACAAACAAACACACTCATACACACACACACACCTGTGGTCCCCTTTTTCCTGGCGCTCCTGGTTTTCCTGGTGGTCCCTGAATTCCCTAAAAAAAGAGAAGTGCCAGGAGTTATACTTCTACATACATCTACCAAAATATACAACTCACACGCACACACAAAGGTCTTTATTGACTCCTCCTACAGCTCACTAAAAGTACAACTCAGTGTTTAGAAACTAAAAATATGGAGGAAACAGGAAGTTATTAGAATTAATTTCCTTTTCCTGATAATGGGGTGAAATGTGTGTGTATGTGTGTGCGCGTGTGTGTAGCCCATTGTTGTATCAGTATGCTTCTCTGTAATGTTTTTTTTCTATCAGCCCACTGACTCACATACACTTCAATATATTTGGTAATATTGCAGCAAATAATGGATTAAAACCAAATCTACTACAGTCAAAATCTAATTTAAAAAGAAGCTACATTTCATTTTCTGTGTTTCCAAATAAACTGACCTTAATAATGAAGTTTAGTTTTGTTCACACATGGATAAAAAAAAAACAACATGTGTAAATATGACTTTTTATTAACTAAAAGAAAGTCATAATTGATCAAATTCTCTCTCTCTCTCTCTCTCTCTCTCTCTGTGCCCCCCCCACCCCCCCCCCCCCACCCCCCTCCACCACCACCACCACCACCACCACACACAATGCCACGTGGCGATGGATGAAAGGGCTCTATTGACGAAAGCTCTTGAGGGTGGGGGGTTGTGTGTGTATTTATGTAAAGAATCTCTAAGGGTTACAGCTATGCATCTACAGATGGGAGACAGTGGCTTTTTCACCAGAGGTTTATTCTCTGTCACACAGGCACACACACACACACACACACACACACACACCTCAGTGTCCACCACTGTGGGAACACTTTTCCTTCTTAAAGTGCCCAGTCTGCACTGTGATGCTCAAAGCTCCTCTGCTTCCACAGTGTGTAGGATGTGTGCGTATTTGTGTGTGTGTGTTTGTGTTGTATAGGGTGGGGTTATGTGTTATTACCAAAGAATAGGTTTAATGAGAGGGTCTTATGTCCATTAAGTGCATTTTCTGTATGGACACGTAATTTCTTTTAGGGCAGGTGTACACTGTATAGTGTGTGTGTGTGTGTGTGTGTGTGTGTGTGTGTGTGTAAATAAGAGGGTGTCCAAGGTGTGTCAGCAGGGTAAGTTAGAATTAGAGTGTGTGTGATTAAGGTGGATAATGGTGCACTTCAGCTAATAAACTGGTAATAACAAAGGAGTCACATTACATACGCACACACAGACCCACTCCTGGTAATGTTCTCTCTGCATTTTACCCTTATAATTGTAGTGACTGAAACACACACACGCATACACACACGCATACACACACACACACGTCACCAGGTCTGTCATTTTGTAAACCGTTTAGCTCAGCATATCTTTAGTGAATGCAGGGATGCGGCAGCTTTGGGGCCTTCTAGTTTGTTTCCAAATATAAGAGAATCTGTGTTTGTGTGTGATTTTATCACATGAAATGTTTACTGCTGACCTTGTCACACATTCATCTCTCTTGCAAACTAATGAAATTATCCTCAGACTTTAGAAACCCTATGTTTTTTTGCTTTAGTATTTTACCAGGTGTCACAATTGTTATGCTTTGAATGTTTCATTAAAAATGATACATGATTTGCAAGACTTTAGGATGTGCATACATGGATGTATGCATGTCTAAGGATGTGCATGCAAATTTATTTTCCTTATACCTATAGTACATGAACACACATGGTTCAAGCTGGACTGTCTATATTTCACCAAATGGAGGATTTCAAACATACAGCCACTGTCCACTTTAATAGGAACACCTGTACCCCTGCTCATTTATGCAGTTATACAATCAGCCAATCATGTGGCAGCAGCACAATGCATAAAATCATGCAGATACAGGTCAAGAGCTTCAATTAATGTTCACATCAAACATCAGAATGAAGAAACATGTGATCTCTGTGACTTTGATTGTGGCATGGTTGTTGGTAACAGATAGGCTGGTTTGAGTATTTCAGAAATGGCTGATCTCCTGGGAATTTCACACACAACAGTCTCTAGAGCTTAAATAGAATGGTGTGAAAAACAAAAAACATTGAGTCAGCGACATTTCTGTGGGTGGAAACGCCTTGCTGATAAGAGAGGTCAGAGGAAAATAGCCAGATTGGTTCGAGCTGCCAGGAAGGATATAGTAACTCAAATGATCACTCTTTACAACCTTGATGAGCAGATAAGCATCTCAGCATTCACAAAACATTGAACATTGAGGTGGATGATCTACAACAGCAGAAGAACAAATTGGGTTCCACACCTGTTAGCCAAGACCAGGAATCTGAGGCTATCATGGGCACAGGCTCACCCAAACTGGACAGTTGAAGTCACCTGGTCTTTTTCCAGTCTCCAACTGTCCAGTTTCAGTGAGCCTGTACCCATGATAGCCTAAGATTTTGTTCTTGGCTGACAGGATTGAAACCTGATGTGGTCTTCTGCTGTTGTAGCCCATCTACCTGAGGTTTGATGTGTTGTGCGTTCTGAGATGCTTTTTTGCTCAACATGGTTGTAAAGAGTGCTCATTTGTATAACCTCTAGAGACTGTTGTGTGTGAAAATCCCAGGAGATCAGCAGTATCTGAAATATTCAAACCAGCCCATCTGGTACCAACAACCATGCCATGATCAAAGTCACTGAGATCACACTTTTTTTCCCATTCTGATGTTTGCTGTGAACATTAACCGAAGCTCTTGACCTGTATCTGCATGATTTTTATGTATTGCGCTGTTGCCACATGATTGGCTGATTAGATAAAAGCCTGAATGTGCAAGTGTTCCTAATAAAGTGGACGCTGAGTGTATACTAGACATGTGCCAGTAAGTATCTATATATATACAATATGCCATGATATTCATGACACAAGAAACTTTTATCATGGATGTTTAAAATACTACCAGTTGACTTGCATTCCATTTAGGACAAGACTGCATAATTAGACAGCATTTAGGGGCAACATTCCATTTATCCTTCTTTACAAAGGCAGTCCCATTATTCGGATATGAAAGTTTTAAAAACATGGGGGACAGACCTGATAAACCAATTAATATAATACAGTATTACATATCAAACTAATCTGGGGTCTTACCACAGGCCCAGGTTCTCCCTTTTGCCCTGGTGGTCCAATTGGAGAAGCAAACAGTCCTAGATCCAGATCCCAGCCCTGAAGTCCATCAGCAGGCAGATCTGTCCCTGTCTCTGGGGCCAACGTGGTAACATGTACCACTGAGCTTTTGGTAGGTTTTACTGGAGGCATCTTTGAAACAACAGGGATGACAGGTGTGGTCCTGGGCATGGGGGGCATGTGTCTGGGTGTCTGTTGGGTGCTGTTTGGGATCTTTGTAGTTGGCAAAGGGCTTAGTTTCTTGGCGGTAGTTGGAATCTTGTTAGATAAAGATATTGATAAGTTTAATTGACGGTTAATGGAACTGACAGTAGAGGTCACTGGAGTGTGTGTGAGGGTAGCTGGGATTTTTTTAAATGGAGGTTTAGAAGGGGAGGGTTTGGGAAGAGACCCTTTTGGAATTGTGGGTTTGATGGCTATAGATTTTGCAGTTGTGGGTTTAGAGGGCTTCACTATTGCTGATGTGGAAACTATATGTTTTGAATTGGTGGGTTTTGATATGAGTGTGGGTTTTATGCTAGCAGATTTTGATACACCATTGGGTTTTGAGTTAGAATGTTTTGACACACTAGTGGGTTTTGAGCTGTTAAGTTTTGACATGCTAGTGGGTTTTGAGCTGTTAAGTTTTGATGCACTGGTGGGTTTTAAGCTGAAGCCTTTTGAGATGCGTGTGTGTTTTGAGCTGTTGGGTTTTGATACATTAATGGGATTTGAGAAAGTAGGTTTTGGACTTGCAAACATGTGTAATGGTTTTGAAGTAATAGTTTTAGTTTGAGCTTTTTCTGTTGTGTGTCTGAGCCCTGTCTGTTTGGTGGCAGTGATGGATTTTCCCAACATGGGCTTGGAGGCTGTGGGTTTGGGGCTTTTCTGAGGCAGCGCTTTGTGTGCCCTGAAAGTTGGTGCAGGTGTGGCAGTGTTCACGTTTCTATGGAATGGTGGCGGGTCGAGTCCTATCTGAGCTGGGGGCATTTGAGGAGTCGCTGTGGCTCGAGACCCTGCAGAATCATGGTTGGCTCTGACTCTAGGTGTAACAGAGCCATTCAGGAGTGTCCAGGGAATTAGAGTGGGCATCACTGCAAGGGTATGATTAGATGTGGATGACTGCACCATTGTGGAGGGTAAAGGCAGCAGGGGAGAGGGTGGTGCAGGCCGGTAGGTGTCATTTTCTCTGCACTGCTTGCGAATGGCTTTGCAGTAGTTAACCTGTCCTGCGGGTACCACATCGAACTGGCACACTGCACCCTCAAAGGGTTCAATGCCAGGTAGGAGGGCACTGCTTCCGCCCAGTCGGAAGGTGCTGCGGGGGTCCAGGTGAAATGGTGGGAGTAGTGGAAACTCTTGGGTTGTTCCACTGCTGCCATTGTCACAAGCAGGCAGCAGGGTGGCTGTCTGGCCAGCAAGCACAAGGGCCAGGTGGTGCCAGCGGCCATCATGAAGGTGATATGGAAAGCGAACTGAGTTGCCAGGCCCAGCGTGGAGTGTAAGGTCATCTGGTGACACCTGCAAGCCTAACTGGAGGCGTGAGCCAGAGAAAACAGAGAAAAGGAAGGCAGAGTTGGCACGATGTGAGCGAATGCTTAGCACGAGTGTGGTGTTCCAGGAGAAAGGCTGTGGGAATATGGAGCGTGTGGCAGCAGTGACACGTGCCCGTGCTGTGAGGATGATGCTGGAGCGGAGTGGGATGACACCAAATGGGACAGAGCGAGAACCCTGCTCAAGGCGAAGAGCCAAACGCTGCAATACGTCCACATCTGCAACATAGATTTACATAAATGCCCATTAATACACGCAAATATGCAATGACACAAATGCACACAGATATGCCCATTCACACAGAGACACATTTATGCACAGCTGTACATACACATGAACATAATATGGCTTCAGTATTATTGGCACCCTTGATAAAGATGGGTTTATGAAAAAAATGAAAACTGAAAATATGACAGAAATCTAACCTTTGGAGAAAATAAAAACCTTATCAAAATATTTTTTAACAAAACCACTCCTGGGCATACTAATGAATAACATGTAACTGAAGCACGTTCCCATTAATATTTTACTGTTTTCATAGGAGTGACTTCCTGTTTCAGTTGGCACAGAGGCTAAATTCCTTTTGACATCCATCAACATGGGGAAGAGTGGAGAATACATAAATGAAAGCAGACAAAAGTGTGTTGATATTCATAAATCAGACAATGTCTACAAAAATTAGCTACCTTTCTGAAAATGCCCACATCCATTGTTAGGGTAATCAATGTGACATTTAAAAACAACTAGAGCTGTAATCAACCTGCCTGAAAGAGGACAAAGTGTATTTTGCCCTGGCACAGTGGAGAAGAAAAAAATTCTCCATGGATCATGGTTGGAGATTTGCAGAAGGTTTTTGGGGTCACCAAGTCTCCACATCCACCCCCATGCCAAAAAAAAACTGTTTGGGAGGTATGCCAGAAAAAGACCTTTTGCTTCATCTAACTACAAACATAAGTGTCAGGGTTTTGCCACATGATACCAGAAGTTCGAATGGATCTGGGTTCTGTGGTCTGACGAGACCAAAATAGAGCTTTGTGACAACCTACACTCAAGGTGGGTTAGGCGTAAAAATAGGGATGGTTACACAGAAAAGAACCCCACCCCCACTGTTAAGTATAGGGAAGGATTTATGGTGCTGTTGGGTTGGTTTTTCCTCTAAAGGCCCTCAGAGCCTTGTTAGAATACATGGCACAAAGAACCCCATGATGTATCCTTACATTACATTTACAGCATTTGGCAGACACCCTCATCCTGACTTACTTTGATATAACTTTATACAACTGAGCAGTTGAAGTCCTTGCTCAAGCACAGCTTGGCAGTGCTGGGATTTGAACTCACAATCTTCTGATGGGTAGCCCAACAGTTTAATAACTGAGCTACCATTGCCTATGTACCACTGGATTTTAAATGAAAATCTGGCTGCCTCAGCCAAGAAGCTACAACTGGTTGGATCTTCCAGCAGCACAGTAATTCAAAAAAGATATCCAAATCCATAAAAAAGGTTCAACGACCACAGAATTAAGCTTTGACATGGCCCTCTCAGTCCCCTGACCTAATGCCCATTGAAAACCTGTGGGGTAAGAGAACATAGGACCCTGGAGTTCTTGTCAAAAAAACACACAACATTAACAAAGGACATGGTATCAGAAACACCTTATGGTCGTTATGGTGCTTAAGGTCCATTTTCACTTACACTGTAAGAAGTACAGTACACAATATTTCATACAAATCATTGCTTCTATAACAAGTAGAACTTGACAGCGTTGATGGAGATGTGCCCGCTGCAAATTACAAATTTGTAAGCCTGAAATACTCTCAAAATGTATTCCAACAGGAAGAAATCTATTGAACTATTTAACTGATTTGATTTTGGAATTGATCCAGACAGCAGCAAGGTCACAGCAAAGGCAAACGTCTGAAACAGTTTTTTCAGACATTTGCCTTTGCTGTGACCTTGACGCTATCTGGATCAATTCCAAAATCTAATCAGTTCATCTGCTGGTTACAAATCCTGCAAACATTCAATCACTCATTCTTGAGATATTACACAAATGGGAATCTCAGACAGATGGACACACAGTTGGATGGAGGACAGGCGGACAACTTAAAAACATTTTAAGTTTTAAAACATAATGCCCTATAATAAATAGAATAATAAATAAATAATTAATTACTGTCTAAAACTTAAAAAAATACAGATAACTTTGTGAAACCTTAGTATTCGCTCATTTTATTACCCAATCAATTTAACAAACATAACTTAAATACTTGTTTTTCCTATGCAAAAAATATTCTGTGCATTTCTGCTAAATTGCTCTCATGCAATACTCTTGATATTTATGATCACTCTACTTGGTTCTCTACTGTTCTATACTGCTCTCTTTCACTCTCATTATCTTTCTCTCCTGTTACAGTATTGCCATTGTTGAAGCTACTGTTAGTGAGATCCAGAGCTCTGAATTACATCATAATCACATCAATGTGTGAACGGTGTACAGCACTAGGCCTCCTAATGCATGTGTTCATGGGGAGGGGTCTATGATCTTCTGGGAAAACATGATTTAAGACAGAGAGATGAATGAGTCAGCTTCAGTAAAGAGCATGTCTGAATGTGCGTGTATCACTTTGCTATACAATGCCAGGAAACAGGCTGTGTGGACAGAATTAACAGGCCACAGCTGAAACGTGTGTGTGTGTGTCTTTGTGTGTGTATTAGTGCAATTTCTGAAATTAGCAGAAACAGTGCTGGCTTCACCACAGAAACACACATACACATACTTCCAAGATTTGGCCAGCTCTAATACCACACAACTTCCCTATATGAGACGAGTGTGTGTTTCTGCCCCTAAAGTATCTAAAGCCCCTAAAGTGAAGCATTTGCCAGATGTAGCAATGCTTGTGTATGTGTGTGTGTGTGTGTGTGTGTGTGTGTATTTCCAGCAGACATGACATGAGCAGTCAGACTGCATGCACACACAGACACTCACATACAAACACAGAGAGAGAGAGAGAGAGAGAGAGAGAGAGAGAGAGAGAGAGGAAAAAACATTTCCTCAGATCTATAAAGTTACAGAACATAATGGAAAGACTGCAGTAAGTGAAGTGAGGTCCTTGGGAACAGAGAGGAAAAACTGCTGTGTGTTGCTGTGGTATTGTATCTTGGTGTCCCAGGTGGTATCCAATGTTCCCACAAGGATAAGAATATCTGACTGTTTTGACCTTGTGGTGACATCTGGCTGGGCCCCATGAGGACCACTGTTTTTTTGTTTGTTGTTTGTTTGTTTGTTTTGTGTATTAAGAAAAAAAACTAAAAGAGCTAAGAGAGCCTTTGGTTACTGAGATTAAGGTTAGTGTTAGGTTAAGGTGTAGGCATAGAATTAATTAACTGCATTAATAATTATGTCATTGGAACAACAGACAGTCCTCACAAGGATTGTAAGACAAATGTGTGTGTGTGTGTGTGTGTGTGTGTGTGTGTGTGCATGTTGATGGGTTGCAAGGTTTTATCATTAACCGAATGCTCCAGTGATGATAGGAATGTGACAATTTTGACCTTGTGGGGACATCTGGCTGGTCCTCATAAAGACGAATGATTTTTTTAATACTTATATTTAAAAAACTTAAAGAGCCAAATTTCATTTTAGTTTGGTTAGTTGTGGGAATAGCATTATTTTGTTACATTAACACTCAAGTTAATTGGAAAGCCTTACAAATATAGTAATACACTTTCTCACATCTATAAAGTTATAGAACATGATGGAAAGACTGCAGTAAGTGGGGACCTTGGGAAAAGATAGTAAAAACTGCTGAAATATGGAAAACTGTTGTGTTTGTGTGTGTGTGTGTGTGTGTGCACTGTAATCAAGAATATATAAATAACTGACCTGAACATGTACAGACAAATTGACTGAATTATAATCACGGGCTTTTAGAGACATATCACCTGACCACATTCACACACACACACACACACACACACACACAGTCATATATACAATGTAACTACGTGGTAAATGGTGGCTCAGTGGTGAAGGTGAAAGCTGCCACTGTTGGACCTTGAGCCAAATGAGTAAAATCTAATAAATAAATAAATAAATAAATAAATAAAAACCTACCTTCAGACAGCACTCGTGTGAGTCCTGAAGAACAAGTGCAACACAGAAGAGTACACAGGAGTAGAGCTCTCCTAAACAAACAGATAGAAATATAAGTAATGAGAAAAAAATGATTAACACAACTTTGAGATCAACTTGGAACAGCTGGATTTAGACTAATTTAGAACACTTGTCCAAGGTAGAAGAAAGAACATGTGAACAAAAGTGTGTGTGTGTGTGTGTGTGTGTGTAACAATGTGTAAGCTGTTGAATGTCTAAGCCTATGTTAACACCAGACATTTTTCCTTAACCATGAGCAAATTTTTTTTATATCTTACCATGCAGTAAGCAGCCACAAGATTATTAGGTTTAAAAAGTTCTGGCACCAGATTTTCGAAAGTTTTTTCAAACCTTTAAAAAACTGCTTTTCAGGTGAAGAGCTTTCAGACAGTTACTGGGCATATCTTCTAACTTTTATCACAACACAGTTTCTGCTGTTTGGTAGACCTAACTATCTATCTAGTGTGACCAAATCATTCTTTATATTTCTTAAATTATTTTCCTCATTAAACATATAGGAACAAAGGTTTAAACAGACATTGTATTACTATTCATCATTCTGTTTGCGTGAATTTTTGCTTTTGACATGGAAAGAGGACACACACAGTGTGGTCATCTTTCTAATTGCTAAAGTCATGTGAACTCTGTTGTTAGCCACCTGGGAAATACGGATGACATAATCTTGCTGCAGGGGCTTACAATTTAGCTAGCTAGCACGTAGCGATTAGGTCTACACACAATATAAAGCCAGATAAAACAATCAACATTTCTTTCAAACGTGTTAGTAAATTACTAAGATAAGACATGTTAGCATTGGCTACTACCCAAGCATCCAAGGGTTCCACCTTATTGAGAAACATGAAAATTGTTTCATAATTTGTGAACTCAGAGCTGTTGGAAAGGTTTTACTTCTGCACTGTTAAATACCACAAGACTGAGGTGTTTATGTGAAATCGTTGACTGCACACAAACACTACAATTTATAGATCCCAAGACCCCTATGGTGTTTGTGTCAGTGAGCATGTTTTTTTCTGACAGCTGTTTTATACATCATCTGCTGCCAGTAAGTAAGTGTGTGTGTGTGTGTGTGTGTGTGTGTGTGTGTGTGTGTGTGTGTGAACAAACGCACAAATACACACTCCCAGACTCCCTGAGGAGTGCCATACCTGTAACAGGAAGTAAAACGTCTGACCACAGAACTACTCAGTCTGCTCTTTGACCTCACACATACTAACTAACCACAAACAGACAAGCGAGACACTGTGTGTGTGTGTGTCTGTGTCTGTCTGTGTAAGGAGGTAGACACATGCATGAACTGGAATGTAATGATATGTGACTCACACACTTATTGAATATCTCAGCAGCCTAGCTGCCTGAGATACATATGACAAGTGTGTGTGTGTGTGTGTGTGTGTGTGTGTGTGTGTGTGTGTGTGAGACCAGTAGAGGGCACTGATGCACAAAATCAACTTCATGTACATAAGTAGAGAGATGTGAATCCAGGAAATAAACTGAACAAACAGAACCCCAACAGGAACCAAAAACACGTACCCTCCTCCCACACATGCACACGACAGGCATTATACCACATTATACCACATTATACCACATTATACTACTCGAATCTGTCCAAAGGTGTTGATTAATATTCCATAACAGCAGCTCTGACAGTATTGCTCACCGCAAAGAAATCACAGCTTAATATGCCCATTGTAATATGTTATATGTTATTGTTTCTATAGCATTTCAGTTTTTCACTGGGACTTATATGATCATATAGGCTAATCTATACCTAATAATGAACAGATCTTTAAACATTGTTGATATTCAACAAGGAAAAAACATAGAGAAGCTTTCTGTAAGAAGGCCTTTCTTTAACATTGATGGCAGGAGGCTCCAGTGTCAGCGCTTTTAACAGTCAGATGCAAAGCTGTAATGTTAGGTTTTCTGAAAGGACAGCGGAGTTGGTGCTAATATGTAATCATTGGGATATCGCTGTGGTATAAATCAAATAAAACACTTCAGGAAGTACTGTTATAGGAAATTAAACAACTCCGGGGTGATACCCACCCTTGGCTGATTATTCACAATTTCTGTCGATAATTTTCTTTTAAAAGCATGCCTCATTGTGTTTTATCCTTCTACCTGTACCTATACAAATACATTAACTGCATGCCAATAGGCAGTGAGAGCTATGATGGCTAACAGTTCTAGTTTTCTAAACTACTTTAGCTTCGAAACTTTTCTGAAAATGAAACCCTCAGCTGTATGGTTCTGCATTAAACAAACAGAGAAGAACCCTCTGGGGTGTAAGATGGAATTTTGGACTGTTAGACTCACCCTTCAGACCACATATTTAACTCTCAGAATAAAGTGTGTTCAGATAATAAGCCCCTGTGATCAGCACA
>CM040468.1:17180678-17227400 GCA_022758105.1 Pangasianodon gigas | reverse complement strand
TCTAGTTTTCTAAACTACTTTAGCTTCGAAACTTTTCTGAAAATGAAACCCTCAGCTGTATGGTTCTGCATTAAACAAACAGAGAAGAACCCTCTGGGGTGTAAGATGGAATTTTGGACTGTTAGACTCACCCTTCAGACCACATATTTAACTCTCAGAATAAAGTGTGTTCAGATAATAAGCCCCTGTGATCAGCACAGTTCAATCGCCCCCTAGTGGACAACATCGACCATAGCAGGCCACAAACCTGCACAAACAAATCATCAGTCATCCATTTCATTCATTCATTCATTTGTTCGTTTATGCAGCTTATTTCAGTTAGCTCACATTTACTGACACCTGATGAAGAAACAACCCTGAAAAAAAACAGAAACCATCATAGAAAGTCTAATGGTTTCCACTACAATTATAATTACTAACCATCAGCTTTCCATTAAAACCATTACCATTATTGGTCATTAATGGTATCCACTAGACATAACATGCCATGGCAACAAATTACCAGTAGAGACCCACAGGGACCATTACAGTTTCCATTAAAACCAATACAATTCCCATTATAACCATTAAAACCATTACAAATTCTATGAGGGCTTCTATTGTTTTTGTTTGTTTGTTTGTTTGTATTTTTGGTTTGTTTGGGGGTTTTTTTTTTTTCAGCAGGGAACGTTCGCCTGGGTGGTTTTACAAAATTCATACTCAAATAACAGCCCGTGTTCAATTCCCAGATTTCTTCCTAAGTGAAATCCACAGGGCCTTAAATAACAGACCCAAGATCCCTCCTCCTCCTCCTAGAGGCTATGCAGTAGGATAAATAGGTTATCAAAGAATATATAAGCCTATCTGCATATAGCCTGTGTAGTGCACTACATGACAAATAGAGTGTCATTTGGCACTAAACAGGCGGATCATTACGCCGCGTTCGCCCGCTTTCCGGCAGGCCACAGCGCGAGCGCGTGAAAGGCGGAAGCTGTGTTTATTTAGCAGCACACACACACACACACGCACACACACACAGTCCTTCCAACAATGAACAAGACCCTCTTGAATAAGTGGAATCTAATGAATAAACCAGAGTCACCAACCTCATCAACAAACAAACAAACAAACAAACAAACTAATAAAACTTCAACAGGAAGAAAAGTCTTCCCTAGGCCTATTTATAGTCCATCGTAATGACTTTATCAGACTTTATTTAAAAAAAAATAAATTAAATAAAAAATTTAAAGAACAAAAAAAAAAAAAACAGCTACATCTGGGCTCGGTCCTAAATGGCATCCTAACAGCCTAGGTGTTAGTGCAAGGTGCGATACAATGGACTTGAAACTTCTTACACTCATATTTATCACACACACACACACACGTCTCTATCTCTCGGCTATCCATGTACACTTTCTTTTTTACATGAACTCTTTCAGGCTGTTCCGCTGTCCCTCAGGGGGAACCTTTAAGGTGTATGTAGAACCCTACAACTGATATGAAAGGAGCTCCAGGGCAACACGTTTAACGTAAGAACCACAATTATACAAAAACACTTGAGGAACTCATGTGTAGGTTAGAACTGCGCTACCTTTGCACCCTTTTTAGTGCACTACATCCGATTGGGATCGAGCCTCGACTTGTTAGTCCGAGAGCCATTTCAGCTTCGGATCGTCGCCAACCTACACACAGGTAACTGCACTGCTCGAGTCCATAACACAACATCCCATTCATACGGCACACACACACACACACACACACACACACACACACACACACACACAATTTAAACTACCGGAGAGTGACACAAGGCAGCTCTCAGGGCACTGCGCGCGCACACACACACACACACACACACACACACACAATTTAAACTACCGGAGAGTGACACAAGGCAGCTCTCAGGGCACTGCGCGCGCACACACACACACACACACACACACACACACAATTTAAACTACCGGAGAGTGACACAAGGCAGCTCTCAGGGCACTGCGCGCACACACACACACACACACACAATTTAAACTACCGGAAAGTGACACAAGGCAGCTCTCAGTGCACCGCGCGCGCTTACTTTGATACTCCGTTTATTTAAAGTCCACTTACTTTGCGTGGAGGTGAGAGGTACCGCGGTCTCTCCTTCGGGTCGCTAAATTCATTTGTATTCATTTGTCCTGCCAGTTCAGAGTCCTGATCCGTTAATGTGCCGTCACCAGCCGGTACCCACTTGCGTTAAAAGGAAGAATCCTGGGGTCGCGCTCTAACCCCGCCAGAGAGCCAGCAAAAAGTAATCCGTTTGTGCAGCGCGGCTCCGCGAGCGCTTCTTCTCTCTCCTGTCGTCCCGCCGGCGCTCTGGACCAGGCATTTATGCGGGCAAGACGCACGCGCTCGCTTTCCAGATGGGCTTTTGGGGGCACGAGCGGACCGGCGTCGTCCCTCTTCTTTTTACACCCCCACCCCGCCCCCCTCACACACACACACACACACACACACACACACACACACACACACACACACCTCCATTAAAAAAAAAAAAAAGGCTAACCGTGCGGAGACGCGCTCGCGGGATGGTGTCGGGTTTCGCTCCACTACACGCCTCCTCTTTATAAAGTTTTCTCTCACTTATTATTATTATTATTATTATCGTTTTGCATTAACCCCGTGCACGCTTCAGTTTGAAAAATAAAAATAATAATAAACTCTTGTACTAATAAAGTCTAGAAACCTTGCTGCAAAAACCTATAATTTCGTTAAGTCTGCAAAATCGTATAGTGGAATCTTCCATTTTTTTTTTAGAGTGAGCATTCATGGAAATAAAAAAGCAGAGCAATGCATTTTAGAGGTTAAGTGCTGCACTGGGAAGCACGCGCTCATTGTGCCTGATGACGAATGAACCTGAGCTCAGGAGAATAAGGTCCGAATTCTAAGGTACAATAGTGTACAATCACTTTCCCCAAGCCCAGCTCTAGCCTACATCTGAGTGACATTTTTATACGACTCGAGCCTGAATCGTTAACCTTAGGACGTGGTATGGTAAAATACCATTTCATTCATTGAAGGAAAAAGGTTATGTATCACCTATATCATCCATGTGAAAAAGTAATTGCCAGCATTCTTTCTCCTCGGTGCTGAGATTGACTTGAGCCACTTCCATTGGTTCAACTTCGGACATGATGATGAATGGTTAGGGGCCGACCGTTCTTCATCTCTTCCATGACTGCAGCCATCTGCTGGAGCTGTTGATCATGGTTTCCAACAGTTAACCTGGAGCCATGATGGCAGAGCGTAGATCATGAACCTCTGCTGGATCCGCGGTTTGAACCAAAGCTTTCTGTAACAAAAGGCTCATAGGCAGGTTATACGAATCCACTTGCAAGAGGTTTATTATTCAACAGGACTAGAAGTAATCAATCCTGGGTGCGCCTAGTCTAATCGAACCTAATTATTAATTAAATTTGGTTAATTGATAATTGACTGAGTAAGGAAGGAGGCAATTATTTTTTCACAGATGGATTTGGATTTTTTTCCTTCAATAAATGAAATGATCATTTAAAAACTGTATTTTGTGTTTATTCAGTTTATTTTTATCACATTACATTTTGTTTGAAGATCTTAAACAGTCAAGTGTGAAAAATAGGCAAAAACAGAAGAAATCAGGACAGGGGCAAATACTTTTTTACGGCACTGTATAGTTCTGAAAACTAGATTTTGATGATTCCGAAAGATGTTTCTGCTTTGCACGTATATCAACCAGAAAAGTTAAAGTTTTTCACACAAGTGAAAAAAGAAAAAAATAATAAAAATTTCATTGCAACTCCACTGAAAGACACCCCACCTACCTATACATTTATGCTAAATTAACTCGGAAGTTGGAAGTCAGAACTCGGAATTTCTTACTTGAGCGAAAAAAAGTGGGAAAAAACATGGACGCTGTGTTCGTTTTTTTGTTAGCAACAATATAACCGACTAACTGTGATGAGTGATGTTCACCTCATCAAAACAGTGAACTGTATAGTCAATATAATAGATTTGACAAGCGAATCTGTATGGCGATTGACCTAAAGCTGTGAGCAGCCATGTTAATTTGATGTCACACATTTTGACAGCGGGTATCTGATTACAAGCTGAATTAATTAGGCAAATGTCCATTTCAATGTGGCATGTAACAATCCAAAAACATCATCAAATCTTGAGAAAAGGAATATGACAAAAGAGTCTTTTTGTCCTGGTCCTCAAACCATTCCTGAACAATTTTTGCAGTGTGGCAGGGCACATTATCCTGCTGAAAGAGGCCACTGCCATTAGGGAATACCGTTGCCATGAAGGGGTGTACGTGGTCTAAAGTAACATCCACATGAATGCAAGGACACAAGATTTCCCAGCAGAACATTGCCCAGCGCATCACACAGCCTCCACTGGCTTGCTTTTTTTTTTTCCATAGTGCATCCTGGCGCCATCTCTTCCCCAAGTAAGTGACGCACACACACCTGGCCATCCACATGATGTAAAAGAAAATGTGATCCATCAGACCAGGCTACCTTCTTCCATTGCTCCATGGTCCAGTTCTGATTCTCACATGCCCATTGTAGGCACTTTCGGTGGTGGACAGGGGTCAGCATGGACACTCTGACCAGTCTGTGGCTACGCAGCAAGCTGTGATGCACTGTGTGTTCTGACACCTTTCTATCATAGCTAGCATTAACTTTTTCAGCAATTTGTACTACAGTTCAGTGCTACTGTGCTATAGCTCTTCTGTGGGATTGGACCAGACGGGCTAGCCTTCGCTATTCACGTGCATCAGTGAGCCTTGGGCGTCCATGACCCTGTCGCCGGTTCACCAGTTGTCCTTCCTTGGACCACTTTTGGTAGGTACTAACCACTGCACACCAGGAACACCCCACAAGACCTGCCGTTTCGGAGATGCTCTGACCCAGTCGTCTAGCCATCACAATTTGGCCCTTGTCAAAGTCGCTCAGATCCTTACGCTTGCCCATTTTTCCTGCTTCCAACACATCAACTTTGAGACCTGACTGTTCACTTGCTGCTTAATATATCCCACCCCTTGACAGGTGCCATTTTAACGAGATAATCAATGTTATTCACTTCACCTGTCAGTGGTTTTAATGTTATGGCTGATCGGTGTAGCTTGCAAGGCATTAGATCTTCAGGCAGACTGACCGCATTTACCGCTGCATTTGTTAAACTGGATACTTACCCAAGCTTTGCAGGCAGAAAGCCAAGGCACAGTTAGCAAGTAGCCTAAATAAATACATTTTCACTTTGTTTGGTGGAACTAAACATCATGTTTAGTTAGTGGAACTACACCCCACTCAAGATTTTTTTCACTATAGACTGCATAGTCTTTGCAGGATCACTTCAGAATGGACCACACAGTGTACAACATACATATTGAACCCTCTGGGTTGATAGGTAGACTTCTCTACTACAAAGTATGTCAAAATATCGGCTTAAAAAAGCCAGCTTCACCATACCATTCATGTGGTGGAGTAGTATATTTGACATACTGTTTAATAGGATGTAGCGTCTAAACCTGATCAGCGCATAATCAGCAATTATGGACTTAAACTTGATAGTTACAACTAGAATTTATACTCATGATAACTATTATTTAAACACTAACTTCATAAATAAACAGCAGTGATATTCACATAATGAGAAGGGTAAAGGCGATTTCTTGGTAATTGACTCCAATGAGACAGACTACATTAACTACATCTTAAATTTAGCACATTACCATTCATTTGTAGTCAAAATGGTATTACTGGTGCTGCTAACAGCTAGCTAAAAAATTCAGCTGGATGTGTTTGCTCATAAGCAAAAATGTTTTTGAATATAAATGACTAATTGGCAATGCAAGACTGTCTACTACCTAATTGACAGAGTCATACAGTTAATTGCTTATGTTTTAAATGTGGCGTGTGCAGTGTTTTCTAGAAAGTGCTCCCCTGTGTGAACATAGAACTGCATTTAGGCAAAAAAAAAAAAAAAATGGCCGGAAATTTGCTGCCCACTAGAGCAAATATTCCCACAGAAAAGAATTGGGGGCTTTATTTCTCTCAACTGCAAATATTCACAGTACAAGAAAAGGGTCTTTTAGAAGCTCTTGGTAGACTACAGATGCCTGTCATTAAGTGTACTTTTAGCCACTTTAGCACGGTGTGATTTTCCACGGAAGGTTAAGCAGTATGAATTTAGTGCTGAATTCAGATCTGAATACACCCACTTCCAGTCCACCAAAAACCACGCCCTCTTTATTCACCCACACCTGTTTTAACAGACTTTTTAAAACTGTGACTTTGCATCATATAGAAGTAAAGCGCGCACACACACACACACACACACACAGCTGTGTCCAGCACCTAAATATTAATTGGGGACAATAATAAAAAACACAAATAACATACAAAATATACTGAATTTACTCATTAAGATCTTCATTTGAAGATTGCTATGAAATAAAGTCTTTTTTAAAGGCAATGTCTGCAACGAATAAATACGTAAGATGTAATCAGTGTAAGTGAAAAAATTGAAAAGTGATTTTTAAAAGACGTCTGGCTTCCCTCAGAGCTTATTGTAAAAAGCTAGGTATCTAGGTATCTAAAAGAGACAGGCCTAAGAGCACAGATTGGCTCATATAACAAAATACACTGACCGAATGAGAAAATACATAAAGAACACTAATTCAATAATAACAATACACAGAGGAGGAGGCAACAAGACAGACAAAGTATAATCCTAAAGACCTAGTTATAGGTATAAAAAAGACTTGTGCCTGGCCTGGTTTACCAGGACCCTCCCCAGGAGCCAGGCTTGTGGGTGGTGTATGCAGGTGAGCATCTGGTGACCAGGCCACCCTCGTAACCCACTCAGGCTCTGCCCAAAATGACAATATGGAGGCATCTTTTGGGCTCACCAACTGCAAGATGAATAGTGGGGGTCAGGATGCGCTGGTGGACACCAGTGGTGAGGGAAACCATCAAGTCGAAAAAAGAGGTCTTCCAAGTAATTCTCACAGAGATCTCTTCTGATTCAATTGATACTTATAGTTGAGACAGAAGAGCTGTGGCAGAAGGAGTTGCAGAAACAAAAGCTCAGGCATGGAAGGATATGAGAGGCCATGGAACAAGCTTTTTGGGTGGCCTCAAAGATGTTCTGACAAACAGTTCTGGCAAACCATGTGTGGGGTTTCATGGAGATCTGGGGCCATGTCTTTGGATGGCAACCAGAGGGTGTGTTCATATTATATGCGAATCACACTCATCAGACTCCTGGGAAAAGTATGCCAGGGTTTTGGAGAGGAGACTCCAACCAACTCCAACCAACTAAGATTCAGGAGGACAGTCACATTGATGCACACAATAAAGTTTTTATTCTCATAACACTTCTATAATACTGAAGAGATGATTATAACTGCTGCAGATAATTACATTCTCTGGGTCTCCAATACTTGGTTTGTATACTACCATACTAAATATTATGTCAGTACACCAATGGTGTCATTACTACTTAGACATACTACTTAAAGCTTAATATGCTCTTAGGGACACAGAATCTAATAGATTTCCCACTCACAAACCTCAGATTAAATGTTATTTTGAAATTTTGTTCCACAACTTACTTGTAATAGCATTTTTCTGCCAGAGAGGAGCTTCAAAAACCCCAAGTCCCCCAAAGTTACATCTTGTCACTTTAACAATAACAAAGTTAATAAGTCTGTCCCAATGATTTTCTGTTTAAATGTTAAATGTTAAATTATTAGAGAGACAGAGCAATACAGTAGAACCCCCGAAGGATAGGTTCCAAGACGCCCAGCGGATGCCCGAAACCGCGGATAGTATTGAATACTATATATATATATACACACATATATATATATATATATATATATATATATATATATATATATAAAACGGCTGGGTAATGTATACAACATGGATACGCTGGACAAAGGGAGGATGATTAACATCCCTGGCGGGACCACACAACATTTGATCACGTTACTCAGAACGGCACGCAATTTAAATTATGAATGCTTACTGTATTTCTGGAATTTTCTATTTAATTTTTTCGGACCACAGTCAACTGAGTAACTGATACGGGGGTTTTACTGTACAATGATACAGGCTGTAAATGCCAGCATTCAGTTTTGACAGATTAGCAATGAACTGCATTGATCAGTACAAAAGTAGGAATCAATTCATCAACATCATCATCATCATAAAAAAAACATCAAAAGATTTAAATTCATGTGTAGTGTTTTCATGTGTTCAGTATAGCACTTTTTGAGGGGACTGCATTTGCTGTTTGTTCTGCCAGAGCTTAGTGCCATATCAAATGGCCAATGCCACAAGGCTTTTTGACATACTGAGTCTAGTGAACTAGAGCACCTATGGATCAGACACAATCATACTTCCTAATTAATGGCCTAATAAATGCACTTTAGTACTTCTAATGGTAAACATTTTTTACTTCTATGGTGGGCCAAATGTAAAAAGTTTAATACCCTAGTACTAAATTAATACACTTTTCTATCTGATTTTTTTAAACATGTTAATGTTAAATATTAACTTAAATGTTAAGTGTAAAGGTTAAATGTAAATTTTAAATATAAACTAAATGTTAAATGTAAATATACACTATATGGCCAAAAGTATGTGGACACCTGACCATCACAGCCATATGTGGGCCTTCCCCAAATTTTTGCCACAAAGTTGGAAGCAGAGAATTGTCTAGAATAGCTTTGTATGCTACAGCATTTATATTTCCCTTCACTGGAAAGTGAGGTCCATAAAGACATGGTTTGTCAAGGTTGGTGTGGAAGAACTCAAGTGGTATGCACAGATATGAATGCCGTCCTCAACCCCACTGAACACCTTTGTAATGAATTGGAATGACAACTATGTGTCAGGCCTCGTCACCCAACAGCAGTGCCTGATCTCACTAATGCTCTATCCTCACTAATGGCTGAATGGGCGAATCCCCACAGCCATGTTCCAAAATCTAGTGGAAAACCTTCCCAGAAGAGTGGAGGTTATTATAACAGCAAAGGGCATGAACTAAATCTGGAATGGGATATTAAAACAACACATATGGATATGATTGTTCAGGTGTCCATATACCTTTGGCCAAAGAGTGTAGATGTTAAATATAAAAGGTAAAATTCATTGTCAGGGTTATGGCTATGCTGCATTTGGCACCACAACATGATCAGTACAACCTCTAAATCCTTAAATTAGGTTCTGCTATGAAGTTATAGACATAGAGCAGTAGTTAGGCAGCACATCTAGCACTAGTTAAGCTGGCTACATACTTTATTAGCTAGTGTTAGGGTGTTTTCACACACAGTCCTCTTTAAAAGAACCGAACTCAGACCCCTTGAAATGTACCAAGAGTTTAACCATGTGAAAAAGGAACCAGTTCTCTTTATGTTCACACTATCTCTGTCCCTGAAAGAGTACTCAGATCCTTTTTTGGTCCACTTAATGGGTAATAATTTGGTCCATTAATGGAGTCTCAGACCTCTTTGTGTTCATACTGTTCCTTTCTTCCTCTTGCAATTCTGTACATTGTGGGTACAGCAATATTGTGCAAGATGGTTGACCCTAAACATGTACTAATTTTCCTGTACAACATGTTTTTAAAATTACAAAAAAGAAATAGAGAACACAATTTTTTTTAAAAATGCAAGAAATCACAGCACCACACAACAAACGAATGTAGAAGATAAGGACAAGAAAAATACAGCGAAAAAAACTCCCGCTGAAGCAGCGTTGCTGAAGCAGCATCTCTGGGGCTTCTCTTATGTTTCTGATCATTTTTTTTGTTTTGTGTCCATATCTTTTTCTTTATGGCTACTGCGGTTAAGCAGCTGCTCTTCCTGAAACCATGGTTAATCTAGCTACTTGTAAATTTTAGGGGCGCAGCTTTTACACACTTATCGGTAAGAGCACCGAAAGTGGAAAGCGAGAATCTGCGAGCTCCTACACAACCAAAGCAGCATAACTTTCTACAGAATGATAATTTTAAATAAATAAGTAACAAAACCAACACACAACAATTAACCCTAACCCTCTTCCAGCAAAAGCAGCCATGTTGATTAGCTCGATTTGTACAGAGGCCTGTATGAGAATGTCTCTGTATCAGATCTCATTTGAGAAAGGTTTGTGTTCACAATGCATGTTTTTAGCAAACCTTACCGTAAGCTGAAAGGGAACCGTACTGACCACCTCCCAAGATGGTCTCAGTTTGGTTCGCTTTAAAAGGGTCTGAGATCATTTGGAGTGTTCACACATGGGCCAAAAAATCCAGCGAACCGTGCTCAGACCCCTGAAAAGGACCAAGTGTGAAAACACCCTTACATGCATTGTGTACCTACTTCTCTCCACAACCCATAGGCGGAAGAGATACGCTTTATTTTTATTTGTTTTACTGCCTGATTCTGGCATGTTTTCCCAGCACTGTCCCTTCCCACTGACACAGAGGCCAGGTAATTAGTATAAGAACAATACATTTAGCTTCAACATTTAACATTTAAATTTATATTTACGTTTTATATTGATATTTAATATTAACCTTTAGATTTAAATTTAACATCTACATTTAATATTTACATTTCAAATTTAGTTTTATGTTTAACATTTTAGCAACATTTACATTATTTATATTGTGTGATTTTTTTTGTCATTATGTATAGCAAAACTTTGCACTGTAACTTAAAATTGTTATTGTACATGGATCACTATCTAGATGTATCAGAATGGCCTCAAATATTCAAAAAAGTGTGTGTGTGTGTGTGTGTGTGTGTGTTTGTGTGTCAGGCACAACAGCCTAAATTTCCTTGAAACACATGGGGCGAATACACTTAATATGCACACACCCATACCACATTCGTTTGGTTTTTGGGGCACACATTTTAATGTACGCTTTCAATCATTTATCCTTATTTTACTTCCTCCCCCTGTGTTTCAATCAGGGGGTTATTTGGCGTTGTACTAAATTATAGCTTGTTTTATGTATATGTGTGTGCGTGTGTCTGTACTCGCTTCTCGTTCAGCACCCAGACTGCTTTGATTATGCTCTTGCTAACCCCAATGCTCTAATTACACTCCAAACCAAACGATCCCCATGCTCTCCAAATAACCTAGCCAGACCAGATCAAACACACGCACACCATCATTAAGCAGGCCACGCCTGCTAAGACCGCCAATACTACTCCCTCAGCCAATCACAGCAAACTCTTATTGCCAGGAACAAACTACCTCCCATGATCTTCTAGCAATAATTTCATCATTTACCAAAAATCAATGCTATTTTTTTCTCTGCTGATTATTGACTTTTTATTATATCTGTATTTTAACTAGAAATGACGATCTGAAAATCCTGTTTATACATATTCAATTACTTTAAGCTATATATTTGGCTCACATGGTAACATGTATGTTTCTGACAATATTAATTGTTGTTGGGTCTTAAAGACTAAATCTTTTTACTGATTCAGCTACTCCTAGTAAGCTTATCCTGTTAATGTGTAAATGATAAAGGCTTTGAATTTGATGTAAACACTGCAGTAAATTCAAGTCTTTACAAAATTTTATAAAAGACCTCCCAACCATAGCTGAAATGAAGCTAGAATATTTTGGCATATCAAAATATCTCAAGTTTAAAAACTTCCTGTAAAAAAAAAATCAATCAGTAAAAGCATTTAAAGTAGATATAATTTGGTCAAGCTCTGATATAATTGACAACATTGTAGCACTGTTCAGCTATAACCGATAACACTCCGATAACAGATAACACTGATTATTCGCCTATATCTAATAATACAAACATATTGATCAGCTATGTTGTAATAATATGTAACTGAAACGGATAGACTGGAGACAAATGCTTTCACTACTGATGATAACCTAGACAAAGTTAGTAAATATATACATTTACACTTTATTTTAAAAGCTTTATATTTTATTAGTATCTAGCCTTAGATGCTCCAATCACAGCCCACAGAGCTGTGATTTTTTGATATCTCAAGTTTAAGAATCTTGAAGGTTGCAATCTGGTTGGCTATCTGCATGCCAGTGTGTGCACTGCTTTAGACTGGTGTCAAATTTGTGAACACCATGACACAATGAACTTGGAACAAGATATGGTCACTGGATTGAAAAAAGTGGAAGACACTTTGTGGCAAGTAAAAGAGATACCCTTTCACACACACTGCCAACTGTAGGGATGTAATTCTAGGGATGAAAATAAATACATTTTAAGGAATTAAATGATATCTTAGAAAATATCTTGGATACAAATGCAGATACAGATAAAAGGTACACCTGCATTTAAAGCTTCCTTAGTATCTGCCTGGTCAGGGTCATCGTGGTTATTTTTTCAGCTGCTAGCTTGTTTATATTTTGGGAAACAGAACCAACTAAATTTTTGGTAAATTTTGAAATATCGTGGACAGGTTAAAAATATAAATAGCATTTTGTAGACACCCTTATCCAGAGTGACTTACAAAGGTTCTATGCAGTCACCATCATAAACATATCATCATGCTAGTACAAATAAGTCAGTGTCTAAGAATACTATCAAGCTAAAACTCTGTTTAGAGAGGAGTGTTTAAAAGCTGATGTGGGCAGCTACAGGAAGCTAGTGGAGGGAACACAGCAAAGAAGCGGTAGGAGAATTTGGGGTGATTGAAATCAAGTCATAGAGTTGCATTCTGGATCAGCTGCTAGGGTCAGTTGGCACACGGGGCCTGTCAAGAGCAAGTTGCAGTAGTCTAATCTCAAGAGGAAAAGGGACTGAACAAACACCTGAATGGTCTCCATGGAGAGAATCTGACTGTAAAGGAGAAGGTTAGCAATATGAGTCACGAATGATGGTTGTCCAGAACTACCCTGAGGTTTTGTGCATTGTGTGATCCAAGAGAGAGATCACAAGACAAGGATCTGCAGCTCCAGGGATATACAGCAACTCAGTCTTACAGGGATTTAGTTTCAAGTGATGAGCTGCTATCCATGACAAGATGTCTGCCTGAAATGCTGAGATGTGTGCAGAAACATGAGTGTCTGAGGGAGAAAAGGAAAGGAGTTGAGTGTCATCAGCATAGTATTAGTATAAAAAAAACCATGAGAGGATATTCTCTCACTGAGACCAAGTACTGTTCCTTGTGGGACACCAGTGTTGAGTCTGCATGGAGCAGATGTGGATCTGTGGATCTGACATGACAGTCCCTCCAAATAAGAAGCAAACCACTGCCATGCTGTCCCACTAATTTCAAGACTCATGAAGATGGACAAGACAGTCTTATGATTGGCTGCTGAAAGGTCAAGGAGGATGAGGACATGATGCATGAAGCGTCTTAGTAACAGCCATAAGGGTAAATTCTGTGGAGTATGCTACTCTGAAGCCAGACTGGTTAGGATCTTGGATGCCATTCTCTGTAAGATAGAGAGACAACCAATTGTATACAGTATGCTCAAGACTTTTACAAAGAAAGGAGAGAAGTGATACCAGTCGGTAGATGCTGATCTGTAGGTATCTATTATGGGTTGCCTCACACACAGTGTTCCTGGTATAAGCCCCAGTTCCAGTGTGACTCCAACCAGGATAAGGTGGTTACTGAAGATGAATAAATAAATGAATGTTGCATGCATGTGTTCTGTCTGCAAAAAAAAGAAAAAGAAAAAGAAGGAATAAACATGGAGAGAGTACAGATACAGATAGACAGAGAGAGAGAGAGCAGGAGAAAGAGTGACATTTGGGATGTGTGAATGGCTCCACCCTGCATGATGATTGGTTTTTTAGAGAGAAACTGATTTAAAAATGTGCACGTGCGCACACACACACACGCACACACACACGCACACACACTACTACTACTACTACTACTACGCGATCACACCCCAAACAATAAACACATATAAACATATAGATATCCTCAAACAAAAATCAGTAAAAGCAGACACAACCATATATAGATGAACATAGAAACCCACAACACAACACAAACAGGCCACAGGCATTTCCATGTGTGGAGGTTTAAACCCTAGTGTGGTTACGTCTAAAGCCATAATCACTAACATTCTCTCTCATAACAACACAAGAATAACCTACAGACACACACACACACACACACACACACACACACACACACACACACACACTTTCATAGTCACACAGTTTAGCATGTTTAAACTCTTTAAATGACAGTCAGTTCCCCTCATTTGAATCCAGGCAGGAACAGTAGCACTGAGCTGATGCTACATGACTCATCTTGATTGATACTTCTTAATAAATAATTGACTTGGTACTCACATTCCTGGTAAGTCTACAAACTGCAGGATAACATGTTACTGTGAAGGCAAGTATCAAGGACTTCATGGTCACAACCATCCTACGTATGTGTATATTTACTGCTTCATTCTTGTTTGGGTGTCTTTTTGCTTCAAACTGTTGATCTTCATAGGACCCTCTTTTATAAAGAATTCCTGAGTAGCACAGAACACTGCCAGGAGCAAAAAGGACCATTCTATTTCCTTACATTCTGGGCCATAAGGACAGTTTCCTTACAGAACTAGTAGATCCCCTCATTACCATGAATGTGATCTCACGTGTGGAGCCTCTAAAAGACCCCCACTACATCACATTCATTCTTTCCATAGAGTTAAATTATAGAGAGAACACAGGTCACGTGATTGTGTTCTTTCATGGAGAGCCTGCACAACCAATACACACCACATTATAACCCTTAAAAAGAGCTCTTCAGTAGCTTTCAAATGACACAAGCCCTTATCTAGAGTGCTCAAAAAAGAGGCCATGGAAATCAGGCAATTAAGCTGACTTTGGAGCTCTTCTGCTACGTGCACTGCTACGTGTCTTATCGTGTTTCAATCAATCGTGTTCAACATCCGCAGGTCATAGTGTTTATTAGTAAAATAAACAAATAAAATCAATCAAATTTTTTGGAGATCCAGACCATAGGAGTCCGGCTGCCATGGCCAACCTCAGTGCACTCTCCTGGGCTTGCCCTCTCACATCACCCTCGCTGTAAACAAATATTGTGGGCCTGTGCTCAGCAGCAGCTACTAGTGCTAGTTTGAAGCTGTTACAACATATATAGTCACACGCCAGAAATATAAAAACAATACAATTTTTACATAGTCTATATTCCTATATTTGTAGACTGTCTATATTTCAAGCTTATGTTCCTTTCCATTCCATTTTCCTTTCCATTCTCATCTTGCAGAGGAGTGGAAGAAGCAGATTGGAAATGCTAAGAAGTCCTCAAAAAAGTTGCATAAAATTGTACTTTCAAGGAAAATGCTTTTAAGTATGCCTTTGATGATTGTAAATGTACAATTGGTTTATCACTATTTGCCACTAACTCAGAGAGCAGAGATGTGCCTTATTGTTTGTGTTGGCATGTGGATCTGCAAAGAGTAATTCATATCATAAGTTAAGTTTATAAATTCTAACTTGTGAATTGTTAAATTGTTTTTTAATCTTTTCCAGTTTCTTAATCTCCTGTATTTCAGGGCACAGACAGATTTAGACAAGGGATATAACCAATGCTAAAATTGCTTGGGACTGCAGCCTCTTTGACATGTACTTGCACAGTTTTCCCCTAACTGCATCATAATGAAGTCAAAAGACAAATCCCAATAGCCACATTACAAATTCTAGTGGAAAGCCTTCGCGAAAGAGTGGATGCTGTTATAGCAGCAAAGGAGGGGACCAAGTCCATATTAATGCCGATGGTGTTGGAATTGGATGTTCAAGGACAGATAATGGTATGATGGTCAAGTGTCCATCACATCATATAGTGTAGTTTCAGTGACTGCATATCATTCTCTCATTGTCCACCTTGGAAGAAAGTGCTGATAGCATGCCAGCAGAGCATTCTGAAGGTCATACTATATCCCCAGAACATGGCATAGCAGCTGTTAATGCACTGCAAGCCAGTATATACGCCACTTTGGCAACACTTGGCAAGGAGTTCTTATATGCATTCAAGAGTACAAGGAATCTAACACCTAGTATAAGAGAACACATAATGGCTGTAATGGCAGATGCAAAAACCATGGGGCTGAAATCGATGCAACAAGTAGAGAGACCCATGGCTTGCTAGAGGGATGACTAGACAAAGCATTTTGGGCCAATCTGCACTGTGGACAACCAGAATATTAAACAGCTGCCCTGGCAGTCTGAAAGGTAAAGAAGGTTTTTGCATTGCCAGGTTTTTCTTTTTTACTTTTTTCAGGTTAGTTATGGACAAACAATCTGGACGATTGTAAAACTAATAACTTTACAAATTGTGGGTTACTTATGTAACCATTCTGTGACTATGTCATCTGGGAAACTCGGGTTGATAAGAATGGCCAGAGGACGAGTGTAGCATACAATGCCTTGTATATGTCTTCACCCCTTTAAACTGTTCCACATTTTGTAGTTTTACAACCTGGAATTGAAATGGACTTTTGTGATTTTTACAAGTTGATTAACACAATATGTCTAACATTTGATGGGGCAAAATATACCTTTTAATTTTTTTATTATTTTTGACCACTCTTCTTGGCAAAATTGCTCAAGCTCTGTTAGACTGGATGGAGACCATTGCCACAGATTCTCAACCGTATTAAGGTGTGGGCTTTGTCTGGCCCATTCTAACACATTTATGTTCTTGATTTTGAACCACTCCAGTGTAGCTTTGGCAGGATGCTTAGGATCATTGTCATGTAGAAGGAGAACCTCCACCCCAGTCCCAAGTTTCTTGCAGACTGGGACAGATTTACTACTAGGTTTGCCCTGTATTTTGGCTCTATCCATATTTCCCTCAACCCATTTCCCAGTCTCAGCTGATGAATAGCATCTACACAGCATCATGCTACCCCAGTTCTCAGGGTGAATTGCAGTGTTGGATTTCCTCCAAGCACTTTGTGATCAGGCCAAAAAGTTTAATTTTGGTCTCATCAGACCAGACAACCTTTTTCTAAATGTGTGCTGAGTCTCCAAGAGGCCTTTTGGCAAACTCCGAAAAGAATTTCATATAGCTCACCATTTTTACATAAAGCCCAGGCATGGAGTGTCCAGGCTATGGTTGGTCTATGAACAGCTTCTCCTTCAGAGTTATCCATGGCCTCTTACTAATGCCCTCCTTACACAGCCACTGACTTTTGTTGGATGGTTGAGTTGCCATCTTTTATCTTGGACTTTTTTTTTTTTGTTTGTTTTTTTTGGTCTTCACGATGGCCTTTGTTTAACTATGTTTGCTAACAAACTCTGGTGCTTTTCAGGAACAGATGTACTTATATTGAGATCATGTGACACTGATTGCACACAGTTGGACTCCATTCAACTAATTATATGACTGCTGATGGCAGGTGGTTGTGCCAGAACTAATTTAGGGGTTTCACAATAATGGAATACTTGTGCAATCATATCTTTTGCATTCTTTTTTGTTAATAATTTTGCAAACTGTATTAAATTTATATTATGTGGATACATGAATTAAAATCCCAATTACAGTATGCAGAGGCAGCTCGTATATATAGGCTAGAGGGGTAAGCTCCCTTTTCTTTCAAAGCTAAAGAAAAATCAATATAAGGTTTCATTTTTGGTATCCGCATCATCTTATTTGTGGTTAAGAAAAGTTTTAAAGTGGATTCTTTTTGATTTTTTGAAACCAAGTGCAACAGCACCACCAGCAATCACAAGGAAAACACACAGAATGGTATGAAGAGAGGCTGTGGGCTATTGTCCAAGCCAACTGAAAGGATCTTTCATCTTTATAACTTAAAGAAGTATTGCTACCTATGTACAGTGGGTATAAAAAGTCTACACACCCCTGTTAAAATTTCAGGATTTTGTGGTGTAAAAAATTAACCCAAGATAAATCAAGTTAGAAATTTTTACACCATTAATATGATATAGCACCCAACACAGTTCAGTTGTAAAACAAATTGTTTTAGGAAAAACAGAAAAAGAAAAAACTTACAATAACTTGTACGTTAACTAATACTATGTTAAAGCACTGGGGTGTAATGATCATGACACGGTGCATTGCAATGCAAAAATGTGACGATGTGCATCGTGGGAATGTGCGATTCACATTGTGAAAACACTAGAGGTCCCAATCTGCGCTACCCAATTAAAATATACTGTATAGAGTGCACGCTGGTCACATGATTGCTTTCTTTCGTGGAAAGCCCACTCTATTACTAGGAATCCTCCGCACTTGTGAAGTGACCAGTAGCTCCAGATCACAGCAACTGGCACACATTATAGGTTATATGGTTACACAACCACATTATAACTGTTAAAAATAGCTCTGCAGTACCTTTCAAACAACACAAGCCCCATGCCACTGCAATCAACAGTATGTAAAAAGGCCACGGAAGTCAGGCATTTTAGCCAACTTTGGAGCTCTAATTACAGTTACAATGAAGCCTCAGGCAATGCTATGGAGCTCATTATGTTTCAATCAATCATTGAGACTTTGTTTATTCAATCAACATTTTGGGAGAAATTATAAATTTATTTATTTTTAAGATATGGTGAACTTGTAGTACATTTTATTTACAATAGTAAACAACTGCAATAGTCTTTTAGTCGTAATTTTAAAATTTGTTCAAAATATTCTGAGAATCAAATTGAATCGAATCATTAAGCCAGTCTCATGAATCTAATTGAATCGTGACCCGGTTTGTGATTCAGGTTGTTATCACGCTGGACAGATCTAACAGAAGCCTGCAGGTTTTTTGCCAAAATAGATTGGTATTTGGAGCTATCCATGATTCCCTTTATCTTGACTAGTGCCCCAATCCCAGCTGAAGGGATTGGTGTTCTGTGAGTATGGTGTTGTGGGTATGGTATACTGTGGGTATGGTGTTCTTTGGGTGATAAACTGTCTTAATTTGCACCCAACATATTTTTTAAAATTATGCCCAGAAAGTTCTACCTTAGTCTCATCAGACCATAACACATTTGCCACATGGTTTGGCAAAATTTATGCAGGCTTTTTGTGAGAAAGGGCCTCCATCTAGCCACCCTACCCCATAGCCCAGATGTGAAAAATATGAGAGACTTTTTGTTACATGCAGGGAGTGACCGGTACTTGTCAGATATTCCTGCTGCTACTTTAATGTTTCCGTAGGTCTCTTGGCAGCCTCCCTGATAAGTTCCTTTTTTCCTTTGATCAAATTTAGAGGGATGTCCTGTTCTTGGTAATGTCACTGTGGTGCCCACTTTCTCAACTTTCACCCTCTACAGTGTTCCATGGTATATCTGATGTTTTTAAAATTCTTTTATACCCCTCTCCTAATTGATACCTTTCAATAATGAGATCCCATACATGTTTTGTAAGCTCTTTGCAGACCATGGCTTCATCAGTTGGATGAAACCAAGAAGATGTCAAAAAAAAAAAATCCTACAAAAATGGCTGATCTTTTTTTGGGGTTAATCAGAATCACTTAATTAATGAGAGGTGTATGATAATAAATACATGTATGCATACACACCATATCTGAACTGATTCAGTATCTTGGTTTTCTAGCAGCATAAAAACAGTACTCCATTGTGCACTGGCAGCATGCATTTAACATCTTATATTCCAAAATCTCTTAACTACAATACACACCCATACACATGCCACACACACAACTATAAACCTTATGCTAATTTCAAGTTCTTTTGTAAATACATAAACACACAGCAGGAGAAAAGTTCATAGACAGAAACATATGCCTGGTTTTTCATTTGGTGACCACCACACAGACTGATGCTTAGTACGTTAGTTTAAAAGCCACAATGGTGTTAGTGTGATTATGTGTATATATATATATATGTGTGTGTGTGTGTGTTTGCTGAAGTAGCCACACAAAGCTATGTCAAGTCTATGACGCTAAAGAGGGTGTGTCTGTATGTTGTGGTAATACACAGACCACAACAAATGTGACCAAGACAGAATCAGATAACCATGAAATTGTTTGTGTCTCATAGGCAATTTCTTTTAAAACAGCATAGGAAATACAGCTCCCTCTAAAATTAAATAAAAATGCTGCAAATAATGTCTATAGAATAAGATTGTTTGAATATCTTTACTCTCTTACTGCACTGTTGCATCTGTCGTTCTTGTACACTTAATCTGTTTTCAAAATCAGTGCATACTGGAAGATATCTGTAATGTTAAAGTCCTCCTTTAAAGGGGATCTTTTAGAATACCGTGGTCCGGACATACAGCTTCAATGAGAGGCAGTGGAGTACTGTGGGAAGCAGTCTAAGTGCTTTTACATTCCAAAAAAAATAAAAATTCTGTCCTGCCTGGAAGCCCTCTTCTCTATGTGCTGATTGGCAGATATATACAATCACCACCACTTTATTTCGAACACCTATACACCTGCTCACTCCTGCAATTTTCCAATCACCCAGTCATTTGGCAGCAGGGCAATGCATAACATCATGCAGATACAGGAAACAAGCTTCAGTTAACGTACATATCAAAAATCAGAATTGGGAAAAATGTGATCTCAGGGACTTTGCCATGGTTGTTTTGATGTTCTATGTGAACATTAACTGAAGCTCTTGACCTGTATTGACCAGTGAGTGTATATCATATCTTCAGGGTGTATTGCCACTTTGAATGTGACCACATTGGATCCAGCATAACCATGACCAGGATAAAGGGTTTACTGAAGATAGATAAACAGACAAGACAGAGAGACAGACAGACAGAAAGATGTAACATGTATCTAACAATATAAAAAGCAGATCTCCGTACTAAATAAATTAAATGCTTTGTCTGAGAAAGCACAGCCACTGTGTATGCACCATGTGCGTTTGTGTGTGTGTGTGTGACTATAAGAATGAGACACAGAGGGGTGTGTTTCTGAGGATAACACACACACACACACACAAGCATTTACAGTACAAAATTTTACTCTCTGCCCTCTCTTGCTTTCTGACTCACTTAAACATGTGCACTTAACTCAGTCTACTTAACCTCCTACTGAAACACACACAAACACACACAGACGATCTTCTCAGTTTCACAGACATTATATTTTGATTGACATGTACACTTTCCTCTATTACAACTATTACATTCACAGGCAACACAAGTGTGCACACACATTCCCAACACTCTCTGTCTCACTCTGACTGACACATACAAACTCAGTGTCACTCCTACAGACACACACTCTTCTTTGCCTCTCACACCCGCACAATTCTCTCTCCAGCCTTCACACAGACACCTACATGCAATAACCCACATACAAAATATCCGCAATAACACAAGAGCTTTCAGCACCTTCTCTTATTAATGAATGACTGACAGAAGGTTAAAAGTGTACCACCTCCACCCCCCCACAGACACACTCACACACACACACAAACACACACTTACACACACCAACATACTCCAGAGGGAGGAGAAACAAACATTTCATTTCCTCTGGCCAGCATACAGGCTGGCTTATATGATATTAAAGAGAGAGAAAGAGGGCGGGTGTGGAAGGTGGAGTCGGTTAGAGATTAGGTGATTATATGGCTCAAACAGAGGGGAGCTGTTTCATTGCCTCTTACATAAGGAGCACAGAGGACTCTTATTCTGGTATAAATACACACCAGGTCACAGCAAGAATTACAGCTGTTATAAAAGGTTAAGTGCTGCAGAAATATGGAAATTTGAAAACAAAATAAATTTTTTTAATAGACTTTTTATTGAATGTCAGGAATGGTGTGGCCATCATTATGCAATCATCATACAGCTATTCCCAGATAAGTTTATTTACCATATTTTTGTGTGTTTTAATGTATTAATTGAGATATTGTATTAATTGAGGACAACGCCATGGCAGAGCATAATGTGCACACACATTATGCACATACACATTAACAGACTTATTAACACCTATTGGCTATTTAGTGTAGCCATTCCACCTACTGGTATGTTTAGAGGAGGTGGGAGGAAATGGGAGAACCCAGAAGAAACTCACACCGGCACAGAGAGAATCCCATCATGCTGCCCCTCATACAGTATATGTACAGTAATATTAGCTTGCTAACAAGTAGAGCTGTAGTCAAGACCGCCATTCTCAAGTCCAAGACAAGTCCAAGACCAGGACTAGCTGAGATCAAGTCAAGACAGTGTTTTAAGGGGTCGAGGCCAAGACAAGTTTGAGCCCAAGTGAAAGTGAAACCGAGTCAAGATTGAGACCAAAATCTTTTTCAAACATTAAATCTTTTTTGAGGCCCAGTCAACTTCAACTAGTTAGTGCATTGCTCCAATGATTAGGCTGTCTTTTATAGAAGAAGGAATTACTTCTTGTCAACTTTGTGCACATGAAAAGAAAGAACAACTGCAGTATTATCTTTACAAACTCTGAGAACTTATTTAGTGAGACCAATGCCTGAGACCAGGACAAGTCCAAGTACAATTACCAATAAGTTCAAGACAAGTCCAAGTCAATACAGAAAATGTCTCTATACCGAGTCAAAGACCGAGTCCAAGATCAGTACTACAGTAGAGCTGGTACTACACTAGTAGCACTACAATACTACTATTCAGTACTATTACTACTATTAAGTACTACAGCCCTACTAACTAGCTAACATAAGTTACATCACACTCAATCTGGGCCCCCAATGAATCATCAAACAAACCTCCCTTAGAATGTAGTGATAGTCAAGGAGACATTGGAACAGATACTCCCTACCTGATCATTTATTCTAAAAGTCAGTCTTTATTGCATCTTCTCTTTACACATGCAATTTCCCACCTTAGCTCATCGAAGGTTAACTCATCTATGAGTTGCTTGTGTTTCATTTCAGACTTTCCTCTGCACAAGCAGGTAGATGGAAAGGTTACCATACAAAGTTCACTTCAGCACAAACCTAGATAAAATAACAGTTTGTGTGGTCTACCCGCAACCCCCTCTTTTAAACATTTCAATATAGGAGGACCCTAAAGGCATGTTTACCTCTTCCACACATTTTATCCCAGGAAATGAATTCTTTGAATAGCTTTCTCTCTCCTTCCTATCATTTGGCCTCCTGAAGCAGTTCATGGTCTCTAGCTAGTCTCTGGTCCAATGAGTTGCCTTCAGCTAAATAATTTACATGAATGCATGTGATTGGGTAAACCATGACAGAGGATCTACTACAGAAGCCATGCTGATTCATGTTTAGAAAACTACTATCACTAAACTACAGCCAGTTTTTTCTCATACATTTATTAGCTCTGCTACAGTTTTCAATTCAAGTACTGGGTCCACATCCAGAGTGCGGTTCACCTGTTGATGACTCCTGGTTTATAGGTTCAGTATAGGTTTTAATAGATACTAGATGTTACAACTTTTCTACCTCTTCCTACATCTTATGTAATTTGCACTATTTCTGAAGAGTGTCTTGATTATTTTAATGGATTTAATATAGTTTATACTTTATGTGCTTTGCATAGCTTTTAAAATAACTTCTAGTATATGGCTCAAGATAATTAAATAACTTCAAGACTAAATTTCTCTTGAACATGATCAAAGTATAAAAAAGAATGTCATCAAAACAAACGACAGAAATATAGATATACAGTCCCCTCCAAAAGTACTGGACGGCAAGGCAAAGTCTAATTTTTTTGCTATATACTGAAAACGTTCGGGTTTGAGATTAAAAAATGAATATGAGACGATAGATCAGAATTTCAGCTTTCATGGCACCTTTTGTTTAAACCCACCCAGTTTTCAAGTGACTGTAAACAGGAGACAGAAAAATGGATATTATAGGCACATTTACTGGTGTGTGTTTGTTTCACTCTCTCTGGAACACAGGCATTGGCAACTAGCCAGCACGGAGTGGGCCAAGCAAGTGTGTGTGTATATGTTTTAGCATGACATCTTGACCACTGGTCCCTCCAGGTGTCATTCACACTGCAGCCAGACTCACATATATTTATGGACAGACCTTTTTGTAAATGTCATGATACATGGTATCAGCTTTAGGCCTTCCATTGAGAATGTATGTATGTAAGTACGAACATGTTTTTCTGTTTCAGTTTGTTCTCCTGCTGTTGTTCTTTCACCATCCCTCCTGGAATTGTTATGACAATTCATAATTTTCTCCCTCTCGTTTATTTTAAGGTTTGTCCATCTGCTTCTTGTGCATTCAACTATTTCACGTCCTTTCTCTCTGTTCTATCTGTCTCTCACTGTCACTCTCTCTCTCTCACTCTTGTGGTTATATGTTGGTGGTGTGCTCGGTGTGATTGTGGGTTTGTAGTCTGCAAAAGGCAGCAGCAAACCATTAACTAAAGACTAAAACAGGGAGAGACAGACAGACAGACAGAGAGAGAGGGAGAGAGAGAGAGAGTTTTTTCTTAGACAGTATTTAGAGCGTTTAGAGGATTATAAAGCAGAAAGTTTCTCATTTAGATGTTAATGAGTATGGCAAGATGCCATCCCGTCTTTTCCAATTTAGACTTTAATTTGTATGGAGAGATCTCGCTTTTCCACTTTCTCCCTGTAAGTAACACACACACACACACACACACACAAAGATAACTTTCATTTTCTGTCTCTTTCTTTTTTGCCCTTTGCTCTTTGCAGGAGGAGATTGATTGAAAAATCTCAGTACTGCTCATGAGGGGTAGTAATGAAACACTTATAATTAAATAATATGCATTTAAACTCCTAAATCAAGCATTCAAACACTAGAAACATAAACTGGTTTAAACTGATACAACTAAATGAAGGTTTTTATAAATACCTTTTATTATTCTCACTAACTAGACTGTAATTGTCAGTTAACTCTACCCTCTTCCTGACTATAAGAATCCATGCTAATTTGTGTCTCAAATAAATAGACGGTTCCAGATTTAAAAATACAATCATAGGGCTTCCGATTAGTGAAACTGTCTAAGTGTTCTTATTATCATCATCCGGAGATTGTATTTTTAAATCTAGATCCATCTATTTATTTTGGACACAAATTAGCATGGGTTCTTAAGGTCAGGAAGAGGGTTATAGAGTTATACTAACAGTATAGCTAGTGAGAAAAATAAAAGGTATTCATGAAACCTTCTTTTAGTTTTATTAAACCAATTCATGTTTCTAGTGTTTGATTTTCTAGCATTTGAGTTTGATTTGAAGAATTTACATGTACAGTGGATATAAAAATTCTACACACCCCTGTTAAATTGTAGGTTTTTGTGCTGTAAAAAAAGAAACTAAGCTAAATCATGTCAGATCTTTTTCATATTTAATGTGCTATATGTGAAAAACATAGAAATACATTAGGAAAAAGAAAAACTTACAATTACCTTGTTATATAAGTGTGCAAACACCTTATCTATTACTTTGTTAAAGTACCTTTTGCTTGTAATACAGCAAAGAGAACCTTGGGTAAAAACCTACCAACTTATCACATCTTGATTTGGCGATTTTAATCCACTTGCAAAAATGCTCCAGATCTAATTGATCAAATTGCATTCTCCAGTGTACAGCTCTCTTCAAATCATTCCACAGGTTTTTGATAGGATTAAGTCTGGGCTATGACTAGACCATCCTAAAATATTAAGCTTCTTCTTCTGAAGCCATTCCTTTGTTCACTTGGATTTGTGCTTTGGGTTGTTGTCGTGCTCAAAGGTGAAATTATTCTTTAGCTGCCTAACAGAGGCCTGCAGGTTTTGTGCCAATATAGATTGGTATTTGGAACTATCCATTATTCCCTTTATCTTGAATAGAGCCCCAGTCCCAGCTGAAGAGAAGCAGCCCCATAGCATGATGCTGCCACCACCATGCTTCACTATGGGCAAGGTGTTCGCTGGCTTGATGCCGTTATTGCAAGCAATGGATATGCAACAAAATAATAAGTGTTATTTAGTTTAATTGACTTTAAGTAATAGGCTATCTATTTCAATACTTTTGTTCAATTAAAAATTGGGTTGTCTGCCACCACAGGTGCCATGTTGTCAAGTGTGAAGTGTCAAGTGGCTTTACTGTCATTTCAACCATATACAGCTAATTAGTACACAGTGAAAAGAAACAACATTCCTCCAGGACCATGGCGCTACATCAAACAACACAGAACTATAAGAGACTACACATTTCTACATAAAGTGCACGTGCAAATGTGTGCAAACAGCACAAGACAGAACAAACAGGACAATAACTAAGACAGTACAATAACTACTAAAACAGGACAATAGGCACAGTAAGAGACAGTGCAGCACTGACCAGTACACAGTTCTAGTAGGAAAGTGTCAGATATAACAGTAGTGCAAAAGAATAACAATATAATAAATTGCTGTGAATGTAAGCATAACATACTATGACATAGTATTCAGCAGATAAGCTTATACTATATATGGACATAGCAGTTATTGGGGTAGCAGCCGGGTAGAGAGTATAGTAATGACAAGAAATTATTTACAATATTTTATAAGTGAAATTAAATGAAAGCTAAAATTCTAATCTATCATCTCATAGTCATCTTTTGCTCTCAAACCCAAATGTACATGTAATGTACACAAACATATTTATTTATTCAATTTATTCACTTGCCCAAGAGAACACAGCACTCTTTTTGTATCATTCCAGTGCTGAATAAAGCCAGGGTAACCAGCCGCAATAATTACAGAACAGTTGCACTAACAGCAGTAACTATGATGTACCTGGAGAAGATGGTGCTGAGATATATCAACAGCCTAGTTCTGGAATCCCATGACCCCCTGCATTTCATCTATCATACTAACAGGTTTGCCAGCAGGTTTGATGAGCAGCAACAGCTCATGACCATAGATTTTGGTGGGGCATACAGTCTAGCAGCTCGCTTTGAATGGTTTTAGACATACCTTTGTTCAACTGAATTCAGTAATGCAGGTGTGTTTCCCATCACCAAGGAGGCACACACAGAAGAGCAAAGATCCAGGGTTGCCAGGTTTCAGCAAAATTTCCAGAGCACACAAAAGACCTGAAACTAGACCTGAAATTTCAGGCATTGGAAAAGGCAGGCTCATTTTTCTTTTTTTGTCAGCCTTTCACGGGAAACAAGGTCACCATCACCATGGTGCACATGCATTTCTGACGTATGGGTATTTTCCACTCCATAATCCCCCTTTCTCTCTCCCAATCTTTGCAACATATCTTACAATGAAATGAAACGGTTCTGCACATCATAGACACACTGTCTGCACTGCGGAGGTATGGAGCTGTGATTGAGGACTTAATGAAGATTGACATTTGTTGAACAGCTGATAGGATGAATGTGGTGGAGCTCATCCATAGATGCCCTTATGGAAAAACCGCCACTGGAGATGAGTACTCATATCGGCAACTCATCAGCGACCAAACTCCGTAAGGGGAAGAGAACATATGTGTACCTATCCCACACTGTGTCAAGTACACTACATTGTCATTTGCCCTTGCACTTTCACTTTCACCCATTACCTCTTCACTCCTTCTGAATGTAAATATTTTCTTGTCTATACAATTTTCAAGTTCATCACCACATTTTTGCACATGCATGTATGCCAACTAAACTGAGTACTAGTATGAGTATGTTGCATACGAATATACAGTAGTAATACAAGTAGTAATATGAGTGTGTTTTATGCATGTATATGGGGAAACAGGGGTACAGACATCATTTCCTGGTTTTGCACATTCAGGAACATCATCCCACCACACACAAAGCAGTGAGGAGACTCTTTCTGCTGCCCCTGCTGGGCAAAAGTAGGAACTGTGTCATTCGTAGGGTGATCAAGTTCATTATCTAGCATTGCAATTTAGCGGCGCAGACACACCCGTGCATAATCATTCTTCAGAAAACAGATGAAGGAAACTCCTCCGCTCTTTGCCATCATCATATTTCTGCTGGCCAGATGCAGGTGTTGCTCATAAACATGTTCTGAGAAAAGAGCTTGACTAGCAGATTCTTCGAAATCCACAAAAGTTGACTCTCAAAAACTATAAAACCTAAACAAGCTAAGCTTTAAAAATAGTCCTTCTTGTGTGCTAAGGCGGTCGCAGACAGGGAGAAAGAGAGGGACAGAGAGACAGCGAGAGCATGATGGGGAGAAACAGGGCGGTAATTGCAGGTTAGGAGATGTATATTTTGCTGGGTGAGCATACAGCAATTATGTTTATATATATAAGCATTGCACAAGGAAACGACCGCACATTTCCCTTTAAAATAAACTGTAATAACAGAGTAGAGTGAGGGAGAGACAGACAGGAACACAGATAGAGACAGAGAAAGACAGACTTGTAGTTGAGACCTTAATCCCGTAAGTACTCACCTACACATTTTCTTGAGATCCTCTCAACGTCTGCGATTTAGAAATTGCTATTTTCAAATAACAGATCCCAAGAGGAGGTGAAGGTGCTCAAAATAAGGTCATGAATGTCTACAGTTTTTTTAATTAAAATGCATTTGTTTAAATAGGTCCAACAATATAACTAGTGTATAAGCTGAATAGTGATTTCATGATTTAAATAATAACCATATGATCTAATATTGCAGTTTTAATTACATCACAGTAGCTGTTTCAAGGGAAATTAAATTTTCCTTGAAACTACATTTTTAATTGGTTCCCAGCTTCTCACACATAGGGGATACTTGGGAAGGGAGCCCAGGAATATTCATGAATGTCCAAGTATATTTCAAGCCTGCCTTGTTTCCAATTTGGCTGTGGCATAAACGCAGCTCAAGGACTGGGAAAGAGATACAACTTCCCTATTCCTGCTTAAATGTTAATTACCCTATGAGTTTGATTGCTAGCTAGTAACTTCCAATTCTATAGAAGCTGACAAACCAGAGGTGAGAAATCCGTTTCCTCTCTGATTGTCTTCCTCTGCTTCCCATATGAGAGGGTTGTGCAATGGTTTCATGGGGTCGACCCCACTTGATGCACAACCTGCCTCTACAGCCATGTCATTTCACCTGCCATGTCATTAAAAACGAATGGGTATAAGCGATTATTGCATCCATGTGAAAAAGTAGTCAGCAAGTCAACAGTACAGTTAGCCTGTCAGAGAAGCTCTTAATATATGTGCACTCTCATTTTCTGCTTTGTGGCTATAGCGGAGTATATAATCATGACCAACCATCACCGACATGTCAGTAGAGAAAAGAAAAAAGGGCTGGAGTTGAGAGGGACATGATGGGAAGCCACCTCAATGGTGAAAAAAAAAGACAATTAAATCAATATGTTTAAACCTTATTTAAGATTTGCACACCATGCTGTCATGGACGTGTCAGGAATTCTTAATTAGTGCCACACCAATTAGGACCAGTATAAAGCAAGACTCCTCAATCTAATCATGGTTTAAAACCTACTCGGCTTTATTACAAACCATTTAAAAAAAAAGATAAATATCAACAGTGCTGTTGTCGCATTAAGTAGGCTCTTACACAGTTAGCTAGCTAACTGGTTCACATGAGTTTTATCTATAATGTCCTGTATTTTATACACTGTCTTGTGTTTTATACACTTGAGTTTTAACTATCTAACTGGTTCATTTGAGTTTAAATCAACTCAAATGGTCAAATCAACATATACTGTGTTTAGTCCGTGTATTATAGGAAGCCATCTAAAGATTCAGCCTTTGGTTTTAACTGATTGTCACATTTTGACCTCATGAACAATTTGAGAGTAAAACGACAGACCCACCAAAATTACAAGTACAGGTGTGTTTGACTTTCCCTAGTGAAATGTAATTCGCAGCAAAAAAGCTTCTTTCAGTTAATCACTACCTGGTAGAGCTCCCAACTGGTGCAAAAGAAAAGTGTTCTCTCTCTTCATCTAGATATCGAGAATCCAAATCCCAACAATGCCGCAGCCATCCGTGGCTGGGAGCAAAGATAGCTGTGCTCTCTGGGTGGGAGGGGTGGCATACTCTCTCTCCCCTGTCAGTCACAGCAACTCTAGCCAAACACAGGCACCTGTTCATGAGTTCATGTATATGGAAGAGGACAGATAGTGCTTTCCTCTGAGTGGGTATGATAATGCAGACTTGGTTGGTGGGTTGGAATTGGCCAAATTGGGTAGGAAAAAAATGATGGTTTTGCACACACATTTGTAATGGCCACCCAATACTAGCTCTTAGCTCGGCAACCCCAGTCAAAATGTGGGGCCAGTCACTGCTGGAACAGTCAACTACAATGCAGTAATGTGGCTTATAAAACACTAACATCTATTAATCTACTGAAGCGATGTGTTAAACCAAATAGTTCCTGATTACTTTCCATTGCTGGTTTGCATTTACTGAGCTTGCCATTTAACCACTTAGAATAAACTGCTTTAATGTATTTTCAAGCCTCAATATGTGTCAAATTACCATATTTCAAATGAACAATTTGTGAAGAGCCATGTGCAGATGATGCTTAGGCATGTATTGTTCACTCCACCCTTAAATACATGGACACACCTGGGGCATACTGTATGTACAGCCTTCAATAAAATACAGTGCTATGGAATGATTACAAACCCCCAATTTCTAAATGTTTCAACCCCGCTGGATACTTCCTCATGGAACACCACCTCACCTACTGTTGTCACAAACACTGGAGCACCACAGGACTGTGTCCTGAGCCCTTTCCTTTACACTCTATATAACAATGGATGTCAAAGTCAAACACTCTGATGACATGGCCATCCTAGCACAACTTAACAACAATAGCTCTGTGGACACCATCCATCACAACATGGTGCAAAGAATTTCTCATTTGTTCCTCAACCAAATTAGACCATTACCAAAGTTCCATATATAGGAGAATAGGAAGAAAAGGTAGAATCCATCAAATATCTGGGCATGATTGACCTTTAACCACCTTTAACACAATCCTGACCTTTAACCATCGGCGCGCATAATAGCCAGCAGCAACATGGCGCTCACATCTGTGTTTTCATATTCTTGTCTATTTGACCACGTGTGTTTGTTTTCATTCATATCCTGTCTCCTCCCCGTCTTGTCATTGGTTTTCTCCCTTCTGCGTCATGATCACTCTCACCTGTGTTCAGTTTGCCCTTGATTAGTTAGTATATTTAAACCCCCCATGTTTCCTTGTACTTTGCAAAGAACTGTTCAGTGTTTTGCCGCCTGTCTTTACCATGGCATTTGTTTCATGGTGTTATTCACCAGTTCTCAATCTTGTTTTTGTTCGGCAGGTAACGTGTGATGATTCTCACCTGTGCCTTATTAGCCCGAGTTTACTTATGTGTATCTGTTTGTGCTTTCAGGCCCTCCCATAACAAGCCAGAGAGAGGGAGAGTGAGATCTGAGCAGCACAGAGCTGTGTGTGTGTGTATATATATATATATATATATATATATACACACACACACATATGTGTGTGCACAGTAAAATAAAGTCACTGAAAAGCGAAAGTAAATGAGTAAAGGAAAATAAAGAGCCCCTTTTGAGTTGTCGCAAGCCTGCCTCCTGTTTCCTCATGTTCAGATTGCCGTTTGTACATCGCCTGACCTCTGCCTGTTTCTCATTCTCGATTTTGACCCACGTTTTGAATTCGTCTGCCTGCTCTTTAATAAAACGCTTAATTGCAATTGCATCCGTCTCCACTCGCCATTCATGGCACTGGTTAGCCAGATCTCCTCATCTTAGTTGACCTGTTGCTCATCTGTGGATCCACTAGTTTCTTCATGCTGTATGTCACTAACAATAACCAGCTGCAAAATCAGAATGCCTCGAAGACAATCAGACTTCCCACCCAAAGCATGTGGGAAGGTCATACTTCATTTGTCGTCTGTAAAGCCATCAACATTACCGTTGTCCCCAAGCCATCCATTTCTCTTAAACTTTACAGAATTACAGAAGTAAACAGAACCCCTAGCCAAGTATACTTTAAATCTGTGGTAATCACTGTTTTTTATTATTAAAATGACATTTGAAATAATGAAATAAAGAAAGGTCACTTCTTATGAAAGGGAATTGTAACATATTTTGAGTGATGCAGAAATACTGTCCTGCTGCTGATTTTAATGCATTATTATGAATATAACAACATGCATCTTATCACCTTCAATATAGCAAAAATGGACATGAACACAGAAGTGTTTGTCTGTATGAAGAATTAGACACTCTGGTATTTGTATCATTTGTGTTTTAGAAAATCTACCTAGCTTCTATTTTTTCTCCTATGCTCTCTCTCTCTCTCTCTCTCTCTCATACACACGCACACACTCACACAGATGAATACTGAAAGTGTTATTCATACTGAATGCTTTTCACTGAAAGTCCACACGCCTGCACGTAGGTGTGTGTGTTGGGTTTGATTGGTTAACCCACTGGAAATTCCTCTACACTACAGAAAAGTAGCACTGTGCAAACTTACATAAGAGAGAAACACTGTGTGTGTGTACACATTCAAGTGTAGTGGTGCTAGGTATTTCATGAAAAGGTGTGTGGAAAGGTGTGTGTAAGAGAAAAGATTTGATGCTTCCTCTGCAGAGGGACATGAGCATACAGGTGCAGGGATATATGGAAATATTCCTGAAAAACAAGGTTCTTTTATTGCCATACATTCCTTCCCACATCTTGTCTCAATTAATTTACAATAAAATGCCAAGTCAAGAAAACACACACACACACACACACACACACACACACAATGTGGGTGCCCTGGTCAAACCACATGTGGCAGGGTGGTACTAGCATATGAAATCATGCCTGTGTGTGTGTGTGTGTGTGTGTGTGTGTGTATGTGTTGGAATTGCACTAATTACAAAGCAGCCAAGCTAGAAAGTAAGAACACACACACACATGCACGCAGATCTACACTTGTTTGTTTAGGACCTTTTGCCAGGTCTGCACTTGAATTGTATGAACATTTGCATGTTTAATGGATTACTCTGTGCATATGTGATGATTCAAACACGATTCAAAAATGATTTAAATAAACATGGTCAGTGAGAAACTTAAATGTTAACATTATTTTAGTGCAAAGAAAAAGTGAATTGTTGTTTCTTTAAACTGAAGAGGAGGAAAAAGATGACATCAAAAGAGGGTCAGTCTAAAACACAAGCTGCAGTTCATACAGAAGGCTACTCCCTACAAAGTGAAAACTCTGAAAGGTCCCTTCTGTAATATCGATGGCACAAAATGTTCTACAGTTGCAAAATTAGTCAAATCAAAAATTAAAAAAGTGTCAATCACTGTGAAGGGCATCATCAACAAGTGGAGAAAACGGGGCACCACAGTGACATTACCAAGAACAGGATGTCTCTCCAAAATTGATGAAAGGACAAGAAGAAAATGTATCAGGGAGGCTGCCAAGACACCTATGGCAACATTAAAGGATCTGCCGCTAAATACATCAAGTACTGGTCACTCCCTGCATGTGACAACAACCTCTCATATTCTTCTTTTGTCTGAGCTTTGGGGTAGGGTAGCATGAAAAAAAAACATCCAAGCTTGCCTAAATCACCCCAAACCATGTGGCAAAATGTATTATGGTCTGTTGAGACCAAGGTAGAACCTTTTGGGCATAATTCTAAAAGATATGTTTGGTGCAAAAACAAAACAGCTCATCATCCAAAGAACACCATACCCACAGTGAAACATGGTGGTGGCAGCATCATGCTATGGGGCTGCTTCTCTTCGGCTAGGACTGGGGCTGTAGTCAAGATAGAGGGAATCAATCTATTTTGGCACAAAACTTGCAGGCCTCGTTTAGACAGCTAAAGATGAAGAATAATTATAGGTAATTATAGGTAATTAATTATAATAATTACCTTCCAGGACAACAATAATCCAAAGCACAAATCCAATTCAACAAAGGAATGACTTCAGAAGAACAAGATTAATGTTTTGGAATGGCCTAGTCAGAGCCCAGATCTAAATCGGAAAGTTGTGGAATTTGCCACTTTTTTTAATTTGATAGATCTGGAGCATTTTTGCAAGGAAGAGTGGAATAAAATTGCCAAATCAAGATGTTATAAGTTGGTAGACTCTTCACAAAATATTCGTTAAGGAGTGTTCACACTTATGTAACCATGTTATTGGAAGTATTTTCTTTTTTTCTCCTTTAAACATTTCTATTTGTTTTTCATTTGAATTTTGTTGGTTGCTATATCACATTAAAGGTGGAAAAGGTGAATCTGACATGATTAATTTTGGTTTCATTTTTTTACATCACAAAAAACTAGTTTAAACGGGAGTGTTTATACTTTTTATATCCACTGTATATGTTTAATTATTCTGTAAAAAAAAAAAATACAAAGAAAACAATACATTTGTATGGTAAATGATTTTGTGTTCATCACAATGCAAAACCATTAATCTCTCACATGGTTCCCATTCATTTTCTCACAACCAAAACAGAGCACCTTTCAGATTTAAATAATAATAATAATTATAATAATTATAATAATAATAATAATAATAATATACAATTTTTGATCATATTGTAGATTTCCTTTTATCTTTAATCAGAATATGATTGTTAAGTACAGCTGTAGTCTGTAGCCACCTCCTTAGCAATACAGCTATATCAAGTCACAGGATCCTGCTAAGTCTTTGGTAAGCTGGCTTATCTATTTGAAAAATAAATAAATAATAAACCCTTTACCCTATTTAAAGTATAGGTGCTTTTCCCAGGGCTTTTCTTTCCTAGTTTGACCCAAAACTCCTTTGGACACTATGCCAAGCATTGGGGAAAACGGTGCTGTAAACACCTGCTGTGCCCAACATGTTCTCATAAACCTGGGGTCTATAGCACCAGAGAAACAGTGTTTGCATGGACAGACAGTGTTTAGCCACAGGTAGCTATTCTTTTGTGTTTGCCATACATAGCTTTATATACATGAACTCGATGCTGATGCTGCTGGCAGAATGACCGTATTAAAGTCTGTATAGATTTTTGACACTCTCATGTCCAGTGCCAGCATATACAGAGCCAGTGAGAAGGTTTTTAAAGGTTTGATTTATGAAAATCAGTCACACCAGTGAAATAACATGAAATACAATGCACAAGTGATATTGCTTTTCATTGAGAAAAACTTTACTCAGTGAAAAACCTTCAATGCATCACTTAATTGCAAACAAACCGGAGAACGTCAGTACAACCGCTCAATTACATCATGATCCTGTCCTAAAACATAATAACATAAATAATATAACATAATGACATAACCCTGCTGTGAGTTACACACACATTAACACTTTTTATCACATTTAAGTAGTATTTCTGAAAGTCTTGATGATTAAGGGTTCAACAGTTAATGCAAGGAATGAAAAACCAATGAGCCAATAAGAAACGATAATGGCATTCCGGTAACATTTCCTGGAAAATAATACTTTCAGGCTCTTCTTCTTTTCTCTGACTGCATGGCATGACTTCAGTGCACTGATGAAGATGAAATGCAATGCAATGCACAATTACATTCACTTCTGAGACCCTACAATCCCCTGCTGATTGTTTTTCTCTGAAGAGAATGTCATGTGATGTAAGTGGATGTAATGCAACGTGTAATGAAGGATTTGCTTTTCATTGTGTAACATCACTAATGATAATCAATAAAGTCTGAGTATTGCATTTCACATTTCTTTACTGCTGTAATTGCTTTCCTATCTTTAACAAAAGGACGTACTCGAATACAATGCAATGACCTGGATTACTTTTACAGGTGGATCACACTGACTTGTGAAATAAATTCAGCATTTAATTCTTAAAAAGCAATCACTTGCTGATTGTTCTTCATGAAATAAATGAGGCTACAGGTGGCATGTTGGTTGCAGCTTCACGGGTCCCTGGTTTGATCCTGAGCTCGGGTTCCCGTCTGTGTGGAGTTTGTATGTTCTCCCTGTGTCCACATGGGTTTCCTCTGAGTTCTCCAGTTTTCTCCCACCTCCCAAAAACATGCCAATACATGTTCCTAGTATTCTTGGGTTAGGCTCTGGATCCACCACAACCCTGACCAGGATAAAGAAAAAACCAGGACGAATGAATGAATGCGACATAAGAGCAATGCAATGAAGGTTTTGCTTTTCAGGATGGCACATTGTCCACACGTCACAAATGAAAAGCAATACTGTTTGTGTATTGTATTTCATGTTATTTCACTGATGTGTTTGGTTTTTTCTCTGGCACAGAATCTTCTCCATACTTATCATAAGTCTGCAAATTCACCTCTACACTCTTATTTAACATTCATGTCATATTCCAAGGCATTTTTTGCTTACACTGGGCAGCTCTGCTTTACCTGTAAACTAGTAGGTTAATTAGCTACCTTTAAAGCACCACTCAAGAATGCTGATGCATAATGATGTCTACAAGATGATTAATAAATGAGAAAAAAAATAAAGTACAATACTTTACAGTTACTTTTAATCACAAATGCTTACAGTAGTTTTAAACTTATTAAGCATCTCCCGAGGGGCTCACCAGAAAAGCGTTCGCCCTATCGTCCAGAGATCTCAAGTTCCGATCCGGTTGGCTGACTTCACGTGTCTTGGAGGATGTGGTAGACTTCACCCTCCTCGGTTGGTAGCTGCCGTATGATAGGGAAGAGTTAACTGATGGGTGGGGAAAAAAATTATTAAGGCTGAGTTTCTCTAGATATAGAGCCACCTACCTAAGGACTCCAGCTAGCATGGTGGGTCAGTGGTTAAGGCTCTGGGTTACTCATCAGACGGTTGGGGGTTCAAGCCCCAACATTACCAGTGCTGGACCCTTGAGCAAGGCCCTTAACCCTCTCTGCTCCAGGGGTGTTATATCATAGCTAACCCTGTGCTCTGACCCCAATTCTCTAACAAGCTGGGATATGTAAAGAAAAGAATTTCACTGTGCTGTAATGTACATATATGTGATGAAAACTTTTAGCTGCTAGTCCTTTTTCTATTGTCCCTGAATAATCAGAAGAATTGCAACAAATGGTAAAGCCCTTTCAACACACACACACACACACACACACACACACACACACAGTTGTATCAATTCACAAACTCAAGATGTGGCTAGGTCAGACATTCTGACGTCACATAAAAAAAAAATGTCATTCCATGTAGAATCCAGCCGAAGCTATTCTAAAACATAAATGAGGCACTGAAAAACTTTTTTCTTTACTTTACAGGCAAGTGAATCGGCATTGCTGGTTTCATAAAGTTAACCAATACCACAGCAAGACAAAACACCCGACTGAAATGCAAGCAACAATTCCTGACTCAAAAACAGCAACCAAAACTGCAGCCGAAGTTTTGCCCAAACACAGAAACCATAAGGAAAAATGTCAAGCATGTAAGCATAAAAATCAATGTTAAATGCTCTTTATCTCTCTCTCTCTCTCTCTCTCACACACACACACACACACACACTTACTTTCATTCAGTTTCTCTTTCTCTCAGTGGGACACCAGATCTCAGGGCAGGATTATACAGTAGAGTCAGGATATTAAATCTGGCACACATATAGAGGCACACACACACACACACACGAACTTATTGTGCATAGGGAATTTCTACTGACAGCCTGTGTGTGTGGGTGAACATACAGTATGTGTATAGGTAAGTGTATCTGTCCATTTCAGTGTGCATATGATTTTCCTTTCTGCAAGTTAATTCATCACCATGAATTTTCCGGGGAAAACTGGCCAAACCAATGTCACACCTGTTAAGAATATACACTCACACAACTCAAGAAAAGATTTACTTTAATGAACCAGCCTAAACCAGGGATGAACACTAAAGCAGTCATGTTTAATGAACCCAGGGATGATACTAAATAAAGGTAAATATCCAAATAACAGAAGCCTAAACACAAACTGGCAAAAAGATGCCTAGTAAATGAACAGAAGGTTGGAAAGTTGGCTAGGCTAGAATAAGCTAAGCTAAGTTAATCACAAGACAAACAATAACAAGACAAGCAGAAGGAAAGGTGCAAAGCTGTGCAAACAGAGGGGTGTCAGTTTGAAACTACAGTCCCAAATATGAGCCGTGAAACAAATTGCAGGTGATCAGGGAGGTGCAGCATCGAGGGCCGGAGACAGAGCTGTAGCAACAACACAAATTCTTCTTTTTAAATGCTAAATATACTGACATTTTTGCTTACTCTGTTTTGCAGTTGTGTAGATAGATAATCTAGTTGATACATCACGAATAAAGTTCAAACAATACACTGTTCAAAATAGTAGAATTTAATAGATTTAATACTTTTGACACCATGCTACGTTAATACCTTAATTTTATGCAAGTAAGCTGCAGTGAGACTGTGAAAAGGTTCCTTATCCCATAAAAAACCTGACCAATCAGAATGAACAGAAAACTGACCAATATTGAAAAAGCAAACAAAAAACAGCCAACTGCAAATGAGCAAATACGGTTTACCAACAGCAGCACAATATGTGATTCAGTTCTTTTCCCAAAAAATAACCACCTAAGCAAGCAAGCCAAAACTCACACTCTCTCTCGCTCTCTCTCTTTCTCTCTCTCTCTATTCAGGGTTCACATAAGGAGACTCTGTTTGTCCTATGAACAGGAAATGGAGGATGTTTCCGACTCTCAATCCATTCTTAAATTACATTTCAATTTATGTCTGCGTGTAGCGTTTGCATACATATATTTGTGTGTGTGTGTTTGTGTGTGTTTGTGTGTGTTTATACGCGTAAGACTTGGACTGATAGTTTTTATTATTAATTATCGATCACTTATTTATTTTGCTCCATTATATATGTATATATATATGCTGTATATATATATATATATATATATATATATATATATATATATATATATATATATATATATATATATATGTGTGTGTGTGTGTGTGTGTGTGTGTGTGTGTTTCATTAATAAGCAAAATTTGAGAAATTTTTGTTTCTAGTTTTAGGCCAATCATGACCTAAAACTGAATCACCAGTAGTGTGAAAAACTGTCTAAACATATTCCAAATGTCTAAAATGCCAAATTTTGTTGTTGTTGGTGGTGGTGGTGGTAGTGGTGTTGGTGGTGCATATATAAAGAGAAGGGTGATGGGATTGGATTTTTTTGGGATAACCAGTGACATAGTGAGTGTTTTCCACAGTAAGAGTTACTTAATTGAACTTTGTACAACATTGTACAATCACTTAGTAAAGTCATAAAAGTTTAACTCAGTTCAATTCAATTTTATTTGTATAGCACTTTAAACAACAGACATAAAGCAGCATTACAAAAATCTGGATATACAGTGCATTCAGAAAGTATTCAGAGCCCTTCATTTTTTTCACATTTGCAGCCTTATACTAAAATGCTTTGAATTATTTTTTTCACATCAGTCTACACTCCATACCCCATAATGACAAAGCAAAAAACAAATTTTTTTATAACTTTGCAAATTTATTAAAATGAAAAACTGAAATGTCACACTGACATACGCATTCAAACCCTATGCTATGACACTTGACACTTGAAATTTAGTTCAGGTGCATCCCATTTCTCTGGATCATCTTTGAGATGTTTCTACACTTTTATTGGAGTCCACCTGTGGCAAGTTCAATTGACTGGACATAATCTGGAAAGGCACACACGTGTCTATATAAGGTCTAACAGCTGAAAATGAATATCAGAGCAAAAACCAAGCCTTGAGGTCAAAGGAACTGCCTGCGGAGCTCAGAGACAGGCTAGTGCCGAGGCACAGATCTGGGGAAGGCTAAAAAAACAATTCTGCTGCATTGAAGATTCCCATGAGCACAGTGGCCTCCATAATTCTTAAATGGAAGAAGTTTGGAAAAACTAGGACTCTTCCTATAGCTGGTCACCTGGCCAAACTGACCAATCAGGGGAGAAGGGCCTTGGTACCAAGAGAGGTGACCAAGAACCCGATGGTCACTATGGTTGAGCTCCAAAGATCATGTGTGGAGATGGGGAAACTTGCAGATGATCAACCATCACTGCAACGCTGAGTGGCCAGACGGAAGCCTCTCCTCAGTGCAAGACACATTAAATCTTGTGTTGAAATTTGAAATTTTTTTGCAAATTACAAGTAGGCTTTCATGTGTCTTGCAATGAGAAGAGGCTTCCGTCTGACAACTCTGCCATAAAGCTCAGATCGGTGGAGTGTTGCAGTGATGGTTGACCTTCTGCAAGTTTCTCCCATCTAATAATAATGACCAGAAATACTGAACACACAGAAAAAGCTGTACTTTTTAGTATTGTCAGCTCAGAATTTCAGCTGTGGTGTCATTTCTGTGTTTTTAGGAGTGAAAATCTCATTGAATAAATGACCTTTATGCGACCTCAGTTGCAACGCATGTTTATAAGACTCTCAGAGTCAGTACAGATATTTGATTGTTAAATAAAAAGATTCCAGAGAAACAGGACATTTATTTCATCTGCTGAGCAAGTTTGTAACTACAAATACTACAACTCTACATTTTACAATTATTTGACTATCATGATGTCCGAACCTTGTGCATCCTGTGCCACAAACTCACATTCCCAGAATTCCTCAGCAAAAAGTGGTGTGTATGTGAGAACCCAAAGGAAACCCACACGGACACATACAGAAACCAGACCTCAGAACTGAGCCCAGGACCCTGGAGCTGAGAGGCATCAATGATACCCACTGTGCCACTGTGCCGCCCGCTAGCTGCAAGTAACAGGTGAAATTACACATTTTAAATGGGTCATAAAAAGCATTTACGTGTACTATTTTCATTCCTATCTTTAAAATCTTGTATGTGTGTGGACTGAGCACTGAACACTGAGAAGTTGAAATTAAAGTTCATTTAAGCCATTTTCATAATAGCTTTAAACTGAATTTAATTTTATGCCTATGTTTGTGTGTGTGTGTGTGTGTGTGTGTGTGTGTGACAGAGAGAGAGAGTGTACAACTTTAGTTTACCCAAGAGGAACAGAGAAGCTATTGATAACTCTCTCTCTCACACACACACACACACACACACACACTATACAAAAACAAACACACACAAGTTGAGACCTACTGATGCACTTCACACACACACACACACACACACACACACACAGTACTGCCTAAAAGATGAAAGTGACATTAATAAGTGCAGTCCTTGTCCCTCCCCAAACACACACACACATGCATGGATGAATGTGTCTTTTGGTTTGATCTTAGTGTGCGAGGGGGTGGTTGCCTGTTCCTGACTGAAGCATTCATAAGAAACAGGATACACCCATTTCTGAACACACACACACACACACAGACATACCAAGACATGGTTTGCAGCAATCACACATACAGCCTTCCTGGATTTTTTTTCACTTTCTCTCTTCATCTCTCAGTCTTGCTTTTTACTCAGTCCTTTTATCTGTAGTTCTACCGCCCTCTCTCTCTATCTATCTGTCTGGATTAGAGACTCAACTCAAGAGTCAAGAGTGAGCATATAAGGATGCAATGTGTGTGTATGTGTGTGTGTGTGTGTGTTGAGGGTTAGGGCGTGTCAAGCTGAAATTAAAGAGCACTAAAAGCAGCATTGACGTCTGCAGCTCTAAAACTAGCATATATCACAGAGCCTTTGAACACGCACAAGCACGCGCACACACACACACACAAACACACACACACACACACACTGTTACTGTATTACAGAGTGAACAAATTTTACTTCAAAAAAAAGACAGTGAGTTGTAAAACATGCCTCCGAAGTAGAAAAAAAAATTAGTTTGCACTTTCATTTTTTCCACTCCATGTCAAAAAATGATTTTTGCCTCATATAGAAAACATTTTGGCATCTTGTAGATCACGTTTTAAAAAGTTACATCAAGTAAAAAAAAAAACCCCCACAAAATACAGTAATTCTTACATAAATTACTCTTTTCAACTCAAATATAAATTATAAAATTATTAATTTATAAAATCACATTTCCTCCAATCTAGCTATAAGCTATTATCAAATACAAGATATACAGTGGATATAAAAAGTCTACACACCAAACAATTAGAAATGTTTTAAGGAAAAAAGAAAAAGAAAATCCTACAATAATTTGGTTGCACAAGTGTGTACACCCCATAACTAATATTTTGTTAAAGCACCTTTTGCTTCTAATACAGCACTCAGTCCTTCTGAGTCTACCAACTTAACACATCTTTATTTGGCAACTTCCTTGCATAAAGGCTCCAGATCTATCAAACTGTAAGTCATTCCACAGGATTTAGATCTGGGCTCTGACTGGACCGTTTCAAATTCCTCTTTGTCTGAAGCCATTCCTTTGTTGAGTTGGATTTGTGCTTTGGGTCAAAATTTTCAGCTGTCTAACAGAGGACTGCAGTTTTTGTGTTAAAATAGATTGGTATTTGAGGCTATCCATGATTCCCTTAATCTTGACTAGAGCCACAGTCCCAGCTGAAGAGAAGCAGCCCTAGAGCATGATAGCAGAGAGTTTTTCCTTGACACCGTCACCTCTGACTTGCTCATTAGGGATAAATTTATAAATTTAAAATTTATATCCCGAATGTACAGTACTGTGCAAAAGTCTTAGGCACATGCAAAGAAATGCTGTAGAGCAAAGATGCCTTCAGAAATAATGAAATTAAATGTTTCTACATTAAAAAAAATACTATAAAGAGCAGTAAACAGTACTAAATGAAACAAAGTCAATATTTGGTGTGATGATCCTTCACTTTTAAAAAAAAAAGTAGTCTCAGGTGCAGTGTGTGCAGTTTTATAAGGAAATGAGCTGTAAGTGTTACTGAGCATCTTGCAGAAGCAGCCACAGTTCTTCTGGAGACTTTGACTGTCACACTTGCTTCTTATTTTTGCAGCAAAACCCAGCAGTCTTCATTATGTTTTTTTGTCTGAAAAGTGTCTCTTATGTAATATGCGGCTTTCTTTACTGACATACAAACATGTTTCTGTAACATATAATGTTGTGCTGGAAAACGAATGTTTGGAAATCTAAAATGTTTTTTTACTGAATCAATAATGTAGAAGTCATAAAATAAAAATCTATAACATCTATAAGTTTGTTCTATAAAAATCTATAAATCTATAAAAAAAAATAGGGTGCTTAAGACTTTTGCACAGTACTGTATATATTTCTGTAAAGCTGCTTTGTGACAATATCCATTGTTAAAAGCACTATACAAATAAAATTGAATTGAATGATGCTGCCACCACCATGCTTCACCATGGTTATTTTCTTCTTTGGGTGATAAGTGGTCTTGTTTTTACCTTGGTTTCTTCAGACCATAACATATTTTGCCACATTGTTTGGCAAAGTTTTGGCAGGCTTGGATGGTTTTTGTGTGTGTGTGTGTGTGTGTGTGTGTGTGTGAGAAAGGGCTTCCATCTAGCCACCTTACTCCATAGCCCAGACATATGAAGAACATGAGAGATTATTGTCACATGCAGGGAGTGACCAGTAATTGCTGGATATTCCTGCAGCTACTTTAATGTTGCCATAGGACTCTTGGCAGCCTCCCTGATAATTTGTTTTGTCCTCGTGTCAATTTTGCATTGACGTCCTGTTCTTGGTAATGTCACAAGTTCTCCACTTGTTGATGATGGCCTATATGGTGTTCCAAGGTACATCTACTGTTTTGGAAATTCTTTTGTACCCGTCTGCTGATCGATACCTTTAGACAATGAGATCCCATACATGCTTTGTAAGCTTTTTGCAGACCATGGCTTCAGCAGTTGGATGAAACCAAGAAGATGTCAAGAAAATCCTACAGAAACAGCTGGTCTTTATTTGGGGTTAATCAGACTTGATGACAGTTGTATGTTAATTACTTCAGAACATGAGTTTGAATGTGATTTGTTAAGTCTGAGCACAGTCACATGCCCTAATATAAAAGGGTGTTCACAATTCTACAGCAAGATTATTGTTATAAATGTTTTCTTTTCCTTTTTTTCCTAAAATGTTTCTGTTTGTACTTTCACTTGAATTTTGTTGATTGCTAAATTCATGGTAGTGATTCATGATTCATCTTAGTTTCATTTTTTACATCACAAAAACTCACAATTTTAACAGGAGTGTGTAGACTTTTTATATCCAGTGTATATACTGCACACATTTCCTGTGTAATGTCTACATAATTATAGAAACATACTCAGAAATATAACTGTAACACTGTTCCTTTTGCCCTTTAACCAGGATTTAGAACTGAACCACAGGTTTAGTCTTTAAGCTGGTTTATATATCCTCTGTGCCATGTGCCTCAAATACTCAGCGCATAGCTCTGTACAGGGAGCTTTATCATTGAAAAAAAAGGCATTCCTTACAAGTTCTACAAAAAACTCATAAAAAGAGCAAAGAGAGAAACCCTTAACTGTATTCTGTGTATAATTTTTCCAAGGTGGAAAGTAACAAAGTACAGTCTGTTTTTTTTGTTTTAAAGTATAAATACTTTTACTTGAGTTTTGTTTTCACCTAATACTTTTGACTTTTTAATTACTATATTTCAAAAGAAGAAAATCTACTATCCAACTCACTACATTTCAAACACTACATCATTACAGTTCTCTATAATCATATACATATAATCATGAGATGCACTTTTAGCATCAAATAGCTTTAAGATTGAAATTCCTAACAAATCTAAGTTTAAACAAATGTGGCAGTGAGAATGAGACCTTAAACCCATCACTGTAGTGTATCTATTGCATACACCTTGTACTTATCAAAGCATTTAGGTAGAGCTATCATGCTCTACCTATTTATAATCATGCTATCTAACATTAGGAATAATGTTAGCTAATGTTAGCTAATGTTTTCCCATATTACTTGGTTGTTTGGTGAAAGGGGCACTAATTTATCATCAGTAACTAATATCAGTGTGTGATTTGAGGCAAATGTCTTTTGTGAATCTTTCTTGTATTTTTACGTTCATACTTTAAGTGCGTTTAATAGTTTATACACTTCTACTTTAGCTTGAGTGAAACAACTGAAGCTGGATTTTAATTTTAACAACATTTATAAACTTTTATGATGCACAAACCTACAATCCAATGTCTGCTATATCCCCAGTGTCTCTCTAAAATGTGGCTCTGTCCAAGAAGAAGCCTATCATTGAAAGGACTTGGATGTATCACATTTGTGTCCTGGGATAACCCTTAACTTGACATTTTGACATTTTCTACTATATGAAGTTCTGAAAACATGTTTTCTCTGCTAATTTAATAGGAACACTTGCTCATTTATGCAGTTATCCTATCAGCCAATCATGTGGCAGTAGCACAATGCATAAAATCATGCAGATGCAGGTTAAGAGCTTCCGTTAATGTTCACATCAAATATCAGAATGGGGAAAAAATATAATCTCATTGACTTTGCCAGATGTGCTGGTTTGAGTATTTCAGGTCTGGTCTTCTGGTCTTTTTCCAGTCTTTGAGTGTCCACTGCTGCCACATGATTGGCTGATTGAACACCTTTGGGATGAACTGGAATGTAGACTGCACCCCAGGCCTCTTCATCCAACATCAGTGCCTGACCTCACTAATGCTCTTGTGGCTGAATAGACAAATCCTCACAGCTCCAAAATCTAGTGGAAAACCTTCCCAGAAGAGTGAAGGTTATTATAACAGTAAAGTGAGGACTAAATCTGGAATGGGACGTTCAAAAAGCACATACGGGTGTGATGGACAGATATCCACAAACTTTTGGCCATGTAGTGAATTTATACTTGCCATCGAACGGCATTCCATATTTTTTTGGAAAACACATTTCGACATGACGTGGTCATATCAACTGTCAGACAGTGTAGCTAGACTTCATATTGCTCCTCAATTGAGCTGATATTTTGCAAGAAAAATCAACTTAGGTTATAGGTCAGAATCACAAGTAACTGAGACACAACTCTGTTTTAGGAAAACTCCCAATGCACGCATAATTCCTACACAAGCGTCCAAGTAACGCTTTCAGCTGTAGTTATGTCTGAAGTCTGAATACCTCAATTTCAGTTTCAAATCCTCATTGTCTGTGCTTACATCAACTCTGCCTTACCATCTAAAACACAATGAGTAACATATCTACAATAAACACAACACACACACACACACACACACTCATAGCATCACACAAATATTACATATTAACTAAAGGACATATTAACTAAAAATCTGGGGTTAATCAAAATCATTTTTGTGCTCACAAATTAGAAAGATGCATAAAATTATACACTTACATTCAGCTTGTTTTGCTTGTGCGTGTCTGTACAGCACATTGTTCCAGAACATCCATTTCTATGCTGCTAGTATTTACATCACATCACATCAACAAAGAGAACACAAGGCATGAAATTATTTTCCTACTTTATCAAATAAAAATGATGCTCTGTTGACCACTCTGAATGTTTTTCTTTTCAGCATATTTGCAACTTTCCATAAGGTAGTTAAGTAAAATAACTACTTAGGAAAAAATGGCTTTATAGTTAGGTGTGGAAATTTTCTAACATGTTACTGATAAACTGAAGGCAAGATATTTAATCTGACAGATGTGTGACACACCGATGTGCAAAAGTGTATGTGCCTTTTATGTAATTAAAGAAATGTAATATTCATTTCAGAGCTCTTATCCGAGATATTTGGCTCCCTCATTTAAACCTATGTGTTTGTGTGTGTGTATATATATATATATATATATATATATATATATATGTGTGTGTGTGTGTGTGTGTGTGTGTGTACTTCAATCATTTATAACAGGAAATTTAATTTACTAACAGAGGGAAACATTAATCAGAAAAATGTTATGGACAATATATTCCACTAGGGGGGGTTGCAGCTGCACACACACACACACACACACACACACACACACACAC